>CM044400.1:19257500-19735000 GCA_024322285.1 Musa beccarii
AAAAAATAAAAAAAATTGTACCAACCGGTAGCGAGCGATCCGCGTACCGGTATCCTGTCGGACTAGTATGTACCGCCCATACCGAGCGGTATTATTCGATATTGCAGACCATGCTATAAACATTGGAGATATTCTAAATAAAACCAATAAAAAGTAGAACCTATAAAATATAAATTCAAAACTATATATAAGTCAAAGAAGTTGGGTCTAACGTATTATAATAAACGTTGTGCTCCATACAGGATTGCACTAAGATCATAAAGGATCAAAAAACCACCAATTGATTTACTTTACTATAAAACTAAGCTTCCTATTAATCAACTACCTTACCAAACACATGCCACATGAACAAGCCTATACATAATTCATGCCACATAGGTTAGGATATGCTGATTGAGGAAGAACCTACAAACAAGATTTGCATTCAAAATGGGAAATATAGCGGGCCAATGGTTCCCACATAGCAAGAATGACCAAGTCTGAGACAATGCAAGAAAAATAATCCAAATAAATCATAATAATGTGATAAACAAGTGGAGTTAAGCTCAATTTACCCAATGGTCAAATCCCCTAATCTGAGAACAAGACACAATTGGGTCGATCAGTATCAAGTGCAACTAGATTCAATTCAGTATTGAACTCTGACAGAAATATCCCTTAAGGATACAGCATGACAACAGATAAATTTTATTGTATGAAAAGCAAAATGCATCCACTTGCAATGAAGGTTTACAAAGATTGGGTTAATCAATCCAGTAGATGATATTGCTTAACAAGTTTAAAGTCTAGCTTACTCATTCGCACAACGAGAGCTGATAGCACAAGGCAATGGCTCAGACTCAATCTTTCCCGTGAAACAACTGCTTGTCGTTCAACGATGGCACCTCTGAAGTCAAGGACATATCGTTCAGCATTAGGACCACCAAAACCAGCTGCTTCCTCACGATTTAGTTCCTATTGCAAAAATAAGGTAAGGTAACACAAGAATAAACATTCGCTGAGTATGAACTGGGAAAAAAAAACAAAAGTAAACGCCATGAATGCATAATACAATAAAATATTATATTTTTACATACAATAATGGCTTAAATCTCATTGTAATAAAACAATTAAGAATCCAGAACATTATAATAAATGTTACATCTTATTATTAATTAAAGAAACAAGGTTACATGCTGACAAGCAACAAATAACACAGATCAGGATGAACAAATAGGTTAATAGGGTACATAAAAATCCCTTGAAATATGCTTGTAGCTAGCCAAGATGGTGTGTAAGAACCATCTACAAAATCTGGACTGTGGATACTGATAGTTAATACTTAATACAGAGAATTCCATTTATATAATTATATACACATCAAAATTCCATATCCACACATGCGAGATCATATTTGAAAAGGTTCCCAGAAATCTGTAGCTGCCTGCCAACAATGCATGTCCAAGAACAATATAACTTGAAAAATGTACATAGAAGTAGCATTACATGAAGATCTCACACAATTCAGGGGGATACATCAAAGAACTCCCATATAAATGTATAATAGAAAATAAATCTAAGTTGTGCATTTAAACCTTTATAAGCATAATTATATACACATCAAAATTCCATTTATATAATTATATACACATCAAAATTCCATATCCACACATGCGAGATCATATTTGAAAAGGTTCCCAGAAATCTGTAGCTGCCTGCCAACAATGCATGTCCAAGAACAATATAACTTGAAAAATGTACATAGAAGTAGCATTACATGAAGATCTCACACAATTCAGGGGGATACATCAAAGAACTCCCATATAAATGTATAATAGAAAATAAATCTAAGTTGTGCATTTAAACCTTTATAAGCATAATTAGTCGTTGCCTGAGCCCAGAATTCAATATATCTTCCAGATGCTTCTGAATAACAGCTACAAGATCAGCATCAAGCCCTTGGTCAAGTACAACAGCCTGCAAGAGAAAAGGTAAGTTGGAAACTCATATTCTTGCAAAGAACAGAAAGAATAATGAATTGCATTGTAGAATAACAGGGAAGCTTTAGCCAAATATTGTGCAATAAATCATATCTGTACCAAAAACTCATGTGCATTACCCGAAAAACAGTGTACAAAGAGGTTATAAGATCTCTTCTCTCCATGTACCACAGGCATGCAGCAAGACGGAACATCTCCAATGGTTCTCGTCCAAATAGAACCCACTGACATGAATCATTAGTAAACAAGGTCAATATGCTGATTTCTAGGACAAACATAGTCTTCCAAAAAATGTCTAAACAAGGATAATTTACCTCTTTATTTGCTGAAACAAGCAAACGAACACACTCGATCTCGTTGAGATTAAGGTCATCACTCAATTTCAGTGCCTATATTCACAACAAATTTGGAAATTTAAAATAGGCATAGAAAATAGATAAATTTCAAAAGATAAATTATAACTCACAGGCCACTTATGTCAGATCACTGAATCACATTAAAGCTGCTAATAAATAAGCAAGGGTTATATTATATTAGAAGGAAACAGAATGAAAGCATGTACACCTGCCAGATAAAGACATATTACACTGTCAAATCTGATGTGTACACTTCGAACACATTTCAAATGTTTGGTAACTTAAATTATGAACATCTAGTATGGGGTACAAATGCCACCAGCTGTTTTTCAGTATAAAGCACAAATTTAAGTAGGATATCCATGTTATATATTGAGGGTATATATTACGGAAACATACAGTGGAAACTCTTTGATGAATGCTAACGTGTTACCATCGACATCAATGATCAAGAATTTTAAAAACCCATATTCTTCATCTGAAGCTTCCCGTGGTACTTGGAAAATGTTTGGCACATTCATTTTACCCATCCTGAATCAACATGAACAGGAAATTCAAAAACTCATGGGGACAGGGCAGAAGAAATCAGAAAAGGTCTCATCTCTGTAACACCGCAATGTCCACAGCCTATTATTTTTTTCTTAAGCAACTGTCTGTTATGTAGTCATTATAAAAAAAAAGACTCCATTTAACAGAAAGCATAAAGGATGACGGTAACTATTGTTACTATGAAATGTCATGAACACAGTCTTTGCTTGCAGGAGTAGAACTAAGTACATCGACCCTCCCAAATCCTGCATTGGAGGGAGGCTCAAGCAATGTCTGTAAATATGTTATGTCAAGTAACTTTTAACAAGTTACAAGTAACTCTCAGACCTCACAAGGTTCAGCTAGATAGATAGGACAACCACCAAACCTTAAAACTTAAAATCCCAAACCCTAAACCCTTCAGAATCCACCAAATGTTTAAAGGAGCAAACAAATGTTATGGGCTTATCCTCTGAGTATCTAGTCAAAAGCATTTTTGCAATTGTTCCATCTTATCCACAAAAATGCAATTCCACTTTCATGGTCAACATAATATAGTTTCCAATTTTACATCAAGTAGCGATTTAGACTTCCTTTGCAACTAATTCCTCCAATAACATTCATTTCATCAATGCAAAGGCAACACTAGTATGCAAAAGCAGCATCATGCAACGAAGGTGGCATTCACTTAATTCAACAAACACTAACATCCATACAATCTGTAGAATCAAACAACTTGTGAGTTGTGCCGACAGCTGTTAATTAAGAAACAAAGTCACGCCAAAATGATATTCCAACATGAAATCATCTAGAGTTGGGTGATTTTTTTCTGTTCAGAATGATGATATTCAAAAAGAGTACTACAAACTATGAATCTTCACAATACATTTTCAGGGCATAAATGAGAATTGATACTAAAAAAATTTATGCAAAACTGTGGAAAAGGATAACCAACAAAAAAATTGGAAAAATCAAAGACATGGAAACATGGTGACCACAGAACTGAGAAATCACAGACTCCCATGAGCAAACAAGCGGTGAAATGGACAAACTAGAGGCACTATAAAATAGACGACTTACGATCTGAACGTCGGTGTCATCAAGCAAGATTGGAGGCAAATCCTTAAGCCTGACTTCTTTGGACTCGACCTGAGCCCTATCGGATGCATTGGGACCCTGCACGCCACAAACCAAAAACAGTGAACAAGAATCACAGAAAAAATATACGGTAATAACAACAAGGAAAACAGGAGGGGAGAGAGATTGTACAGGATAGGAGAGAAAGGACTTAAGGGCCGGGATGGAAGAACGAATGGCGTGCATGAGCTCAATCCGCTGGGTCGGGGTGGGAGGAGAGGGGCCGAGGAGGGCCGCCTCGATCGTTGACAGGAGCTCGCGCGGAGAGACCATCGCTTCCTTCGTCTAGGGCTTCGCCGTCGGAAACCCTATCAAGGGAAGCGAAGGGACAGGAGGAATAAACCCTCTTAGCTTCCCGGAGAGTGAGAGAGAGGCTGTCGAGGGGGGTGATTTGAAACCCTAATAAACCGGAAATGAGGGCGGGCTTTTTCTTTGATGCCGATCCGAGGTGGCGGAGACCGCCCACTAAAGTTGTCCGAGTCGACCGGGACCGGCTTAACGCATCCCCATGTGAACCGATCCGTTGTTTCCAGTGCTTCAATGATTTCCGAAGCGGAAACTTGGTAGCTGTCAGGTTGTGTTTCTGGACACAGTTTTCAGTTTTCTAAAACCAACAAATCATTTTAAGGATGTTTAGGTAATAGTTTATCTTTTCTTATATCTGGAAAATATTTTGCTAAAAGAAGTTTTCCCCTCGTCATTATTTTACCTATTGTTTAAATGGTTCATATAAATAATTTCTGATAAAAATAACATATATGAAAACACATTATTTAGCATGGTTTCACATGTTCGAGTCTGATAAAAATTGTGTAAGTACCTAAGCGCAGAATCTACTAAAATTTATTATTTAAAAATTATATAAATGATTAAAAAAATTTCGATGTTATTTTCAGTATATCGATGACAGATATCATCGATTTTGATCGCTAATCAAATACAGTGAAATTGATATGACTTGTACAATATTTCGAATCGGTCACATATGACATAGGTAAATTTTGTGAAATATGATGTGAGACATGTCATGAAAGCTGAAAATGAAAATATTTATATCTGGTATCTTTTTTTATATTTTAATTTATTCTTGTAAAAGAATGTTACGATGTATGTCGCGGAAACTTTTTCTCGTGATAGAAAAAAGCTTGGCACTGCCTGCTCCCTAGTCACTAGCAAAAAATACCTTCTTTATCGTGGTTTCTCGAAAGTGAATATATAAAATTCACTCCTAATTGATATACAGTTAAAGAAATCATGTTTGCCATCAACTGCTAGCGGCATGCCTCAACTTCCCTAATCACTTCCAAACTAATTGATATCTCAGTAGAAGTCATGTCTCTACGTTAATGATTGACAGTATGATTCAACTTCATCAGCCTTCCCTTCTAAACAGTCGATGGAGGGATCACTCCTAGCCTAACTCAAAGCAATAAGAGAGTCAGCCTAAAGGCATCCCAATAGTTCACCCTGTTAGGGATCGAGTGGCACTAAGAGGAAGGGGGGTGAATTAGTACAGCGGATAAAACGATAGATTTTTCAGTGATTTAAAACAAGCTTCGGAAACTTCGTACGATAAAAGCAACGTTTCGTTTAAACCCGGAAAGATTACGTTTTAACTTTAAAGCATGCGTACGAAGATGTAGATGAAGTTAAGTAAATACTTGCAGCAAAGTAAAGAGATAAAACAGAAATTTAAACACTCACACAATCAAGACGCAGCGATGTATAGTGGTTCGATCAAAGTGACCTACATCCACTTCCGAAGCCTTCTCCGATGGGGCTCCCTTCTTCCACTACCAAATCCTTTGAAGGGGAAGGATCAAATACCCCTCTTACAACCCTTTACAAGTGGTTCACACTCTTACAAGATTTCACAAGAAGAAGGAAATGAGGTGAACACTTAAGCAAATGAAGAACAAGACTTTTCCAAGACTTATTTTCAAAATCTAGCTCTCAAAAGGTTTCTATTTTCAGCTGAGAAAGAAGGGGTATTTATAAGCTTCAAAGTGATTCAAATTTGGAGCCTAAACTTGGAGCCAAAAATTTAAATCTCTTCGAATTTTTTTTTGGTCTTTGTCGGCCTTAGCAGATCGACACACCCAAAGCAAAGTGCTATCGCCCAAACCGCAAAGTGCTACCACTGCCACAAGAATCGAGCTACAAGATCGGCCACAATAGCATGCATGCATGCATGCATGGTCTTCTTTGGTGTTAGCTCGCCAAAGATGCATGCACGTAGCATGCATGCACGTAGCAAAGACGCATCTTCTTTGGCGGTGCTACCGCCCGAGCATGCATGCACGTAGCCGGCGCCACATGATGAGCTGTGCCGCATAGAGAGCAAAGCGGTACTACCGCCCCAGCCAGCATGCATGTAGCCCAGCATGTATGCATACATGCACACATGCTGCTGGGCACATTGGCTGCTGGGCTCCACCGCCCAGCACAAATCTACATTTGGTTTAGGCCGAAAACTTGGCCCAAACCGGTTCCGAACAAGGCCCAATGGGCCCATACTCGGGTTAAAGGATTAACCCCTAATCCTAACCTAAATTGATGTGCTAACTACGAAATTAAAGACATTCCTAAGCTATTACAAAGTCCGCAAGTCAAGTCTTCTTCCGTCGAGCTTCCGGCGAACTTCCGACGGTCTTCCGACGATCCCTCGGAAACCATCCTGCTGACTCCCGGCAAGCTCTCGGACTCCACGATGATTTTGGCGAGTTCCCCTGAGCTTCTTTGGCAAGCTCCGATCTTTCTTGGTAAGCTCCGCGAACTTCCGACGAACCTCCCAGCGAACTTCCGAAAACCCTTCGGCAAGCTCCCTACTCGTTCTCGGCCAATTCCAGCAGCACTCCCAACGAATCTTCGGACTTCCATCGAACACTCGAACTCCCAATGATCCATCGCACTTGACTTCGACCATTGGTTTCGCTTTACGTCTTCATCCCTTTCGTAGTTACTCCTGCACAAACAAACACCAAAAACTCTACTTCGATCTAGACGGTTATTACAATGCGAATTGACATTGGTTGCCTGGCACATCATTAGTCGGCGCCGTCCGATCCTTCAAGACATCGCCTCTCTAGCGGCTTGTTGCCCAATCGACGGTTGACCTCGCAACCTCGATATCCATGGCGCAACTCCGCACTTCTTGGCCCGATGCCGACGTCACGAAGCCTCATCGCCGATTGTCGGCCGAACCTTCGGCTCGACATCCAATATCCTAACGTGATCACCTCCGGCGCAACGTCAATTCCTCCAGCGTCAACTGTCTAATCCTGATCGATAGTAGACCTGCGTAACTCAACACGCAATTAGACCACAAATCACACTCAATTAGTTTCATCATCAAAATCCGACATTCAACAATCTCTCCCTTTTTGATGATGATAACTAATTGATGACTGACGGAATTAACCAAAACTCCCCGGAGTTTAACATAAACTCCCCCTATCAATATGCAATTGATAGAACCCTTGGATTATCCCAAATCCAAGTAACATGTATCATTCATGTAGCGAGAAAATAATAAACTATCATGCAAATATAAAATATTCAATCAATGCATGAAGTCATCAATCTACTTCTCCCCCTATGTCATCAACAAAAAGGAGAAGTAACATCATTGCTAGTTTTCAAGGATATACAAATATTACAAATATACTAGCTATTAATCACATCATACAACATTTAGGCATCGCATGTTTATCATGATAAGCAAGATAGCACTTGTCGTGATGATAACAAGTTTTTCTGTGTTCCTTTGAGAAGTGCAAGCAAATTGTATTCAATGATGTGCATTTTCTGGACTTCTTTTGTGATATGCATGTAATTTTGTAATTTCTTTCTTCTCTTTTGAGAAGAGCAAGCTTGCAAGTTTTGCTTTCTTTGCATGCTAGGATTTGCATTCATTTGTAATATGCAATCTAGCAAAAGCCTTCTCCCTCTTTATCAATATCAAAAAGAAAGAGAGGATTAATACTACAAATAATCTTGCATGAGATTCAACAATAATTTGTAACAAAGATGCAAGCAATTTTGTTAAAAAAAGTGAAGTTGAGCAAGATTTTTGCCTCTCTTGAGATAGCAACTTTTTGCTTCTCAATGTTTAAGCTAGCAAAATTTTCTCTTCTGATACATAAGTTAGCAAGTTAACTCCCCTTTTATCATTATCGAAAAGAAGGGAGGAACCAATGAAAAATTTGTATCAATCAATATATCAATCATCACATGATGCATACAAGATGGTATTGAAACATGAGAGAAAAGTTCAAATTGCACATACAATGTTTCAATCATCAAAACATATTTTCTCAAATTGAGTATCAATAAGTTAAGAGAAAATAATTTATATTTTTTCTTCATATAACATGGGAGAAACATAAGAGAGTATAGAGATAAAAACTCAAGTTATCAAGATGATGATCTCATAAAAGTAATTCAAAATATAGTTTCGTGAAACAAGAGATAAGTTATATTTCATTTGGAAAATTCTCTTTTCAAGTAATTCTTTTCATCTAAATATGCCTTTGTCTTTATATACCAAGATAAGCATGAAAGTTCAAGATGTAAAGGCAAAATCTCATAAGGCATTATCAAGACAAAAATGTAACACATTATTTCAAGATATGAGATTCAATATATCATGATAATGTGTTTCATTTTAAGATATTTGTTTCATGTAAGTGTACTCATATTTGAAAAGATGAGTATCAAATTTTAAAACCGAAACATGAGTTTGTCATCAAGATATAATGTCTTTAAATACTCATGATATCATATAACTTATGATTCATTTGGATTTCTCTTCAATGACATGGGAGAATCATAAAAGAGTATGGAGTGAGAGATCTGTTAGGATCGAAAAAGCACTAAGAGGGGGGGGGTGAATTAGTATAGCGGATTAAATAAAGTAACTTTGAAGCCGATTCCGTATAAAGACAAGTTCGTAGGAAGATTTCGATTTGATGAAAGTGAACTTGTAAGAAGTTGCTTGAGTAAATGAGGCAGCAAGGAACTAAACAATTTGCAGCTAAGTAATGAAATGATTCAGAAATGTAAACACTCACACATTCATGAACACAATGATGTATAGTGGTTCGGTCAAATGACCTACATCCACTCTTGAAGCCTTCCCGATGAGGCTCCGCACTTCCACTAGCAATCCTTTGAAAGGGAAGGATCAACACCCCCTTTTTACAACCTTTTACAAGAAGTTCACACTCTTACAAGATTTCTTAAGAAGAAGAAGGAGGTGAACACTTAGCAAGAACAAGACTTCTCAAGACTTTTCAAAGACTCAAAACCAAGATTCTATATCTCAAAAGGTTACCCTTTCAGCAATGAAAGGGGAGGTATTTATAGATCCAAAATGGATTCAAAATTGGGCTCCAAATTTGAAATCAAATTTGGAATTCCCAGGTCTGGGAGGTACTACCGCCTGCTAGAGGCGGTACTACCGCCTGGCACAGGCGGTTCTATCGCCTGGCCCATTCAGCTTTGCTGAATGGGTCTTGTTCAAGGCTCAAAAGGCCCAGTAAGGGCCCGGTTGGCCCCTACCAATTTAGAGCAAGATTAATTCGAAATCCTTGCCCTAAGTACGTGCTAACTCCGAAATTAAAAACATAATTAACAGCAATTTAAGCCAACTTTCTTCAAGTCTTATTTCGGTGAGCTTTTCGATGAGACTTCGGTGGTCCTCCGATATTTCCCTCAGATTTCTTCCGCCGTCTACCCAGCATACTCTCGGCTTGTATGGCACGCTCAACGAGTCTTCGACAATCCTTCCGAACCTTCTCGATAAAGTTCCACGAACCTTCGACAATCTTTGCGACAAACTTTCGAAAACTCCGGTAAGTTCCTGATTCGATCTTAGCTGGTTCCGGCAACACTTTTGACGATCCTTCGGACTTTCGATGAACTCTTGAACACCTGACGGACTTGACCTCGGCAAATCACTTTATGTTTCTAACCCATCGTAGTTGATCCTGCACACTTATCTTTGACAATATAGATTAGAGCAAATATTTCACCAATTGATTTTATCATCAAAATCTGAGATTCAACAATCTCTCCCTTTTTGATGATGACAATCAATTGACGATGGAGTTAAACTCAACTCCCCCTATCTATATGCCATATAATTGAGAAGGTAAAAAGACACTTGAATTCAATCTTTTGAATTTAAGTCAAATCATATAGATGTCATACCACATAAAGCTTAAAAGATAAGCTTAGGCATCAATACTAAAAATAATGTACTTTAAACAATGTCAAAGTATTTACACCTACAATAAATGCATGATATCAAATTAAAGAGTAGCTTATCTCAAGAGTAAGAGTTTTAAGCACTTGCAATGTGATACAATTAATTCATATTTCACTTTAAGCATATTTCATCATAATAATAATTACTCCATCATAGCAAATTATAATTTTCTCCCCCTTTGTCATCAACAAAAATTAAGAAGAGATCACTCATGTGATTAAGTAAGCCATGGAGAGAGCAAAAAACTATTCGAAAAAGTAGTCACAAGAAGGAGGGTATCAAGTCCAAGTTACGATCAAATCGAAATAAGAAAGTTCATTCAAAAGCTGAGTAGATGAAAGTAACAACACACAACATCATCCATACAAGTGAACAAGAGCATAACAGGACATGTGTTTTAAAACAGAGAACAGCAGCTACTCCTGAGGAGGAACGCCAAAATGCCTATACAAGTGATCTATTCTGCGGTTCATTAGTTGCATTTTCTTCAGAATTTCAGTTTGCTGTGATGAGATCTGATGTAAGACAAGCATGATCGGATCTTCAGTAGATGGAGCAGGAGCTGGCACAAACGGTGCTGGATCAACGGGACAAGGCGGAGGAGATTCATTTCCCTTAAAGATTGGTGTTTCAGGTTGCTCTTTTGGTGGAGGAACTATATCATCCCTTCTAGGTTGCCTAATCCATATGCCATCTCTAAAGGTACATCTAAGCCGCTTCAGGAGTTTTCTATTAATTATGCTGTATTTATCAGCCTTTATTACTTCCTCGTCAGGTGACACACAAATGTTATGGGAAAAAATGAGTCTTGTGATCAACCCACCATATGACAACATCGAGTTTTTAGAGAAAATTTCTATCATCTATTGTTTAATCAAATAACCAAAGCAGTTGTTTTGCCAAGTCATAATCCAATACATTGTGCTCAGCTCTAACATACTCATTTCATCAGGATGAAACTGCTTCGGAAGTAGAATGTTTATTATAATGTGATGAAGTAATTTTGAGTTAAACGGTAATAAATACTCACAGCTTTTAGGGATGATGCCTAAGTTAGGATTTGCAAAAATCATTTCTAAAGCTTCGGAGTGGGTAGCTCCTACCGCATCCATATCCCATTGCCCTCTTAAGTAACATCCTCTATTTTTTTCTTCAATTCCTAGTGACTCACATATAATATAATCAGATATTTGAATTGTAGTTCCTAACACATAGGTGGATAAAACATCATCTTCAATAAGCATGTTGGCATAGAATAGCTTAACCAACCTAGGATAGATTGGTTCATCAATTTACAAGATGGGTAGAGCATTTAGATTAGCAAACCATCTAATAGGTTCTAGGTTACCTAGGTCACCTAGATCAACATATTTTCCCTTATGTATGGTTTTACAATCAAACTTTGGGTATTCTAAGGCTACCTTACTAGATCTAAAAAGGGTTGGATCAAATGAATCTCCTTCCTCCCTTTTTCCTTTGCCCCTTGTTGATTTCTTTGGAGCCATGTCTATATCTATAGATGATGAACAAATGAAAGGAAAAAATAAGGAAAAGATAAGCAATTTGTGAATAGAAGAGAAGATTTCAGCTATTACCTTGTTTTGAGCTTGAATTACAAAAATCCCTTTGATTGCCCTTTAGGAGGAGGAAGAATGGAGTGGAGAGATCTTAGGAGGAAGGCAAATGAGGAGGAGAGGGCTTAGAGAGGGTTTTTGGTTGGTTCTACCACCGACCCTAACACCCCCTTTTATTTGGGGGTGTTCGGGCGGTACTACCACTAACCAGGCGGTGCTACCACATGGGAGCAGAGTACCCAAGCAGTACTACCACCGGTTCAAGCGGTGCTACCGCTGGCCCAAATTAATTAATTTTTTTTTATTTTTTTTAATTTATCCTGAACTTGTTTTTAGAGATTTCAAGGATAGGATGATGTCAAAAAGAAATCCAAAATTTCAAGAAGAAATTCGAGAGAAGTTTAAATCGTTGAAAATCGAAATTTTAAAAAAAATCTCATACGATAAAGCTTATTTATTAAAGCAGTTTAGCATGCCTAATTCCCTCCTAATGAAGTCAAATTATTCCTCATTTAAAGGTTTCGTAAAAATATCCGCTAATTGATATTTTGTATTGATAAATTCAAGAGTAATATCGTTATTGTTAACATGATCTCGTATAAAGTGATGTCTTATGTCAATGTGTTTAGTTCTAGAGTGTTGAATAGGATTTTTTGTAAGACAAATAGCACTTGTATTATCACATTTTATAGGAATGTTATTTAAATGAATTTCATAATCTTCTAATGTATTTTTCATCCAAATGACTTGAGCACAACATGCACTTGCGGCTATGTATTCGGCTTCCGTCGTAGATATTGCAACCGAATTTGGTTTCTTAGAAGTCCAAGAAACGAGTGCATGTCCTAAAAATTGGCATGTTCCAGATGTACTCTTTCTATCTATTCTACATCCACCAAAATCCGCATCTGCATAGGCTATCAAATTAAAGTCATCAGATTTTGGATACCATAATCCTAGATTAGGAGTACCTTTAAGATATCTAAAAATTCTTTTAATGGCTTTAAGGTGAGACAACTTAGGATTAGCTTGAAATCTCGCACAAAGTCCCACACTAAACATGATATTTGGTCTAGTTGCAGTATGATAGAGCAAGCTACCTATCATGCCCCTATATGTCTATTGATCAAAATTTTCTCCACCTTCATCTAAGTCTAACTCGGTGGAAGTATTCATTGGAGTGTGGATGGCTTTTGAGCTGTCCATATTAAATCGTTTTAACAATTCTAATGTATATTTAGATTGATTAAGAAATATATCATTACTAAGTTGTTTAATTTGTAATTCAAGAAAGAATGTTAACTCTCCCATTAGACTCATCTCAAATTCATGACTCATACACTTGGCAAAAGATTCACATAGTGATTCATCCGAAGAACCAAAAATAATATCATCAACATAAATTTGAACAATAAAAAAATTATTTTCAAAATATTTAATAAACAATGTAGTATCAACCTTGCCTTTAGTGAAATCATTTGAAATTAAAAAGGAACTAAGCCTCTCATACCAAGCCCTAGGGGCTTGTTTTAGACCATAAAAAGCCTTAGTTAGCTTAAACACATGGTTAGGTAGAAGAGAACTTTCAAATCCGAGTGGTTGTTCGACATACACTTCTTCAGAGATAAAACCATTTAAGAATGCACTTTTGACATCCATTTGAAATAATTTGAAATCATTACTACTAGCATAGGCAAGGAGCAACCTAATGGCTTCTAATCTTGCCACCGGAGCGAAGGTTTCTTCGTAATCGATACCTTCTTCTTGGTTGAAACCTTTGGCCACTAGTCTAGCCTTGTTTCTAACCACGATACCACATTCATCTTGCTTGTTTCTAAAGACCCACTTAGTACCAATAACTAAGTGGTCATTAGGTCTAGGAACAAGCTTCCATACCTCATTCCTTTCAAATTGATCCAATTCTTCTTGCATTGCGATTATCCAAGAATCATCTTTCAAGGCATCATCAATGCATTTTGGTTCAATTTGAGAAAGAAAAGGGGCATGGGCACAAAATTTTTTGAAAGAAGAGCGAGTTTGAACCCCTTTCGATGCATCTCCTATAATCAACTCCTTGGGATGAGCATCTACATACTTCTATTCCTTGGGTAAGGAGGTTTGGGAAGAAGATGCATCCAAGTTATCGTTTTGAGGAGAGGGTTCATTCAAATTCAAATTATCAAAGCCAAAATCATCATCAAAATGCTTTTTCTTAAATTCGAAAATTTCATTAAAAACCACATGAATAGATTCTTCTATAACTAAGGTTCTTTTATTGAAAACACGAAAAGCCTTAGAAATGGAAGAATAACCAAGAAATATGCCTTCATTGGATTTTGCATCGAATTTTCCTAAGGCATCCTTTTCATTTAAAATAAAGCATTTACAACCAAAAACTTTAAAATAAGAAACATTGGGTTTTTTATCATTCCATAATTCATATGGAGTTTTAGATAGGGATGGTCTCACTAGAACTCTATTCATAGCATAGCAAGTTGTATTCACGGGTTCGACCCAAAAATATTTTGGTAAATTGTATTCATTTAACATGGTTCTAGCCATTTCTTGCAAACTTCTATTTTTCCTTTCCACTACTCCATTTTGTTGTGAATTTCTTGGAGTAGAGAAGTTATGATTATATCCGTTTATTTCACAAAAATTTTGGAAGTCATGATTTTGAAATTCACCTCCATGATCACTTCGAATTGATGAAATCATAAAACCTTTTTCATTTTGAGTGAGTTTACAAAATTTAGAGAAACATTTGAAACAATCACTTTTGTGAGCCAAGAAATAAGTCCAAGTGTATCTACTATAGTCATCCATAATTACAAAGGCATATTTGCTACCTCCTAGGCTTGTTATGTCAATTGGTCCAAATAAGTCCAAATGGATCAATTACAATGGTCTAGTGGTGCTAATTTGAATTTTTGATTTGAAACTAGTCTTTATTTGTTTTCCTAGTTGACATGCATCACATACCTTGTCCTTAACAAATTTTATGTTTGGGATGCCTCTTACTAATTCTCTAGATGAAATCTTAGAAATTAGTTTCATACTTGCATGGCCTAATCTCCTATGCCAAAGCCAAACATCATCATTCAAAATCGAAAAACACATTTAATTACATAATTCATCAATATTTATGGTGTAGACATTGTTCTGCTTTAAAGCAATCATGGATATGTTATTGTTTGGTTTTTCAATGATGCAAATATTAGATTCAAATCTAACAACATAGCCTTTATCGCATAATTGACTAATGCTTAAAAGATTATGTTTTAAACAATCAACTAACAAGACATCATCAATTGAAAAACTTGATTTGTTACCAATGGTTCCTTTGCCAATGATTTTACTCTTGTTGTTGTCTCCGAAGGTGACATACCCTTCTTCTTTGCTAGTGAGCATAGAGAAATGAGATGGATCTTCGGTCATATGCCTTGAGCATCCATTGTCAAGATACCATTTCTTACTCCTAGCTTGTGAGTTTGTCTATAAAAGAGGATGGTTTTTAGGTACCCATTTAATTTTGGGTGCCTTACAAATTGATCTACTTAATTTGTAATTTGGCATTGAGTTGTTTATGGTTCCTTTGGGAACCCATATCAATTTTTGTGGACTAATTTTCTTGAACGGACATTTGTAAGCAATATGTCCCATTTTACCACAAAAATTGCATTTCAAATGGGGTGATACATGTAATGTGGGTCCTTTAATGAAGGTGGTGGGATTTTGATGAGATCCACTCACAAATCCTATTCCACTTCTATTTCCGACGTGACCCTTGTTTGCAAGGATCATGTCCAAGCCCTTGCTACCGACCTTGGACTTGTTTAAGGTCTCTTTAAGTAGCAAGTTCTCCCTTTTTATTTCTTCTAAGTGCTCACACTTAGAGCATGAGGGTAAAGAAGGAGTTTGGAGGCTATTGAACTTATTTTGCAATAAAGAATGCTCTTTCTTAAGCAAATTGAACTTCTTACTAATAGTTCTACATTCATCAAATAACTCATGAAAAGCGATAGAAAGTTCATCGAAAGATAATTCTTCACTAAATAATTCACTAACCTCTTCTCCAACGGTCATTAGAGCGAAGTTAGCCTCCTCTTTGTTGCTTGCCTCTTCGACCTCGGAGTCATTTGAATCATCCCATGTAGCTTTAAATGCTTTCTTCTTCTTGGGTTGCTTCTTCTTGGCTTGAGGGCATTCATGCTTGAAGTGTCCCGGTTTTTTGCATTCGTAGCAAATAACTTGGTCCTTTTTGTGTTCAAATTTATTCTTTGTGTCGTTTTTAAACTTGTTCTTTCTTACAAATTTCTTAAACTTTCGAGTCAAAAGTGCAATGTCTTTGTCACTGTCCTCATCACTTGATGTTCCTTTCAAGTGGTCTTCTTGTGTTCTAAGTGCCATATCCTTCCTATTATTTGGAAGGGGGTTCTCAAGCTCTTCATGAGCATGACACGTCATCTCATAGGTCATTAGAGACCCAATAAGTTCTTCAAGCGGAAATATTTTAAGATCCTTGGCCTCTTGAATGGCCGTAACTTTTGGATCCCAACTCTTTGGAAGGGATCTTAAAATTTTAGTTACCAACTCAAAGTTAGAAAAACCTTTACCAAGAGCTTTAAGTCCATTAATGACATCCGTAAAGCGGGTGTACATGTCTCCAATGGACTCATTTGGTTTCATCCGAAAAAGTTCATAAGAGTGCACAAGAATGTTGATTTTGGACTCTTTCACTCGGCTAGTGCCTTCATGAGTGATTTTAAGAGTGCGCCAAATATCAAAAGCCGATTCGCAAATAGAAACCCGATTAAACTCATTCTTATCAAGCGCACAAAATAAGACATTCATAGCCTTTGCATTGAGAGCAAAAATCTTTCTTTCCGACTCATTCCACTCACTCATCGGAAGAGAAGATTTTGCAAATCCATTTTCAACAATACTCCAAAGTTCAAAATCTATAGAAATGAGAAAAATCCTCATACAAGTCTTTCAATACGTATAATCCGACCCATTAAACATAGGCGGACGAGTAATGGAGTGACCCTCTTGCATACCGGAGTAGGCCATCTCTCTTGGGTTTTAAACCAATATGAGAGTAAACCTTGCTCTGATACTAATTGTTAGGATCGAAAAGGCACTAAGAGGGGGGGGGGTGAATTAGTGCAGCGGATTAAATAAAGTAACTTTGAAGCCGATTCCGTATAAAGACAAGTTCGTAAGAAAATTTCGATTCGATGAAAGTGAACTTGTAAGAAGTTGCTTGAGTAAATGAGGCAGCAAGGAACTAAACAATTTGCAGCTAAGTAATGAAATGATTCAGAAATGTAAACACTCACACATTCATGAACACAATGATGTATAGTGGTTCGGTCAAATGACCTACATCCACTCTTGAAGCCTTCCCGATGAGGCTTCGCACTTCCACTAGCAATCCTTTGAAAGGGAAGGACCAATGCCCCCTTTTTACAACCTTTTACAAGAAGTTCACACTCTTACAAGATTTCTCAAGAAGAAGAAGGAGGTGAACACTTAGCAAGAACAAGACTTTTCAAGACTTTTCAAAAACTCAAAATCAAGATTCTATATCTTAAAAGGTTACCCTTTCAGTCATGAAAGGGGGGGTATTTATAGATCCAAAATGGATTCAAAATTGGGCTCTAAATTTGAAATCAAATTTAGAATTTCCAGGTCTGGGCGGTACTACCGCCTGCTAGAGGCGGTACTACCGCCTGTCAGTCACCATACTGACACTGTGCATGCGGTGCTACCGCCTGGAGCAGGCGGTACTATCGCCGCTGACCAAAGTGGCAGCAAGATTACTAGCTCAGTGGCGGTAGCACCGCCAAGACACGGCTGCCAAAGGCGATGCTACCGCCTAGCACAAGAGGTTCTCCACTCTGCCGCCCATTCGGGCTTTTCTTGAATGGGCCTTGTTCAAGGCCCAAAAGGCCCAGTAAGGGCCCGGTTGGCCCCTACCAATTTAGAGCAAGATTAATTCGAAATCCTTACCCTAAGTACGTGCTAACTCTGAAATTAAAAACATAATTAACAGCGATTTAAGCCGACTTTCTTCAAGTCTTATTCCGGCGAGCTTTTCGATGAGACTTCGGTGGTTCTCCGATATTTCCCTCGGATTTCTTCCGACGTCTACCCAGCATGCTCCCGGCTTGTATGGCACGCTCAACGAGTCTTCGACAATCCTTCCGAACCTTCTCGATAAAGTTCCGCGAACCTTCGACGATCTTTGCGACGAACTTCTGAAAACTCCGGCAAGTTCCTAATTCGATCTTAGCTGGTTCTGGTAACACTTTTGACGATCCTTCAGACTTTCGATGAACTCTTGAACACCTGACGGACTTGACCTCGGCAAATCACTTTATGTTTCTAACCCATCGTAATTGATCCTGCACACTTATCTTTGACAATATAGATTAGAGTAAATATTTCACCAATTGATTTTATCATCAAAATCCGAGATTCAACAAGATCTTGAAGAACTCAAGTTATTAAGTTCATGATATAGATAAGACTCATTCTAGTTTAAATCATCAACTCCAAACTTATAAACAAATTATTAAAATCACTTTCATAATTTATGAGATTCATAAGATATCATAAAATCATTAAGCATGACAACCAACTATTATTATCAATGATGATTACATAAGGTATGTCCAATTATATATATGAAAATCATCATTGTATTACTTTGAAATACAAGTTGTCATGTAGTCCATTAAGATCAAAAGCATTACACGTAAAGCCTCATGATAGTGCAATGTCTCATTTTTTATGTGTTCCATTTCAAGTGATTTGATGTTCATATGAGTATACTCATGTTTTTCATATAGATCCAAAGAGCAAGTTTCAAGAGAAATCATTAAGACCGAAAACATGAAGCACATTTTTTTAAAATATTCATCATGTTTATTTTCATGAGATTCACAAGACTCATAACATGAATTCATTCATCTCAATAGAATAAAAAAGATATTTTCATTTTAAGCAATTTGATGTGAGCATATTCAAAATTTTTATGAAAACATGTATCAAAATAAAACACAAGCTTAGTCATAAAATCATCAAGACCAAATATGTAAAAATGATAGCACACTTTCAACTTTTATGTTAAAAGGCCATGTTCAAATTTTTACCAAAATCATGCATCTATTTATAAATTTAAAAAATATGTTTCATCATCGACACTTTATTACTTCAAAAGCTCATGCATGATATAAAATCATCAAGCATCATATTTGGAGACAATGTAAACCTTCAAGATACTCATGCATGGATCAATCCTAAGCATTATCATAAATCTTGCATCATTCATATTTTTACTTTTCAAAAATACTATAAAGAAAAGCATAGTATAATTTCAAATTTTTTTTTAATTTCTAAAAACACAAGAAAAGCATTAAAAAAATTCCTACTAACTAAGTTAAGCATTCATGGAAATCATCAAGTAATTTCAAAATAATTCAAGGAAGTTAAGTTACTTACCTCATTGTCGAAGCCCATTAAAGCGTAGTTTGCTTCTTCTTTCCTTAATTCTTCTTTGCAAGCCTTCTTCTTCTTCTTTGGCATAATCCTCCATTCAAGTTCATTGTTTTTTTTAGATTTTTATTTAATGAACTTGTTAAGATTGATTAAAGGTTCAAAGTCGTCTTCAATGTCCTCATCACTTGAGTCATCACTCAAGTGGCATATCATAGTTCAGAGTTCAAAAACCTTCTTATTCTTTAGAAGGTGGTTCATGTGTTCATCATATTCATCATGTTCCATTTCATAGGTCTTTAAAGACCCAATGAGTTCATCAATAGAATAATTATTTAGATCCTTTGATTCTTGAATTGCCGTTATTTTAGGATCCCACCATTTTGAAAGGGATCTTAAGATCTTGTTAGTGAGTTCAAAATCCGAAAAACTTTTACCAAGACTTTTCAAGCTATTGACGACATCCGTGAAGCGGGTGTACATGTCGTCGATAGATTCGCTTGGTGTCATTTGGAAGAGCTCAAAATCATGCAACAAGAGGTTTACTTTCGAGTCTTTAACTCTACTAGTTCCCTCATGCGTGATTTCAAGAGTTCGCCAAATGTCAAAAGCCGTTTCGCACATAGAAATCCGATTGAACTCGTTCTTGTTCAAAGCGCAAAATAAGGCATTCATAGCCTTTGCGTTTAAAGAAAACGACCTTTTCTCCAAAACCGACCATTCATTCGTCGGTTTAGAGGAAGGTTGAAAACCATTTTCGATGATGTTCCACAAATCCAAATCCATTGAAAGCATGAAAACTCTCATTCGAGTTTTCCAATATGTGTAGTTCGAACCGTTAAAGAACGATGGACGAAAAACCGAAAAGCCCTCTTGAAAACCATTTAGAGCCATTTCTCACGGGTGTAAATCCGAAAGAGAAAGAACGTGGCTCTGATACCAATTGTTAGGGATCGAGTGGCACGAAGAGGGGGGGGGGTGAATTAGTGCAGCGGATAAAACGATGGATTTTTCAGCGATTTAAAACAAGCTTCGGAAACTTTGTACGGTGAAAGCAATGTTTCGTTTGAACCCGAAAAGATTATGTTTTAACTTTAAAGCATGCGTACGAAGATGTAGATGAAGTTAAGTAAATACTTGCAGCAAAGTAAAGAGATAAAACAGAAATTTAAACACTCACACAATCAAGACGCAGCGATGTATAGTGGTTCGGTCAAAGTGACCTACTCCACTTCCGAAGCCTTCTCCGATGGGGCTCCCTTCTTCCACTACCAAATCCTTTGAAGGGGAAGGATCAAATACCCCTCTTACAACCCTTTACAAGTGGTTCACACTCTTACAAGATTTCACAAGAAGAAGGAAATGAGGTGAACACTTAAGCAAATGAAGAACAAGACTTTCCCAAGACTTATTTTCAAAATCTAGCTCTCAAAAGGGTTCTATTTTCAGCTGAGAAAGAAGGGGTATTTATAAGCCTCAAAGTGATTCAAATTTGGAGCCTAAACTTGGAGCCAAAAATTTGAATCTCTTTGAATTTTTTCCACCGTGCTATCCCCTGCAATCGACACGGACCAGGCGGTGCTACCGCTACAAGAATCAGGGCTATAGTACCCGCCTAATAGCATGCATGCATGCACGTAGCATGCATGCATGCTACTGGCGGTGCTACCGCCCAGCATGCATGCACGTAGTCGACGCCTGCTCACGATGGCGGCGCGCTACTAGCGAGTTTCGAGCTATGCATAAAGAGCTAACGCCGCATGATGAGCGGGCGCTACTACCGCCTTGACCAACATGCACGTAGCCAAAGATGCATGCATGCATGCATGCATGCACACATGCTTGCTTTGGGCACATTGGGTCGGGCTCTGGGCTCCACCGCCAAAGCACAAATCTACATTTGGTTTGGGCCGAAAACTTGGCTCAAACCGGTTCCGAACAAGGTCCAATGGGCCCATACTTGGGTTAAAGGATTAACCCCTAATCCTAACCCAAATTGATATGCTAACTACGAAATTAAAGACATTCCTAAGCTATTACAAAGTCCACAAGTCAAGTCTTCTTCCGTCGAGCTTCCGGCGGTCTTCCGACGATCCCTTAGAAACCATCCTGCGTACTCCCGACAAGCTCTCGGACTCCACGATGATTTTGGTGAGTTCCCCCGAGCTTCTTTGGCAAGCTCCGATCTTTCTTGGCAAGCTCCGCGAACTTCCGACGAACCTCCCAGCGAACTTCCGAAAACCCTTCGGCAAGCTCCCTACTCGTTCTCGGCCAGTTCCGGCAGCACTCCCAATGAATCTTCGGACTTCCATCGAACACTCGAACTCCCAATGATGCATCGCACTTGACTTCGACCCTTGGTTTCGCTTTACGTCTTCATCCCTTTCGTAGTTACTCCTGCACAAACAAACACCAAAAACTCTACTTCGATCTAAACAGTTATTACAACACGAATTGATATTCAGTTGCCTGGCACATCATTGGTCGGCGCTTCGTCCGATCCTTCGGCACATCGCTCTCTCTAGCGGCTTGTTGCCCAATCGACGGTTGACCTTCGCAACCTCGATATCTATGGCGTAACTCCGCACTTCTTGGCCCGATGCCCGACGTACGAAGCCTACTGCCGATTGTTGACCGAACCTCCGGCTCGATATCCAATATCCTGACGTGATCACCTCCGGCGCAACGTCAATTCCTCCAACGTCAACTGTCTAATCCTGATCGATAGTAGACCTGCATAACTCAACACGTAATTAGACCACAAATCACACTCAATTAGTTTCATAATCAAAATCCGAGATTCAACACACCCAAGATGCCAGAGGACAGACACCGACAAGCCACCCTCATTAATGCCCTCACCATATAAGATAAGAAGGGCCTTGACTAATGCACATCTAGGCTGCCCGGTGCTCACGTATAAAAGTTAAGCCCCAGACCAAGACAGGGGATAGATAAAAACCTTCTACTCTATCATTTACACTACTCAAACTATTATTTTATACCCACTCCGGCTTAAGCATCGAAGAGGTCGAGCCTGGACACCCCAAGTGCATACCTGTTATGTAAGACCCCTACCACCATCAGGAGATGCGGCTCAGCAACTAGGAAAATCTAGCTCTCCTACTTGGCATCTCCATACCGAGGCCAAGCCGCTCCCAGCGAATCACCTCCCCTAGCGAGCTATCTACATTGGTTGGCCACATCAACTCCCCTGTCAACAAGGAGTCATCATCATAAAGGACTTGCACCTTTTGCAGCAAACGAACTGGGCCAACTCACCAGTAGATAGTCTTTGTGAACCAATATTTTGGCGCTAGAAGGAAGACTGAATGTTGCAAAAATATCCTTCCATAACTCCTCTCAACGAATGCTCTACGAAAGAGGTTCCCACATCCCAACAAGTCAATATGATGGCACCAACCCCCGCATGCAATTGGTATCTATTCGATGACCTAGGTCTTCCCCCACTTGGATACCTGCTTGTCTCATCCGAAGCCCTCCTAGGCCTCACCCGCTAGCTTGTTAAAGAGTTTGAGCTCCACTTCCTCACCAACATGTGACCAAAGCCCTTGGCTACTATCCTGTAAGGGCTAAGGCAAAGAGAAGACGAGCCCCATGCCGCCTGCTACGATATTATCCCGCTCAAGCGATTGAACCAAGGCTCGCTACAATAGACAAATACTCATTCTCCTGCTCAGGTAGTCGAGCCAAGTCTCACTATGGTCGACTAATACCGATACTCTCACTACGATGGTCGAATTAAGACCCGTTATAGTGGAAGTTATCACGATGGACTGATACTGATACTCCCACTACGATGATCGAATCAAAACCCACTATAGTAGAAGCCACCACGATAAAATGATATCAATACTCCCACTACGGTGATCAAATTAAGACACACTACGGTTGACTGAGATTGATCCTCCTGCTCATGTGGTCAAGCCAACACACTCTTGCCTAAGCGGTTGAGTACCTACCCCCATAAGCGGAAGAAAGGACAAGCCCAAAAGAAGATCCAACCTCTCGGACAAAAGGGGGAGGCAAAAACAAAGAATAAAACCTCCTAAAACAGAAGAGAGAGGTCAAAAAATAAAAGAAAGTAAACTCGCATGTAGAAGGGGGAGAACGAAAATAAAGATAGAAGGGAAAAAGAAAAGGTCCCTTAGGTCAACATCTATCATTCCTACAATAGCCCTTGTAATAAAGCGTCATCCGCCTTGACAGACCTCGCACCAACCATCACAGCCTCAATGAAGAACTCACAACAAAAACAACAATCACACAAACATGTAGTAATACAAGCAAAACAACATACTTCAAGCCTAAAGCACACTTTCTGAGGGGAACGAATGATAGGAAAAACTTGGCATTGCCATCTCCCCCCAATTACCAGTAGGGGTCTACCCTATACATCCTGGCTTGCCAAAGTAGGCACGCAAGACCCACTCCATAACTGAAGAAATCATGCCTCGCATTAATGGCTGGCAGTATGCCCCAGCTTCCCTAGTCGTCTCCTGACTGACATCTCTGTTAGCATAAAATCTATAATAATGCTATCTATAATGTGAAAAAAACTTTAATGCCAAGATCTGAAATCAAATAACAATGGATCTATAATATTATGATGCGTACCTTTAATTATTGTTAAGAGAAATAACCTTTATCTAATCCACAAGCACATTATCGTCGGATCTGAAATATCAATCTGCAAGGAGAACTAGACTCACCTTCTCCTCTCTTCCTATCCTTTCACCAGACGATTTAGATTGATGGTTAGGGAGATTGAGAGGGAGAGACTATAATAGAGAGATTGAGAGAGAAACTGTAATCTCTCAACTCTCTTCCTCTTATCTTTTATGATCTCATCTCATCTCATATATTTACATCTCTAGAGGTCCTGTCTATTTATAGGCGAGAGCAGAGGGTCTAGGATAAGATATTAGGAGATTTTCTTCCCGTCAAGGGCATCTCCTAAGGAATCCCACTTTAATTGGACTTCTTTTCTATTAGCCAATAACCATAATCAGATCCAATCATATCTTTAATATATCTTATCTAATTAAATAGAGTCACATAATCTAACATTCTCCCACTTGGCCCATTAATTAGTAAGATACAAAAGATATTCAAAATCAAAATAATCAAACAAAATTTATTTGAAAAATAATTTTGCATAATTGGATTCTAAAATTAAAAAAAACTATTTATACGCGCGTGAATTTAAAAATAGACTAATAAGTCCAATGAATATAATAATACTATATTAAGTCTGACTAGCAATGCGAGTCATAGCGATTGTATGTCATCAATGCCACACTTCCTTCCATGTACTAAACACTATTAGCCTTTCCTAATACAGTCCGAAATGACCCCTGTAATTTGTCTTGTCAAGACAATCCTGTCATCACATTCAACCATAATATATACATACATAACTGTGAACAAGATAGCAGAAACAAATAACTTTAAGTACATAAGTAAAAATATCAATTATAGTGTCCACTTAAATATGCTTCACCATATCCTTTATGGGTTGCTCACAAACCCAATCATAAGAACATGTTCTTTCAAAATACTTTAGACTGTAAGTCCTAAGTAAATGGATCAGTAATCAATACAGTGGAACTCAAGTAATTAATTGACATTAGTTGTTTATGGACTCGTTTTCTCTAACCATCAAGTACTTTCTACCATAATGCATAGAGATGCAATAGTACTTGTCATTCTCAGAGAAGGAAACTACTGCGATGTCATAAAATATCTTTAGCGACTTGGCAATTAAGTCTGACCACATCAAGTCCCGAGATAAAAATTTCACAATTATGAAGTTTGATCAGTGGCCTCAAAGCATACCACAAAATCAACTTCTATTATTAATAATAATATAATAACAAATTACCCCTCTAATTGATATAGATATTAATCGTAAGGTGGACTTCCTGTTGTTGAGGCAATTTATAGAATCAGCATATGAAAAATACAATTATTTCAAGCTGATATAATTTCATACATGTGAGCATATAATCTTTCGTCCATTTCAGATATCTTATTACTTTTCTTTGCAGTCCTTTAATATTTTTCACTTCTGGATAATTCAAATATCTACCCAATATTCTAACTGCAAAAGTTGATATCTGTTCTTACATAGGCTTAAGCATAGACTTTCAACTACGCATATATATAAAGAATATCTTTATCTGATACTTTTCAAGTCATTTTAAAGCACTCATTTTTTGACTAAAATTTTATTTTTATGTTTTTGTTGAATAAAATTGTATATTAAATCTTTTCAAGACTCAGTTGATATATCTTTTTCTGAGATAATCTTAATAATCATCGAGACATATCCTTGAGTATCTTAATACTAATAATATAAGATGTCTCATTCATATCAACCATCTTAAAATTCTTAGTGATAATTTCTTGGTTTAGTATAATAAACCAAAATAACTATTGGCAATACAAAATATTATCCATAAATATGATCAATATAATAAACTTGCTCATACTGATCTTTAGATATGAATACTGATGAATAGTATTTTTCTTACATCTAAAAGAATCAATGATATCAAGAAACTTTATATATCATTGTTTGGAAACTTGTTTAAGATCATAAATAGATTCCTGAATTTGCATACCAAATTCTATATTTTTTTCATTTTCTCTGCGAGTCATTCAGAATAACTCATATGAAAGCTAGATCCTTAATCAAAAATTTGTTTTCATATCATTATGATATAACTCAAACTCATAATGAGTCATTAATGTCATGATGATTCTTAATGAGTTCTTTTAACAACTACATGTCTCGTTATAGTCGATACATTTTATTATGAGTAAAATCTACAATCATATTAAAAACTAAAAGTCTGACTATTATATCGTTCGACATTATTCTTTGAGTCATATTTATATAATAGACTCTTACAATTATTGGACAATTCAACGAATTCATCAGACACCATTCTAGTTATTGATTTTAACTCTTCTTATATTGTATCATATTATTTTTTCAAAATCGTTACTTTTCATGACTTAAAAACAATAAGGGATCTATTCTGATTCCTATATCAAAATATAATTCTTGTAGATATATCACATAATAATCATAAATGACAGGATTCCTTTCCCATTGAGATATTTTCAAGGCTGTCAATTGTGGTTGTTTTACAAGACCATTATCAACGATATCAATATAATGTGGGAGTTTGGTAATGTTATTTTGTTGTTTACATTTAACAAATTATTTAATAATTTGAGTAACAATAATTTCTCAAATAATAAAGGAGTATCAACATTATCTCCTCTATATCAAAATTAAATTTTGAGATTTTTACTCCCACTAATTCGCTATTTTATAGAAATCTTATATTACTAGATTTAACTATCCTCGTACTATGATTAGAGCAATAAGATATATACCCTTTTTTAAATTTTTTCTGAATAAATAATAAAATATTCAAAAATAATTACTAAATTTAATTTTTCTTTAATATGAATAAAAAGATCCTTATCTCTATAGGACAATCTCAAATATGTAAATATCTTAAGTTAGGTTTCCTATCATTTCATAACTCAAAAGAAGTCATGCAATTTACTTACTAGAAATCTCATTTAAGATATACATAGTTGTCCTTAGAACTTCTTCTCACATTGATTTGGGTACTAAAGAATAACCCATCATGCTCTAACTATATTTATAAGCATACGATTATACCTTTCAACAATTATATTCTGTTGTGACACATCTGATAAATCATATACTTTGCTTTTCTAAGAATCTAGTAAAAGGACTATAATTTAATTAGATTCATCATAAATATCATAAAATTCATCACCCCTATCAGATATGATGATTTGAATTTTTCTATCTAATTACCTCTTAACCTCATTTAGGCACACTTTAAGAATGTCAACAGCCTGAGACTTTACAAGAATTAGATATATATAAAATCATATCTCAATAGGTTATCTATATGATGCTAAAATGCCTCTCTTTAATGAGACGAAAATATAGAGTGACTCACAGATGTAAGCTTAATCTCAAGGAGTTTATGAACTTATATTTTATTTTAATATTTAATTATAGGATTATTGTAAACTCAAGATTTATATTAATTATGTATAGACCATTATACAGAATCCAAATATTAACTTTTATTGAATCATATTGAGTTCACAACTATCAAAGGAAAAATAATATTCTAACAATTATGGGTAAAGAATCTAAATTCCCAAAATTATAAGAATATAGTACGAATCCTCAAGATTCATCAAATGAATCATCCTTAGGCGTAGGCAATAAATACAAACTACTATCGCTTTCACTTTAAGATGATTCCTTGTAATGATGAATATTTCAATCTCCTTTGGTTTTTATTTCTTTTCTTTTTAAATATTAAAATAAATCTCTATTATTGGTAACATACATTGAAGCATTAAATTAATCTACCAAGTATTAGAAAAATAATTTCTATAGTATTTGATTTGAACCACATAACTTTTCATTTCAAATCAAATCTTATAATTCTTTTTAATATAACTTTCATTGTTACACATGTAACACTTTATTATGAAGAAATTTCTTTATGAGTTTATATAATAATTATAAACTTAGGTGGCTTATTTTTTATTATTATTTTATTATTATCCACCCCTTGAGTAGAACTCAAAATATTCTAAGTCTTGGGCTTACAACTTTGTCAATTATATTGAGGAAATAATATTAAATTTCTCAAATTCTATCATTTTTAGTCAGTTCTTTCATTGAGGTGTCAACTAATGACTTATCAAAAAATTTAAGTTGATCCTTAAATATTCTTATGCGCTAGTTGTAAACTGTACTGAAGTCTAAGTATCATCAAATTGAGTTTTTCAGATCCTTTCTGATCAGTCACCTTAATTATTTATTCCACAGAACTTTCAATAAATAAGTCTATGTTCCTTGTTCAAATAATCTGATCAAGGTCTCACTCATTCAATATAACTTGTATATGCTCAAGTCATTTATTCCAAAAAATATATTTAAAAAAATATAGGGACATTTATAAAAATACAATGAAGGAAGTACCACTATAATAATATAACATCAATGCTTTGAATTTTATAATGAATGTTGAACTGTTGATATCATCAATATTTTACTTTTAATGTTGATATATTTACTGTTCACACATATAATCATTTATTGAGGACTGATACCAACCTTGTGAAATAGTGTTAATACTTTTGGGTATAAAATACTAAACTGCAAGGATATCCAAAACAGTATCATCCTACCCATCACATAATTATTCAAAATAGATTCTCTTTTGGGATTATCTAAATCTCATAATTATGTATGCCATTGTGAATATTATTTTTTTTTAATGTCATTTAGGACCAATCCCATAATGTATTTTATAGATTATTGGTTTAGGTTACTTTGATGGCTATAAGACCAATACAAAAATATAAAATACAATCTAAAATGTCCTATGAATGATAAGACTTTATTGTAATTCATATCACATAAGCCTATCATCCCAAGCTACTTTGACAGCTACTGGTCAGATAAAACTTAAGAAAATAAATTATAAATAATATTTATCAAATTTCTTTAATATCATTTAGGACCAATTCCATAATGTATTTTATAAATTATTGGTCTAGGTCACTTTGGTGGCTGCAAGACCAATACATAAATATAAAACATAATCTAAAACATCCTATAAATAACAAAACTTTTATTGTAATTCATATCTCATAGCTTATCATCCCAGGCCACTTTGGTAGCTACTGGTTAGATAAAACTTAGGAAGATGAATTACAAATAATATTTACTAAATTTTTTAATTCAATTTATGCTAAGTAATTCAATAATAAAACAACAACCATAATGGTTATTGAATATTAATGAGCATAAATAAAATTCATATGACAACTATAATCATGATAACACATAAATCATAAAAATCCTTTATGTGAAAAATTAACTATCATTTCACAATTTCAAATATATACATATGAATAATCAAACAAATATCCAAAAATAATAATTAGATATTATTTACAACTTGCAATTAATAATTTATATATATTGATTAGCATAACGAAAAACTCATATGATAATTATAATCATGATAACACATAAATCATGAAAAGTCTTTATGTGAAAGATAATTATGATTTCACAATTTCAAATATATGCATGTGAGTAACCAAAGAAATATCCAAAAATAATAATTAGATTTTTTTATTTATCATATGTAATCAATAAATCATATGAGAAAAACTATAAAAGAAATAATAATTTATAATTTTTTAATATATAAAATATTAAATTAAACTAATCAGTTTTATTTAATTTGGACAAACCCAGAATCGGATTTGATATTAGCCCAATTAAATAAGTCGATTAAAATTTAATCCTTTCTAAATTTGATCAAAATCAAATTTCATCAATAATTAATTAAAATATAATCATGATCAAATTTAATTATATTTTGTTGATCAATTTTATAATTAAAAATATAAATAAAAAATTCTCAATTTTATAAAGGTAAAACCGTAAATATATTGACAGGACATAAACTTGAATTCCCAAATTTATAGAGGGCAGAATTGTCAAAATACGAAAAGATATTAATAAGATACGGAAGGGCAAAACTGTAATTTGATAAAACCCTAACCTAAGGGTAAAAATATAATTTTGGAAAAAGAGCACTTTGGCTGTGCCGCCGCCGCCTACGCACGCACGCTGCGGCTGCCGACGGTGCGGCGCTGCCTGCACCGGCGGGCAGCCGCAGGTGCGGCATTGCCTGCGCCAGCGCGCGGTCGCCAGTCTTGCCCGTGGGCGGGCGTCGCCAGCGCGCGGCCGCCGCCTCCTACGCATGGGCGGGCGCTGCCTGCGCCCGCGCAGGGCTGCCGCCGGTGCGGTTGTGCCCGCGCAGGACTGCCGCCTGTGCGGCTGTGCCCGCATGCGGCCGGGCGTGCGGCTGTGCCTGCATGCGGCCGGGCATCGCTTGTGCTCGTGGGCGGCCGCCGACTCGGCACGGTCTGTGCCCGCTCGCGGCTGTTGCCTGCGCACGGCTGCAGCTTGGGTGCGGCTGTGCCCGCGCGCGCGTCCGCTGCATGGACGCGACCTGTGCCCACGTTGGCTGCGGCCACCGCCTGGACGCGGGTTCTGTCCGCGTGCGGCTATGCACGGCTACAGTAAACACGTTGATGCTGCACCATCAGAATCATTCATCGCTCGCGATAAGCGATAGAACAAATCTGATAGAAAATAACATTGATAATACCCGACGAATCATTCATACAGCATAAATAAAAATCGATCCTTTCACAAAGATGTTAACAAATAGATCTAAAAGTATTTAATTTTAAAAACCTGACTCTGATACCAATTGTTAATATAAAATCTATAATCATGCTATCTATAATACGAAAAAAAATTTAATGTCAATATCTGAAATCAAATAGCAATGGATCTATAATACGATACATACCTTTAATTGCTGTTCAGAGAAATAACCTTTATTTGATCCACAAGCATATTATCGTCAGATCTGAAATATCAATCTGTAAGGAGAACTAGACTCACCTTCTCCTCTTTTCATATCCTTTCATAGGACGATTTAGATTGATGGTTAGGGAGATTGAGAGAGAAACTGTAATCTCTCAACTCTCTTCCTCTTATCTTTTATTCTTTTATGATCTCATCTCATCTCATATCTTTACATTCTTACAGGTCCTGTCAATTTATAGGCGAGAGCAGAGGGTCTAGGATAAGATAATAGGAGATTCCCCCCATCAAGGGCATCTCTTAAGGAATTCTACTTTAATTGGACTTCTTTTCTATTAGCCAATAATCATAATCAGAATCTAATTATATCTTTAATATATCTTATCTAATTAAATAGGATCACATAATCTAACAATCTCAACATAACCCATGCCTCCACATTAATGTTTGACATTAGGGCCTGGTTTCACCAACCTTCCCTTCCGGATAACCGATGGAGGGACCACTCCTTGCCTAACCTAAAGTGGCAAAGGAGTTAGCCTAGAAGCATCCCAACGATCCGCCTAAGGCGCCAGAAGAGACACACCAACAAGCTGCCCTCATTAATGCCTCCACCATATAGGGTAAAGGGGTCCTTGGCTAATACACATCCAGACTACTTAGTGCACAAAAATAAAAGCTAAGCCCCACAATAAGTCAAGGGGTGGGCAAAAACCCTTTACTCTTTCATTTACATTGTTCATACTATTGTCTTCCTCCTTCTATGTCTTTTACTGACTTAAACATCAAGGGAATCAAGTTGGAATGCCCTTGGCGTAAACCGATTGTGTAGGACTCCCAACATCGTTCGAAGATGCAGTCAAGAGGTGGCTTAGCAACTAGGAGAATCAAACTCTCCTACTCGACTTCTCTATACTAAAACTAGGCCACTCCTAGTGAACCACCTCCTCTCGCAGACTTTCTATATCGGTTGGTCACATCAACTCCCTCGTTAGCAAAGAGGAGTTATCAGGAAAAATTTGTACCTTTGATAGTGAACCAATCAAATTAACTTATCAATCGATGATCTCTATGTACCAACAATCATTAACATAGTGTCTAAATGTTGTGAGAGTTACATCTTTTTTAATTGTTCATTAATTGTAGATGTAAAAGGCTGATTGCGAGTTCTATATTTTTAATGAGTTCATTTTTGATATATTATTTTATATAATGTTAGTTTTACAGTTGTTGGCTCAATAGGAGAAAATTTCATTCAAGTGTCATGTTGATGGCATGTCAAGTATGCGTTGAATGGAACTAATATGTCCATTGATAAAAAATAATTATTATATTGTTCCTCTCGCTATTATGCCAAAGCATAATTTTTGTTTTAGAAGCCTCGGTTGTTGTCATGTATATTAGGTACTTTTTATGTGGTGCTTCGTTGTGTTTTGCATTATACGAATGCATCAGACATTAGAGGAATATTTTTTATGTTCGGTCATCCCCTTACTTGAGATGTATCGCCTATAAGAATTATGCTTTTAAGATGCCTTTTGTTATTGGGCAGACACACGATGGTAAAAGCAACGTTTCGAGTTGCATCAAACATTTTGATTGATTTCTTTCCTTGCCATATGCATTTTACGCTAAAAGATAAGTTTTTGATATTATCGACTACGTCGTGCACTTTAAATATATTTTTTTAATCATCGGTGCACCCACCACACACTAAATTGGTTGTTTAATTTACGTCAAATACTTTGGATAGGTGGAAGCATCATATGAAAAATATATATATATTTTTTAGGAAGCCACTTGGTTAATCTATTTTCCTCTTATGTCGTTAAGACTTTTGTTATGCGTCTCGAATTTAATTAAAAGGTGATCAAGGTAAATTAGATTAACTTTTAAGATAACAATTGTAATATTAAGATGATTTATAAGATGATCGATATGGGTTACTTAAATTAGTTTTGGTTGAGTAATAATAAAAGGTTGTTAGTTGATGAGTAGCGATATACTGTTGTTAGTTGCGTCAATCATGGCAGAAGCAAAACGATAGTCAATTGCCTTGGATGATGGCTGCATGAGATAAAAAGAGGGTGTCAACATGAAAAATGATATAAGATGAATTCTTTGTCAATTGGGCTTTAATTATCATTAGTTGTCTTAGAGACAAATATTAATTAGTTTAACTGATAAAAGTTTTGATGGTTTATTAGAACGTTCTGAATTCGAATTTCACATTTGTCACTTACATTTGTGAAAAAGAAAAAGAGAAAATCTGATTGGAGTCATAACTTGAAGACAATAAATGCTCAGTACATTATACATTAATTCTTACTTCAGTCCGAAAGACAAATCACGTTCGACGCTCAAATCAGCCAATAAACTCCTTGTCATCCTACAATCTGATATTATGTATCCGACAAATGTTGACTGAAATCCATATGTGGAATGCCGAATGACAAAAAAATACAGGTCATGTCAATCGATTAAAAAAAAATATGTAATACAACTTAATTTAGTTATATTTAACTTATAAATTTCGAAGTTGCAAGAGAAAGATTCCAAGCCAAGCCTGGCAGATGCTACTCACGATAGAAGTGTCCATAGTGTTCCACGGGATCCAAATACTCTCTACTATCTTGCCGGCGATGGTTGTTTGTGATACACCTTCGACCAGATTGGCTGTTTCCTCTGCTCCACATATTTTCCTTTACATACCGAGGGATCGTTAGATACCTTTCCAGCCGCCATTGGGAAGAACGGAGAGCGCAGCGAGGATGGAGGTGGAGAACAAGCACATCATCATCAAGCACGCCATCGACGGTCTCCCCACCGAGTCCGACTTCGAGCTCCGGAGCACGCCGCTGGTCCTCTCCGTCGCGCAGGGCTCCAAGGAAGTGGTCGTCAAGAACTTGTTCCTGTCGATCGATCCTTACCAGCTCAACCGCATGAAGACGAGCAGCTCCTCACAGAAGACCTTTGCAGCCGCAGCACGCATCCAGCCCGGGCAGGCGAGCTTCCTGTTAATTATCGTCGTTCGTTGGGTTTGCTTGCTTGTTTCTTCACGAGCTCGGCGTGCATCTCGCGACCTTTGCTACAGAGAATCGATGCCTACGGCGTGGGGAAGGTCGTGGTCTCAGGGAACGAGGAGTTCGAAAGAGATGATGTGGTGGCCGGACTTCTGGCCTGGGAGGAATACACGGTCATCCGGCCGGGAACCACGTTGACCAAGGTTGACCCCAATGAGTTCCCCCTGTCGTACCGTGCGAGCATCTTAGGTAATCATATCAGAGAGATGCAGGAAATGGATCCACAAGATTGACAGACGGGGAAGACCACGAGACACACTGTTCATAACGCACTGCTGTTTGCCGCAGGGCCCAGTGGATTGACAGCTTACGCTGGCTTCCACGACATCTGCAAACCGAAGAAGGGGGAGAAGGTCTTCGTCTCTACGGCATCCGGTTCGGTGGGGAGTTTGGTCGGCCAATACGCCAAACTCTCTGGCTGTTACGTCGTGGGATGCGCCGGCAGCAAGGCGAAGGTGGATCTTCTAAAAGAGAAGCTTGGATTTGATGACGCATTTAACTACAAAGAGGAACCTGATCTAAAGTCTGCTCTGAGAAGGTAAGACAGATCCCATCTTGTATCGATCTTTGCAAGCACCAGTTCGTACTTCCTGATTACTTCTATGAATATAGGTACTTCCCGGAAGGAATCGACATATACTTCGACAACGTTGGTTCTGCGATGTTAGATGCTGCAATCGCCAACATGAACTTCTTTGGTAGAGTTGCAGTATGCGGAGCAATCTCCGAGTACGCGGACGCAGGCAAGCGAGCGGCGATTGATATGGTCGATGTGATATATAAACGGATCACACTCCGCGGGTTCCTCGCCTTCGATCACCTTCACCTGTACGCTGGATTCATATCGTCCACATCCGACCATCTTCGCCATGGCAGAATGCGAGCAGTCGAAGACATATCCACTGGCCTCGAAAGCGTGCCATCTGCTTTTGCTGGGCTGTTTCGAGGTGATAATGTTGGCAAAAAGCTCGTGCATTTGACGAGTTTGTGATGAGTGAATTGCTTGTGATGAATAAGAGCGGAAATCTTTTCGGCGAATTTTCGAAAAAAAAAGTTTATTTTTCAAAATTTTAAGTGTTTTTATTTTGAAAAACTCCGAAATAGAGCTACTAATTTTACGAAAAGACTATTTTCTTCTTTTTTTTTTTTACGAAACTCATCATTACCTATGTCATCCCATCGTTGCTTATAACCCTTGTCGTAACCCACAACCCTCCTTTATGCAAATCGCTCACTCATCTATAACCCTCGTTCTAAGAGTTGGTTGACCCTCCTTCATCGCGCATAAGTTCGCACTCCACTGGCATCGAGCAAGCATTATGTTCATTAATTATTTGTTATGATCGTAAAAGCACTAAGAAGGGGGGAGGAGGTAAATTAGTGCATTCAAAATAAAGTTTTGATTTGATGTTATGTTTAACTTAAAAAGTGAGTAAGGGTAGTGAGCAACTAAATTAGTTAATAATAATAAGAAATAGTATAAAGAGAAATGTAAACCAGATTTATAATGGTTGGTCATCCCGACCTACATACACTCTCTATTCCTCTTCCCTCGAGGCTATCGACTCTCACTATCGATCTTTTTTTAATGGGCAAAGATTAACTGTCTTTGTTACAACTCTTTTCTCCCTTTTTATAGACTTAGGAAAGAACCTTTACACATCTCTTTTATAATAAAACAGCAACCCTCATTTAGAATGACTTCTAAACTTAAGGAGGAAGAGACTCAATACTTCTCAATAGAGTTTACAAATTGCAAGTTATAAGGTTTCATTTTTTTATACTTAGCAAGCATGAGTGGGGTATTTATAGATCCCAAATAACTTTAAAATGGAGTTAAAAAATTTAAATCCCTAGATTTTCGGAGTATTAGAGATACTACCGCCTGCGTTGGGTGGTACTATCGCTCGATAGCTTGGGAGACTAGCTCTGGCAGTACCACCACCTGATTGGGCTGTACTACTGCCTGATATTATGTGGTACTATTATTGACACTAGTGGTACTGTCATCGGGTTTCTTGAAAAGTACAATTCATAATTTTTATCTCACATGCGGTACCACCGCTCAACTCAATCCCAGATCACTGAATTGGTCATCAAATAGGCCCAATTTAATCCTAGTTCAAGCCCAAGGGCTTCTAATCAAGTTGGTTTAGTTACACTCCAAAACCAACTCAATTAGACTCTAAATGACTTTGATCAAAACTCAACAATTACAATTATAAAACCTAGATTATTTGGCATATCACCTATTCATTTAACATTTCGTCCGAACTTCCAGTATATCATCTTTTCCTTCGGTGTACTACTTGATCCATCGATATTTTAACCTCTTGCAATATCTGATCTTTTTGGTGTAATGCCCGATCCTTCTAGCTCGATGCCCAATCCCTGACATGATGCTCTCTGGCCTAATATCTGATTCTCTTGCTTCAACGATTCAAGTCTATAATTGAAGTTTCACCTATGTCACATATCTCGAACACTTATTTGTCTATAAATTCATCAGTTAATTTTACCATCAAAATTTAAAATTCAACAATCTTTCCCTTTTTTATATTGACAATCAATTGATGACATAGTTTTTATTAAACTCCCCCTGTGTATATGTTATTTTGAAATGAACTCAAATTCAAAAGAAATAATAACCTTTCAATGCAACTTTTTGAATTCAAGTCAAAAAATAAATTACAGTGACTTTTAATTACAAAGGTCATATGCATAATTTCACTTTTCATTACAAAAATTAAAATAATTATTACACACTTAATATGCATAGTTAAAATCTTATTGCATACAACATATCTATAATTTCAAATCATCATAATATCAAGGTAATTATTGTATACATCATAATTTTAAAGTAATCATAAGTTAAGACATCATCATTAAATAATATAGTCTACTTCTCCTCATTTATCATTAACAAAAAGAGAAATATGTAAGTTATGACTCCTCTCTCCTCTTTGGTCATCATAAAAAAGAAAAGAAGGATATCATGGATTCATGGTACTATTTCTCTTCATATACATCAATGTATCAATTGTAAAATTATTTTGATATCACATAAGGATATTAATATCAAAAAATAAATTCAAGTCATAAAAGATCAATTTGATGATGGGGTATAAAAGTCATGAATACATAAACCAAGAAATAATGATCCATTTGAATGAATCTCATCTTAAAAAAAAATCATATGAGAAGAATTCATACATTTAAAAAGTTCAACATGCTTAATTCACTTCTAATAAAATTGAATTGTTTCTCATTCAATGGTTTAGTAAAAATATCTGTTAATTATTATTTTATGTTAATGAAATCTAATGATATATCTTAATTATTAATATTATTTCTAATAAAATATTAAATATGGTTCTTTGTTAAACAAATTGCACTAGTATTATCATATTTTATAGGGATATTTTTAAGATAAAGTCCATAATCTTCTAAGGTATTCTTCATTCAAATTACTTTGTGCACAACATGCACCTATCGCTACATATTCATCCTCGGTTGTAGATAATGCAACAAAATTTTATTTCTTCGAAGACTAAGAAACAAGTACATGACCTAGAAACTGACATGTTCCAAAGTTACTTTTTCTATATATTCTATATCCTACAAAAATTAGCATCACCAAATGTAATTAAATCAAAATTTTAAGATTTTGGATATCATATCCTAGATTAGGAGTTCTTTTTAAGTATTTAAAAATTATTTTAACTGCTTTATAATGAGATTGTTTAGGATTGGATTGAAATCTTGTACAAGGCCTAAAACTAAATATTATATCAAATCTAGTTGTAGTTAAATATAGTAAGCTATTTATCATACATTTATAAGTCTTTTGATCAAAGCATTCTCATTTATTGTCCATATCTAATTTGGTAAAAATGCTCATAGATGTGTTAATAGCCTTAACACTATCAAAGTGAAATCATTTTAGTAGATCCAAAGTACACTTAGTTTGACTAATAAAAGTTCCATCACTTAGTTACTTAATTTGTAATATCGAAAAAAATATCAATTCAACTATTAAACTATTTTCAAATTATTGACTCATACTTTTGACAAATAATTCATATAAAGATTTATTTGTAGAACTAAGAATAATATCACCAACATTAATTTAAATAATAAAAAATATTTTAAAATATTTAATAAATAATATGGTATCGATCTTGCTTTTCAAAAAATTATTTTGAATAAGAAAATAACTAAGCCCATAATACCAAGCCCTAGGAGCTTACTTCAACCCATAGAGAGTCTTAGATAACTTATAAATATGGTTTTAAAAAATAACATCTTCAAAATAGGGTAATTGCTCAACATAAACTTTTTTAGAAATAAAACTATTAAGAAAAGTACTTTTGACATCTATTTGAAATAACTTAAAGTATCATTATAACTTCAAGTTTTATTATAGGAGCAAAAGTTTATTCATAGTTTATACCTTTTTCTTGGTTGAAACATTTGGCCATTGATCTAGCCTTGTTTCGAACTATGATACCTTATTAATCTTACTTATTCCTAAAGACTCATTTAGTGTCAATCATAAGATGATCATTAGGTCTAGAAACAAGCATCCAAACATTATTTCTTTCAAATTAATTTAATTATTCATGTATTATAAAAACTCATGAGTTATCTTTGAGAGTATCGTTAATGCATTTAAGTTCAATTTGAGATAAAAAAGTAGTATTTACATAAAATTTAAAAATAAAACTTTTTAAATGAAGAACGAGTTTGAATATATTTTGAAACATCTTCAATAGTTAGCTTTTTAGGATGTGTATCTATATACTTCCATTTCTTGAGGGTTTTTTTGGAAGAAGATATATCCAAGTTGCTTTGGAGAGGAGAATTTTTATTTAAATTCAATATATCAAATTCAAAATTCCCATCAAAATTATTTCTTTTAAATTTAAGAGACTCATTAAAAATAATATAGATAGATTCCTCGATAATTATAATTCTTTTATTGAAAACTCAATAAGCTTTAGAAACAGAGAAATATCTAAGAAAAATATCTTCATCAGATTTTATATCAAATTTTCCTAAGATATCCTTTTCATTAAAAATCAGATTTTATATCAAATTTTCCTAAGATATCCTTTTCATTAAAAATAAAATATTTATAACAAAACACTTTAAAATATGAAATGTTGGGTCTTTTATTATTCTATAATTCATAAAGAGTTTTTGATAGTAGTGATCTTATGAGAACCCTATTCATGACATAGCATGTCATATTAATGGCCTCGACCCAAAAATATTTGGATAGACTATGTTCATTAAGCATAGTTCTTGTTATCTCTTGTAAACTCTTTTTTTATCTCAATAACTCTATTTTATTATAAATTTCTTGGAGTATAGAAATTATGGTCATACCCATATGAATCACAAAATTATTGAAAATCATAAATTTTAAATTCACCACCATGATCACTACGAATAAAAAAAGTTATAAAACCTTTTTCATTTTAAACTTATTTGTAAAACTTTATAAAACATTTAAAATAATCACTTTTATGTGCTACGAAATATGTCCAAGTATATCTATTATAATCATTAATAATAAAAAAAGCATATTTACTACCTCATATACTTATAATATCAATTAGTCCAAATAAATCCACATGAATTAATTGTAATGGTCTAAAGATATTCACTTGATTTTTAGGTTTAAAGTTACTCTTTATTTGTTTACCTAGTTGGCATGTATCACAAACTTTATTTTTAATAAATTTAATTCTAGGTATTCCTTTTATAAGTTCTATAATTATTATTTGTGATATCAATTTCATACTTGCATGACTTAATCTCCTATGTCAAAGTCATGCATCATCGTTTAAAATTAAAAAATAAGTTTTATAATAAAAATTATCAAGATCAATAATATACACTTTATTACTCCTTAAGTCAATCATAGATTTTTTTTATGTGGTATCTTTATAATGTAAGCATTAGTTTTAAATTTAATATTATATTCCTTATCACACGATTGCTAATGCTTAGTAAGCTATGCTTTAAGCCATCTACTAAAAGAATATCTTCAATCAAAAGATTTAATTTATTACCTATATTTCCTTTATCGATAATTTTTCTTTATTATTGTCTCCAAAAGTGACATATCCCCCATCTTGGTTAATAGTTTTTAGAAATGTGTTATATCTCCGATTATGTGTTTGGAGCATCCACTATCAAGATACCATATCTTATAACTTTTGATTGATGACATATCTATAAGAAAGAAGGATTTATTTTAGGTACCCATTTAACTTTAGGTCATTTATGATTAGATTCATCTTTCTTGACTTTTGACATTAAATCATTCATTGTTCTTTCAGGAACTCAAACTAATTTATTATAGCTATATTTTTTTAAAATGAACATATGTAAGAAAATGATTATATCTTTCATAAAAATTATATTTAACTTTAGGTGGAATATATAATATAGGTTCTCTTATAAATGTAGTTGGCTTTTGTTATGTGTTAATACTTATAAAATCGATTCATTCCTTTAAATATACATAATATTTATTAGCAGGAATCATATTTAATAATTTATTTTTAATTTTAATTTTTTTAATATTTATTGTAATAACATATTTTCTTTTTTAAATGAGTCTAACTCTTTACATTTAGTGTAATATGTTAATAAGCAATTGTCATACTTATTTTTCAATTTATCAAGTTTATTAGAGAGAGATACATGATTATTTTTTAATATTTTATATTTATTATCAATCATTTTGAGTTCATCATATAGATCATGAAATGCATCAAGTAAATAATCACAAGGTAAAGAAATTTCAATTGAGTAACATACCTCATTGTTGAAGATCATCAATGCATAGTTTGTTACTTTATATTCATTAGTTTATTCATCATCTTATGATACATTTAATTTATCCCAAGTTATCTTAAGTGCTTTCTTTTTTTTTTTTTTTTTTGGTTAGCATCTTCTTCTTCAGTTGTAACTCATTTTTTAAGTGTCCTAATTTTTTTACATCTATAACAAATTATTGGATCCTTTTTAAGTTCATTTTTATTCTTAAATTATTATTTTATAGAATTTATTTTATTTCTTTTCATAAACTTTTAAATTTTTTTTTGTAAGAAGTGTTAAGTCATCATCATCATCATTTGAGCTTTTGTTCAAGTTATCTTTTTTGGTTCTAAGTATAATATCTTTCTTGTTCTTTGGAAAGTTTTTCTTATATTTGTCATATACGTTGCAAGTCATTTCATAAGTTATTAATAATCCTATGAGTTCTTCAAGAGAAAAATTATTCAAGTCATTTGCTTCTTGAATTACAATTACCTTTGAATCATAACTTTTTGGAAGAAATCTTAAAATTTTATTAACCAATTCAAGATTAGTATAACATTTACCAAGAGCTTTCAAACCATTGACAACATCTGTAAAATGGGTATACATGTCACTAATGGTTTCATTCTAAATAACTAAACTATATACCAAAAGAATAATCTTATATTCTTTTACTTTATTTGTACCTTCATGAATAATTTCAAGTATTTATTAAATATTATGTATAGTTTCTGTTCGGAAACCTAGGGGCGGCATCACATGTGCAGCGAAAGAACAGAAAATAAAATATCCTAGATTTTCATAAAAAGGTTTCATTATTGTGCAAAGATCAATTTGCAAAATCCCCACGAAACTAAACACTACATATACAAGAAAGATAATATCTAGGTAAATCATATATCCCTGAATTCCTACAATCCTGTGAGAGAGGATGAAAGATGTCAAGCATCCTTTTCTCTAACGGTGATCCACATGGTGTTGGGAAATCCTATGGGGCGACATCTCGTACGTAGCAGAAGAATAAAAAAATAAAACCACAGATTTTCCGTAGAAAGGTTCCGTCATCGTGCGAAGATCGGTGTGTCAAAACAAATCCGCGAAAACTACATATGTAAAAGAAAATACCTAGGGAGATCATATATCCTTGAATCCTTACAGATCTGTAGGAAAGATGAAGGAGGTCAAACGTCCTCCTCTCTAGCGTTATCCATACGGTAGAGACTGTGATGATGTACCTCTATGTGGAGAGGAGAATAGAAGGTGGCTACCAAAAGAACCCCCCAGCCTATAGAGCTTTGGTTCCCTCCTATTTATAGAGGCCTCTTGTAAACCCTAATGGATCTTGCCATGTTGGGTATTGGATTTCCATCCAATTACCCAAGCCTCCTAGATTAGTGGGTCTCTACCTAATAATCTTTTATTAGCAATCATTGGATCTCATCTTAGGATCCAATAATTTAGGGGCTTAATGGATATCCAATAAAATAAGGGCTCCAACGGATATCTCATATCCGAATCTCTACTCGTCGCAACACCTACCATATGTGTGTGACCCTCTAGGCCCAATATCGAGCTGGCCATGAGTCATACTTGTTAGAACTCCTTTTAACTCAATGAATTATTATATATATAATAATTCACCCACCTCATCGATTGCGGATGTACTAGGCCACTACGTCGTAGCCCCCAATCGATACAAGGAAATCCAATCCTTTGGACCTATCTGTCCTCAGTTACCATGTATCTATAGTCCCTCATCCAACTAATATCCCAAAGACCCTATACCGGGTATGGTGCTGTCAGACCCATACGGCATCTCCTTAAGTCTTGCTCTTGTCGGATTCTCCCGGAGAACTCTCTCTCTCAATCAAAATAATCTTGACCAAGGATTTGTTCGAACAAGAATACATGGGATATTCCTCTCATGATACCGAGAGCGGATAATCCTCTATTAATACTCAATAGCCCTCATAAGGTTGGCTACCACTCCCAATAACTGGCTGTACTAGATCTGAAACTTTCCAAACATATTAGTCCGGTATCAAAGAGTGGAGTACTCATACAGGATATTCTTGGTGTCTCAAGTCTAAGGACCAGATATACTATTGGGACTATGGAATCGTTGTCTGACGTGAGGTATCAATAACCATCCAACATTCCGTAAGTGAATCAATCAGTGAACTCATTCCCCAATGAGCACCTGCACTGTACCCTTAGTGTCCCCACACGAGTAGCTATGAGACCATCCACCTTTATCATATGGATGGGTATACAACACACCAGTCTATCCGGTTATCTCGATGTCCCTCTCGAGTAACCTATGACTAGGATTATTTATGGTCTGTGTTTAAAGGTAAATCAATCTCATTATCGTGATCTCATTACGATCCGATTCCTATTGCACAGATCCAAGGACATCATAATATATGCAACACGTAAGATAAAGTGATAAAATGCCTAATAATAAGTAAAGAGAAAGAGTGCATCTCAAGTCACAAGTGCCATCACTCATGTGATTGGCTTGTAGGGCACATATAACTAGCAATCTCCCACTTGACCTAAAGCCAATCATCAACATGTCTGATCCCCATCAGACCTCTGTGATGCTCAAAGACAATATAAGTCAATGGCTTTGTCAGTGGATCTGTAATGTTATCTTCGAATGGAACTCTTTCCACTACTACATCTCTTCGGGCCACGATCTCTCTAATAAGCTAGAACCTCCTCAGAATACTTCTGATGAGACCCGGGTTCCCTTATTTGAGTAATCACCCTGTATTTGTCATAATATAAGGGAATCAGCCCCTCGCCGCTCGACATGACTCCCAAATCTGTGATGAACTTCTTCATTCAGACTCCCTCCTTTGCTGCCTTTGCCACAACAATTTATTCTGCCTCTGTGGTCGAGTTAGCAACAGTATCTTGCTTGGAACTCTTTCAGTATACTGCTCCTCCATTCAGGGTATACATATACCCTGAATTAGACTTGCTATCATCGATATCGCATTGGAAGCTCGAGTCAGTATAGTCCTCAACCTTGAGGCTACTACCTCTATATACCAGTAAAAGATCCTTAGTCCTTCTTAAGTATTTAAGGATACATTTTACTGTTTTCCAGTACTCCAAGCCTAGATCTGCCTGATACCTACTCGTGACACTCAGAGTATGCGCTATATCAGGCCTGGTACATAGCATAGCATACATGATAGATCCTATCATTGAGGCATATGGTATCATATCCATGTGTGCCCTTTCTTCAGGAGTCTTTGGGGACATACTCCTAGAAAGTGATATTCCATATCTCATTGGTATGAGGCCTCTCTTGAAATTTTTTATGCCAAACTTTTTGATAATGGTGTCTATGTATCTGGATTGGGACAAGCCAAGTATCCTCTTGGATATATCTCTATAGATCCGTATCCCCAATATGCAGGATGCTTCCCCTAAGTCCTTTATGGAGAAGTGCCTAGATTGCCAAGTCTTTACTGTAGAGAGCATTCCTACATCATTCCCAATGATAAGGATGTCATCCACATATAATATGAAAAAGGTGATAGTGCTCCCACTTACCATCCTATACACACAAGGCTCATCTTCGTTCTTAATGAAGTCATAAGATTTGATCGCCTCATCAAATCTTATGTTTCAACTTCGGGAAGCTTGCTTCAATCCATAAATGGACCGAAGCAACCTGAACACCTTATCTGGGTTATCTCTATGCACGAATCCCTCAGGCTATATCATATACACTTTTCCTCGAGGTTGCTATTGAGGAATGCAGTTTTGACATCCATCTACCAGATCTCATAATCATAGTGTGTTGCAATATCCAATAAAATTCGAATGGATTTTAGCATGACTACATGTGAGAAAGTTTCGTCATAGTCAACACCTTACCTTTGACGATACCCTTTAGCCACTAGCCTTGCTTTATAGGTCTCTACCTTTTCATCTACTTTAATATTTTTTTTGAAGATCCACTTGTAACCATTGAGTACAATACCCTCGGGTATATCAACTAGGTTCCAAACCTTGTTGGAGTACATGGAATCCATTTTTGAATTCATGGCTTCTTGCCATTTCTCGGAGTCTATTGTTAGGACTCTAGCTATGAGAGTCCTAATTTAGTTTCATTGATAAGGACATTTATGTAAATCCTATCTAGCCGACCCCTATTAAAGAGGTGAAGAGGCCGGCTAGGTTTAGGTTAGGTTGTTTCTTAGAGGAGTCCTATTAGAGAAAGAGTCATATTAGAATTAGGAATCCTACTAGAGAAGGAGTCCTAATTAGAAGTAGGAGTTGGTTAGAAGTAGGAGTCTTGAGTAAGAGTCCTATTAGGAGTTGGAGTTTAGAAGCCCTATAAATAGCCACATATTTATTCTCTTTTCATCAAGGAATAGATCAATCTTTTAGCAGCCTTTGAGCAGCAACTTGGAGGAAGGAACCCCTATAGAGTTCCAAGGAGGCCGATCCCCTATAGAGATTAACCCAAAGCTTAGAATCCGTAAAGGGTTCTATCACTTAGTATCAGAGCAGTGTTCTTGGTATCTTGCTGCCCTTCCACAGCAATCCACCAGCCCTCCACAATCGCCCAAAATAATTCTCACAATTGCTTAGAAGATCATCGCCGAATTCCGTCGTCATCTCTACCACCGCAGATCATCCTTTGATCTTTTCGTGAATTACAATAGGTTCTAGTTATCTACCTTACTATTGCTACAATTTAGTTATCCTTACTCAAAAAATCTAAAAAATTTATTTCTATATTGCTGCATAAACTTTTTGTCATAAAGTTTTCATCTCTACAATGAAAGTTGTACTACAGAATTTCAGCCGCATAACACTATTTTTTTGATCTTGCTACTGTGTTTTTTCTATCCAAATCTCTACAAAATTTTTACGACAGCTTTGATACTTCATAACAGTAGTTTTCTTTTTGGTTTTGTTAAAAAATTCTCAATATAAACCACTTATCTTTTACGTCCAAGCTGCTACACTTTAGATGTAAAAATTTGCTATAGTACCTCTCTGTGATCCTCAATTTTGTCGAACCTCTTGCTATCGTTTCTTTTTATGAATTTTTTAACAACATTACCTCTCCCTTACCAATAGATTTCTTTTAAGTTTTGCTTGAATCTCTATTGAAAATTTTTGAAAAAAATTACATCTTTACTACTGAAATTTATTCGGTAAAAACTCTAGTGCTACACCTTTGTCCTTTTTCTCCTCCGTAACCTACCAAACCCTAGCCACCTTGCTACCACCAACCAAGACATCCTTAGGGCATCCATCTAGCCTTAAGATTCAGCCATCATAATCTAGTTTCATAACCCTAACAGTATCAAAAACTATAGCCGAAAACAATAAACCATTACAGTCGAACCCTTATATTACCGATCTATTGTCTGATCCTTCCACCACCCCATGCCATTAACCCGTCAACAGAAAAAAGACAAGAGCATCTCTGATCTATAGGCATATGCTATAGCTTCTCAAGATCCAATTGATGCCAAATTTGAAGCATGAGAATCTTGGATTGAATCACGGCTTGAATCGCGCTTGGAAGATAAATTGCGCGCTTTGTTTGTAGAATTCAGAATTGGACAACCACCGAGTCCAACCAAATTACAGTAAGGAGAGAATTCAGAAAGGACTCCAGAGAAGGAGGGATAGCCCTCGAACATACTTCAGCCATGCATGAGGGTGGACTTCTCATGATGGGAAGAAGGAGACCCGACGGGGTGGATTTTATGCGCCGAACGTTATTTTCGCTACTATCGAACGTCGGATAATGCTATAGTGGAGATTGCTGTCATTCACCTTAAAGGAGATGCTATTTAATGGTACAATTGGCTGGAATATAATTATGGGGCTCTGACATGAAATCAATTTAAAAACGTACTGCTGAACCATTTCGGACCTACGGAGTATGAAAATATCGACGGCCAACTCGCAAAGATTCGACAAACCTCTACGATTCAAGAGTACCAAACCAGGTTTGAAAAGCTATCCTACCTTGCTTGTGATTGGACTGACCATCAATTGTTAGGAACATTTATCAAAGGACTCAAGCCAGAGATAAAAGGGGAAGTTAAGGTGCGATAATCCCGTACCGTGATAGATGTGATTTCTTTTGCCTGAATACAAGAAGAACGGCTCAGCCAAGATGCTCGGAGGACAAGAACCACTCCTAGACCCATAGCATATAAACCTCTTTCTACTCCTAGCCATCCTTCGCTGTCAAAAACATTGACAAGAGAAGAACTACGTGACCGATCAACAAAGGGTCTTTGTTAGCATTGCGACGAGCCGTGGAACCGTGATCATCGCTGCAAAAGGGGCCACCTCCTACTAATTGAACCTCTTGAAAACATGGAGGAGGAGGTCTAGGAGCATAAGGAAGAGGTCACGGATGAAGAACAATAGCCAATTGATATTATGATGCATGCCCTTGCCGGTTACGCGAACCCGCAAACGATGAAAGTGGGAGGATTTTTGAAGCAACAACCAATCACTGTTCTTATTGACACTGGGAGCACTAATAATTTTATGAACAGTAATGTTGGTGTCCGAATGGCCTTACCTATTGAGAATTGTAGCATGTTTGATGTTAAGGTTGTAGATGGACTAATTTTGAAGTGTGATCGTAGATGCCCACGAGTGAAACTGTTGCTGCAGGACTAAGAGATAATTACAAAATTTTTCCTCCTCCCTCTTGATGATTATGAGGCCATGCTTGGCATTGAATGGTTGATGACATTAGGTGATGTTTCCTAGAATTTTTTGAAATTAATTATAAAATTTTACAGTAAGGGGAAACATGTGATACTGTGCGGGAAACGTGGGGGCGACGTAACGATGATTTGCACATAATGAATAGAGAAAGTTTTGCACAAAGTATACAGTGGCTTTTTAGTATAACTTGAGCAGTAATCTAAGGGAGAGCCAACTGAATTTGAAGATCCAAACCTACTTCCCTTACTTACTGAATTTTTATATATATTTGACGAACCACGCAGCCTACCTCCTAACCGTCGGCATGATCATCGTATACTAATTCTTCCAGGAAAACCTCTAGCAAATACTCGACCATATCGGTATCCACATCTCCAGAAAGATGAAATAGAAAGGATTGTAAAAGAGATGCTTGAAACAAGAGTTATTCAGCCAAGTTGCAGCTCTTAATCTTCACCGGTGCTTCTCGTACGAAAGAAAGACGGAACATGGTGAATGTGCATTGATTACCGAGCTCTCAATGGCATAATCGTCAAGGACAAGTACCCTATTCCAGTAGTAGATGAATTGCTTGATGAATTAGAGGGAGCATGAGTCTTCACAAAGCTGGACCTTCGATCCGGGTATCTTCAAATACGAGTGTGCGAAGAAGACACATCGAAAACTGTCTTTCGAACGCACAACGGTCACTACGAATTTTTGGTAATACCCTTTGGTCTCACTAATGCTCCCTCCACCTTCCAGAGCCTTATGAATGATATTTTTCGAAGTTATTTTTGTAAGGTTATGCTGGTTTTCTTCGACGATATCCTTATTTACAGCCCTTCTCTTGAAAGTCATATTCAACACTTATGACTTGTTTTGACGATTTTACGAGAATATGTTCTTTTTGTCAAAAAAATAAAATATAGCTTTCTTCAACAAAAGGTGAGATATCTTGGGCATATCATATTAGAGGAAGGGGAGGCAGTAAACCCCCCCTCAAAATTGAAGCAATGCAGAACTGGCCGACCTCGAGGAACATAAAATCGCTGTGCGGCTTTCTCGGTTTAATAAGTTACTACCGTAAGTTCATGAAAAACTATGGAAAGATCAGTGCACCCCTTACTTCCTTGCTGAAAAAAGATGCTTTCCAGTAGTCGGACAAAGCCACCACTGTCTTCAATGAACTTAAAGTCATAATGATAACAACGCTCGTATTAGCGTTACCCGACTTGGCAAGACTTTTATTATTGAAGTCGATGCCTCCGGAGTCGGAATTGGTGCTATACTAATGTAAGATGGCCGCCCCCCGCTTATACCAGTATGGCATTATCTCCTTCTCATCTCAAGATGACTATTTACGATAAGGAGATGCTCGCGATTATGTATGTGGTGTCCAAATGGAGACCGTACTTGATCGGGCGACGCTTTCAAATTAAGACCGACCATAAAAGCCTAAAATATTTCTTGGAGCAAAAGATATCTTCCCCCGAGCAGCAAAAAAGGTAACAAAGCTTCTTGGATATGATTATAAAATAACTTACAAAAAGGAAAAAGATAATGTTGTTGTAGATGCGCTTTCGCAACTACCCAAGTAAGCTGAATTTTTGACTGTTTCACTTCCGACCAGCGACTTCCTTGAGGATATTAGGAGAGAACGGTAAGATGATCCAAAAACGAGTAAAATCATAAAAAAATTGGAGGAAGCACCAAGCTCTGTGGCTCATTACAGTTGGGACTCAAAAGACTTACGATATAAGGGATGCATTGTGCTTGTGCCAAATTCTACTTGCATAAAGACCATCCTTTAAGAGATGCATTCCACACTTACGTCCGGGCACTCTGGGTTCCTTAGAACCTATAAAAGAATTAAGCAAAATTTTTATTGGGTAGGGATGAAAAATATTATTGTTGAATTTGTAGCACAATGTGATGTATGTCAACAATACAAAGGTGAAAGAGAATTTTCAGTAGGAGATTGGGTCTTCCTATGGCCCCAGCCATACAAGCAAACATCAATCCAAACCAGAGCATCTATGAAGCTTTCATCTCAGTTCTATGGACCCTACCAGATTTTGGAATGTATCGGAGCAGTAGCATACAGATTGGACTTACCCACCAGCTCCCGAATCCATCTAGTCTTCCATGTATCGTGTATGAAGCTCAAGTTGGGATAATATGAGACAACCGAAAGCCATCTACCAAATATAACTACCCAAGGAGAGCTCCAGACTCAACCAAGTGTCATTATTGATCAACGGATCGTGACTCGACGACGACGACCTGCTATTGAAGTATTAATACAGTGGGCGAACCTACCAGCAGTAGATACCACTTAGGAGAACTATGATGACTTGAAGATTAAATTCTCAGAATTCATGAAACGTCAGCCTCGAGGACAAGGCTGATTTGAAGAGGGCAGGTCTGTTAGGACTCTAGCTATGAGAGTCCTAATTTAGTTTCATCGATAAGGGCATTCATGTAAATCCTATCTAGCAGACCCCTATTAAAGAGGTGAAGAGACTGGCTAGGTTAGGATTAGGTTGCTTCTTAGAGAAGGAGTCCTATTAGAAATAGGAGTCATATTAGAAGTAGGAGTCCTATTAGGGAAAGAGTCCTACTAGAAAAGGTGTCATAATTAGAAGTAGGAGTTGGTTAGAAGTAGGAGTCTTGAGTAAGAGTCCTATTAGGAGTGGGGGTTTAGAAGTCCTATAAATAGCCATGTATTCACCATCTTTTCATCAAGGAATAGATCAATCTTTTAGTAGCCTTTAAGCAGCAACTTGGAGGAAGGAACCCTTATAGAGTTCCAAGGAGGTCGATCCCCTATAGAGATCAACCCCAAGCTTAGAATCCGTAAGGGTTCTATCACTGTGTTCATAATAGCCTCCTTGTAGGTCTGAGGATCAATATCCTCAACATTCTTTCTTCTGATATGTCCCACATATCTCTTAGTGGGATGGGATACTCTACCGGACCTACGTAAAGTTGGAATTTGTGTGCTAGATATTTGAACAGATTTTGACTGTGGAATGGTGCTTGAGCTAGGTTCTCCAACATCGCTCAACTCTATCATACTCCCACTATCTCCACCAAGAATGTGTTCCTTCTCAAGGAACACTGCTCTCTTGGCTATAAAGACCTTTTGGTCATTAGGGTAATAGAAATAATACTCACAAGTTTTCTTGGGGTTTCTCACAAATTTGCACCATTCTGTCCTGGATTCCAACTTGTCGGGGTTGTATATCTTAACGTGGGTAGGACAGCCCCAAATCTTAACAATTTTAAGATCAAACTTTTTCCCAGTCATTATCTCATATGGAGTAGATATTATTGCCTTAGTTGGAATTCTGTTCAGAAGGTAAGCTGCGGTCTCTAGGGCATATCCCCAGAATGAGATGGGTAGGTCGGCGAAACTCGTCATGGAACGCACCATATCTAATAGTGTGCGATTCCTCCTTTCTGATACACCATTAAGCTCCGGTGTATAAGGAGGTATCTATTGAGATAAAATCTCATGGTCTTTGAGGAACTGGATGAACTATGTACTCAAGTACTTACCTCCTCGATCTGATCGAAGAGTTATAATACTCTTTCCTATCTGATTCTCCACTTCATTCTTATATTCCCTGAATTTCTCAAAAGCCTCAGACATGTACTTCATCAAGTACACATGTTCGTATCTTAAGAAATCATCAGTGAAAGTAATGAAGTAGAAGTAACCACCTATGATATGAGTCGACATGAGACCACATACATCACTATATATGAGTTTCAATAACTCAGTGGCTCTCTCTCCAGTTCCACTAAATGGAGAGTTTGTCATTTTTTCCCGAAGGCAAGGTTCACAAGTCACATATGACACATAGTCAAATGGATCTAGATAACCATTCTTTAATAACTTTTGAATCATTCCCTCATGGATGTGACCTAGCCTACAATGCCACAGATATACATTATTCACCTCTTCTCATTTTCTCTTAGACTCACTTACACTCATGATATGTGAAGCTGTATTTAGCATAAATAAACCAATATGCAATGTTTTTTTTTGTGATGATCTTATCATCTAATATTATTGAACAACCATTATTCTCAAAAACTAATTTATATCCACTAACTGTTAAATATAAAATGGAAATAATATTTTTGATAATAGAAAGAACATAATACTATGCATCTAATGCAATAATAGCTCCACCATGTAGATGTAAGGTGACCTTGCCAATAGCCACTGTAGTAACCTTTGCTCCATTACCTATCTTAAGGTCCATCTCGCCTTTGTTCAATCTTCTAGGTCCTGCCAAAACCTGCAACGAATTACAGATATGATAAGCACTCCCGATATCCAATACCCATGTGTTATCATAAGATTCTGACAAATGCAGACTGATCATGAATGTACCTGAAGCTTCTCCAAGCTTTTGTTTCACCCTCTCTGCAAGGTATTCTTTTCAGTTCCTCTTCCAGTACCCATCTTTGTCGTAGTGGAAGCACTAGCATTTGTTCTTTATTGGGTCTTTCTAAGCAACCTTTGCTTTATCCATTTTGCCTTTGCCCTTGCCCTTCTTAAGAGACTTCTCAACCTTCCTTTTCTTTTTGGTCTCACTAGCCTAGAGAACTGGCTTCTCTTTCTTGATGGTGCTCTCTGCTTCTCTCAATATATTGAGGAACTCTGGGAGGATCACCTCAAGTTTGTTTATATTAAAATTCATTATGAACTGAGAAAAGGAATTTGGTAGAGACTGAAACACAAGATCTACACACAGGCTATCCTCTAGGACCAATCTTAGACCTGTGAGTTTCTCGATCTACTCAATCATCTTAAGGACACGATTCTGAACCGATGTCCCCTCAGTCATCCTGGCATGGAAAAGACTCTTTGATATCTCATATCGTTGAGTTCTTCCCTATTCCTTAAACAGTTTACAGAGATGTAGGAGTATGGAATTAACATCCATATTTTCATGCTGTCTCTGCAACTCAGTATTCATAGAGGCTAATATATAACACTGAGCAAGAGCGGAATCATCTATGTACTTCATATAACGAGTGATCTTATCCTCACTTATCCCTTCGTCAGGCGTAGGGATCACTGTATCAAGGACGTACGCGATTTTCTCCATCGTGAGAATGATTCTCAAATTGTGAAGCCAATCCATATAATTTGGACCAATGAGGCGGTTGGCATCAAGTATGCCATGTAAAGGATTTGAAAGCGATATTTTTTTTAAATTAAAGATGTAGTAGAAATAAATAATATGCAGACTTTGTAAAAATTAAATAGTTAAGATAAGGACTTCTATCTTAATATTCTCCCATTAATTTTTCGTGAGACACACAACACTATATAGTATATGAATCGAAGTCCCTCGGCGGATCTCTATTGGGGATCGGGATCTAATCGGCGTCTTAACATAACCTCGAGGGACTCGACCAATCACGTTAAGCCCATAAAGGTAGGCAACTCTTGCCAATCACAACTCCTTATGATTCCCATCCTGTTCGGCCTCCGAACCACTATGGCCTCGAGGGACTCGACCAACCATGATGTTTGATTAAGTCATCACCATCATTACAAGATGAGTCTGATTCGATGATATACTCTCGAGGGACTCGACCAAGCATACTATATCCTCAGGTCATTGGTAACATCTCTATGTCATAGATAAGATAGCAAAACGTGATATAGGTGAGTCTCGAGGGACTCGACCAACTCAACATACACCAGGAATCGATTCCTACCTATAACGATGGAAGGTCACGTGGGTCAATCTAATTGCCTCACATTTACCGGCTTAATATTATTAATATAGGAGATTTTTGATTTGGTCTCCTAACATAATGTGTCACACACATGCATATTTAATATATATATCTGCATTGCATGCAAATATATATACATATCTAATAGGTGTATAATTAATCACACATCACATGAGCAATCACACAAGATGATCATGGACCACATTCTAACATGCTCAGGCCCGAGCCAGTGGGCCCAATCACTCACATCAAGATCTATGTGTGCTTCGGCGCATCTACATACCCTGTGATCATCTTTCTCGCTTTGTCGGTTCCGTTAGTATTTCAACGCATCTCCATGCGTCGGATCATTTGTCTCGACCTCGTGGGTCCTATTATTGCTGCACCTCCTCATGTAATTATAATATAATTACAAGCACATAGACCCAACAATAAATGAGAAAAATAGAGGCTCGCAAGCCCCAATATAATAATCACATGTACACACATCACATCACATGGTCCATGATCATCTGTCCACATCATACATCACATATATATGTTATTTTATAGGACTACTAGATAGATAATAATAGTTAATTAAATATTTTAATTAACTAATATTTTTCTGAAATCAGGGACATAGAAAATTTTTCTAAATTTCGAAGGGTAATTTGGTCATTCTGTCAAAAGGGACAAAAATTGAAATTTCTGAAATTCTGAAGGGCAAAAATATCTTTTGCCTAGAAAACCCTAATCCCTTTTCTGCCTACTGCATTGCGATCGCCGCCACCCTACCGGCGACCACTCGTGCGGTGTCGCCAGAGCCGGGCGTTTCGCCGCAGTAAGCGTTACTGCGGGCGATGGCGCCTGTGAGCCGCTTTCGCCGCAAGGGTGGGCAGCACCCACAACGGCAGCGCTGCACCATGGGTGAGCGCCGCCGCCCCACAAGCAGTGCTGTTGCCGCCATTGCCGTTCCTCACCTTTTGCGCCAATAATTTTGACGACAAAAAACTAATCTAGATCATAACATACGTAGTTTAAGATCTGATCTTCGCACGAACAACCTAGCTCTGATATTACTATTAGGAAACCCTATGGGGTGACATCTCATGTGCAGCGGAAGAATAAAAAATAAAATCACATATTTTTCGTAGAAAGGTTCCATCGTCGTGCGAAGATCGGTGCGTCAAAATAAATTCGTGAAAACTGCATATGTAAAAGAAAATACCTAGGGAGTTCGTATATCCTTGAATCCCTACATATCTGTAGGAAGGATGAAGGAGGTCAAGCGTCCTCCTCTCTAGCGGTATCCACAAGGCAGGGACTGTGACGATGCACCTCTCTAGGGAGAGGAGAACATAAGGTAGCTACCAAAAGAACCCCCTAGCCTATAGAGATTCGGTTCCCTCCTATTTATAGAGACCCCCTGTAAACCCTAGTGGATCTTACCCTATTGGGTATTGGATCTCCATCCAATTACCTAAGCCTCTTGGATTAGTGAGTCTCTACCTAATAATCTCTTATTAGCAATCATTGGATCTCATCTTAGGATCCAATAATTCAGGGGCTTAATAGAAATCTAATAAGATAAGGGCTCCAGCGGATATCTCATATCTGAATCTCTACTCGTCGCAACACCTACCATATGTGTGTGACCCTCTAGGCACAATATTAAGCTGACCGTGAGTCATACTTGTCAGAACTCCTTCTAACTCAATAAATTATTAGCTCTATAATAATTCACCCAACTCATCGACTGCGGACGTACTAAGCCACTACGTCGTAGCCCCTAGACGATACAGGAGAATCCAATCCTTTGGACCTATCTCTCCTCAGTTACCATATATCTATAGTCTCTCATCCAACTAATATCCTAGAGACCCTATACCAGGCATGGTGCTGTCAGACTCATACAGTCTCTCCTCGAGTCTTGCTCTTGTCGGATTCTCCCAGAGAACTCTTTCTCTTTTAATTCGAATAACCTTGGCCAAGGATTTGTTCAAGCAAGAATACATGGGATATTCCTCTCATGATACCAAGAGCGGATAATCCTCTATTAACACTCAATAGCCCTTGTAAGGTTGGCTACCACTCCCAATAATCGGTTGTACTAGATCTGAAACTTTCCAAACCTATAAGTCTGGAATCAAAGAGTGGAGTACTCATACAGGACATCCTTGGTGTCTCAAGTCTAAGGACCAGATACACTATTGGGACTACAGAATCATTGTCTGACGTGAGGTATCAATAACCATCCAGCATTCCATAAGCGGATCAATCAGTGAACTCATTCCCTAATGAGCACCTGCACTATACCCTTAGTGTCCCCACACGAGTAGCTATGAGACCAGCCACCTCCATCATATGGACGGGTACATAACACACCAGTCTATCCGGTTGTCTCGATGTCCTTCTCGAGTAACCTATGATCAGGATTATTTAGGGTCTGTGTTTAAAGGTGAATCGGTCTCATTATCGTGAGCTCATCATGATCTGATTCCTATTGTACAGATCCAAGGATATTACAATATATGCAACACGCAAGATAAAATGATAAAATGCCTAATAATAAGCAAAGAGAAATAGTGCATATCAAGTCACAAGTGTCATTACTCATGTGATTAGCTTGTAGGGCACATATGACTAGCACATGGTTGGGGCTACGAAGACGTTCCTCAAGGGGGGAGGAGAATAGGAGGTGGCAACCAAGAAAACCCTAGCTTATGGGCTCTGGTTCCCTCCTATTTATAAAGGTTCCATGTCAACTTATCTCTAATGGATCCTACCATATTGGGTACTAGATCTTCATCCAATTACCCAAGCCTCTTAGATTAGTTGGTCTCTACCCAATTATCTCTTATTAGCTTTTATTGAATCTTATCCATGAGATCTAATAATTTAGGGACTTATTGGATATCTAATAAGATAGGAGCTTCGATGGATATCTCATATTTGAACCTCTACTCATGGTAATACCTACTATATGTGTGTAACCTCATAACTCCTCCTGACTCAGTGAATTATTATGTCCATAATAATTTACTCGACTCATCGATTACGAATGTACTAGGTTACTATGTCATAGTTCTCAAATGATACAAGAGAATCTAATCCTTTGGATCTATCTGTCCTTAGTTATCATATACATATAACCCTCTCATCCATCTAAAATCTCAAAGATCGTATTCTGGGCATGGTGTTGTCAGGCCCATACGATTTCTACTCAAGTCTCGCTCTAATAGGATTCTTCTAGAGAACTCTTTCTCTCTCAATCTGAATGACCTTGGCCAGAGATTTGTTTAAGCAAGAACGCATGAGATATTCCTCTCATGATACCGAGAGTAGATGATCCTCTATTCACTTAATTACCTTTGTAAGGTTGGCTACCATTCTAGAGAATCGGTTGTATTATATCTGAAACTATCAAAACCTATAAATCCGACGTTAAAGAATGGAGTACTCATACAATGAATCTTTTGTGTCTCAAGTCTAAGGACCATACACACAAGTGGGACTACGGAATCGTTGTCTAACGTCAAGTATCATTAACTATCTATCATTCCATAAGCGAATCAATCAGTGAACTCATTCTCCAATGAGCACCTATACTGTATCCTTAATGTCCCCACACAAGCAGCTATAAGACTAGTTGCCTCTATCATATGGACGGGTATATAGTAAACTAGTCTGTGCGGTTATCTCGATGTCTCTCTTGAGTAACTTATGATTGGGATTATTTAGGGTCCGTGTTTAAAGGCGAATCGATCTCATTATCGTGATCTCATCATGATCCAATTCTCATTACACAGATCCAAGGACATTATAATATACATCTAAATAATGTGAGAAAATACCAGTAATCATAAGAAAAGAGATTGACGCAGCGTATTACAGGTACTATCACTTATGTGATTGGCTTGTAGGGCACCTATAATTAACAATTTTATATGTAGAAATATGATTAAACTCATTTTTGTCTAAAGCACAAAATAAAGCGTTCATAGCTTTAGCATTTAAAAAAATATTTTCTTCTTAAGATCATTTCATTCATTCATTGATTTCGAGGATTTTTAAAAACCACATTCAATGACATTCCATAATTCAAAATCCCTAGAAATTAATAAAATTCATATTTGTGGTGTAGTCCGTCCCATTAAACATAGGAGGACGAGTGATAGAATGACCCTCTTGATTGTCAAGAAAAGTCATTTAATCTCTCTTGGGTGTTAAACCAACTGAGAGAACCATACTCTAATACCAGTTGTTAGGATTGTAAAGGCACTATGGGGGGTAGGTTTGGAGGAGGGTGAATTAGTGCTTTCGAAATAAAGTTTCGATTTGAAAATTTTTGATCAAAAAATATGAATCGGAACTACGTTTAACTTAGAAAATGAGTAAGGGTAGTGAGCAACTAAATTAGTTAATATAGTAAAAAAGAGTATAAAGAGAAATACAAATCAGATTTATAATGGTTCAGTCATCTTGACCTACGTCCGCTCTTGATTCATCTTCCCTCATGGTCATCAGCTTTCACTATCGATCTTCTTTTCAATGGATGAAGATTAACTACCTTTGTTACAATTCTTTTCTCTTTTTCACAGGCTTAGGAGAGAACTTTTATACCTCTCATTTATAATAAAACCTCAACTTTCCTTTAGAATGACCTCTAAACATAAGGAGGAAGAGACTTAACACTTCTCAAAGAGTTTATTGATAGAACCCCAGAGGAATTCTATAGAGATTGATCTTTGAGGGGGATCAACCCTTGGAACGCTATAGGGTTCCACCCTCCAAGTAGCCTGGTGGCTGCAATTGTAGATTGATCTTTCTTATTCCAAAGAGGTGGAGGCTACAAGCTTATATAGAGCTCCAAACCCTAACCCTAGGGGTTGCTTCCTAAGTGAACTACCCAATTTGCCCTCAACCTTAGCAGGCCGGCCCAGTAACAAGGGGGGCGACGACTGAGAAGCCCAAAGACCCAAATATAAACCATAGCCTCTCTTCTTCATAGGATAGAGGTGGCTAGGTGGGGTTTATTACATTCTCACAGGGTTTTTATTAGGTGTTACATGATTGAGTAGGACCTAACCCTCGCTAGGGTCCTATCAAGCCCGCCCTCTTCAAATCGCCTTGTCCTCAAATGGGGGGTTCCATGAACTCAGGAACTGGGACTTACTCCTCATATGATTCCCATGTGGCATCTTAAAGTGGTAAATTAGTCCAATGTACTAGTACTTGATAGAGGGCGTCGACGACGCATCACGACTCTCTACGGTCAAGGATGGCTTGTGGTTGGGCTTGAATATTTCCATCATCAGTGGTGTTGGGCAGTTGGATCTGGGATACCTCGTGTTCTCCCAACTTGGGCTTCAAGCATGACACGTGGAAGACAGGGTGAATTTTGGCATCTTTAGGTAATTTAAGTCACACGCCACAGCTCCAATACGCTCTATGATCGATAGGGCTCATAAAAAGCGTGGAGATAGCTTCATGGAGGCTCGTGTGTTGATGGATAGTTGCTTGTATGGTTGTAGGCGAAGATAAACCCAATCTCCTACTAAAAATTCTCTTTCACTTCTTCGTGTGTCAGCTTGCTGCTTCATTCTAGCTTGAGCAGTAGAGAGATTATTCTTTAGCAAATTGTAGGAGTTTGTCCTGTCAATTAAATCTTGGTCGACTGATCTACCTTAGTGAGCCAATTACATACTTTGGAATCACAAGAACGACCATATAATGCTTCATATGGGGTACATTTTGTAGATGAATGATATGTAGTATTATACCACCATTCGACCTGGGAGCCATTTCGTCCACTCCTTTGGTCGATCACTAGCGAAACACGAAGGTATGTCTCTAAACATCTGTTCACCTACTGTTTGGCCGTCAGTTTGTGATGATATGCAGTGCTCATCTTGAGTTTGGTGCCCTGTAACTGAAATAACTCGGTCCAAAATTTACTAGTGAAGACCCTGTCACGATCACTTACGATGGACCTTGGCATCCCATGTAGTTTAACAATATTTTCTATGAAAATCTGAGCAATACTAATAGAGTGTAGGGATTTCATGACAAAGACAAAATGAGCATATTTCGTAAGTCGATCAACCACCACAAGGATTGTGCTTTTACCTTTGGAAGGTGGCAACCCTTCGATGAAGTCCATGGAGATGTCATCCATACCGAGTCCGGTATAGGTAGTGGTTGTAGTTTTCTGGACTCGCCATTGTTTCACCTTTTGTTGTTGACATACATCACATTGTGCTCGTATTCAGAAATAATTTTTTTCATCCTTTCCAATAAAAGTTTTGCTTTACTCTTTTGTAGGTTCTTAGAAATTCGGAGTGCCCTGCAAAGGTGTGGAGTGCATTTCAGTGCAGAATGACTTTGATGCAAGGGAGTTTGGTATAAGCACAATCGACCTTTATAGCATAGATCCTCGAATCCCAAGTATAGTGAGCTATTGCGCTTGGATCCTCCTCTAATTTTTGATGATGTTGCTGGTTTGGATCCTTCTTCCATTCCTCCCCCCGGTTGGTGCCTGGAGATGCATAAGAAAGCCACTATTTATCTTGTGTAAAACTTTCTCCATTCGTTGGGTTGAAACGGTGGTTACGTTGCTTCCACGCTTCTCGCGTAGGGTGACCTGCATTTACCTTTGCAATAGAATTTCATAATCAATTTGGAAAAGTTCCAAGAGACATCACCTAGTGTAAATCGGCCATTCTATGCCCAAAGCACAGCCTCATAATCATTAATTGGTAGGAGGAAGAAGTCGGCAACAATTTCTTGGCCCCTGCAGTTAATAGTTTCACTGTGGGCATCTTTGGTCGCATTTTAGGATTCGCTGTCGGCAACCTTTACGTCGAACTTGCTGCAACCTTCGATATAGAGCGCCATCCGAGCAGCAACCTTACTATTTAGAAAATTATTAGTACTACTGTATCGATGAGAACGGTTGATTGGTTGTTGTTTGAGCAGGCCTCCAACTTTCATCGTTTGTATGGATTTGAGAAAGCCGGCCAGCGCATGTACCATAAAGTTTTGATCGTGGCTCTTCTTCCACATCTTCATCCTCATGTTCAAGACTCTCTTCTGGCTGTTCACTGATCTTTTCTTCCACTGGTTCAATCACAAGAAGTCTCCCCTTTTTACAACGATGCTCGCGGCTCCACGGCTCGTCACAATGCCAACATAACCCTTAGCGGATCGATCTCAAGCTCTTCTCTTGTCAACCTTTTTGGTGCAGGAGCTCGGTGATAGTAGGCGAGGCGAGGGCTTCAATATTTCTGGTCGGGAGCGACCCTAGTCCTCCGGGCTTCATGGTTCAATCGCTCCTCAAGGATGCGAAAGAGATGGCTGCCATAAGCGTGTACGGTTGTCGCGCTTTAACTTCTCCCGGATCTCCGACTTCAAGCCCTCAATAAATGTCCCCAATAATTGTTTTTTCAGACCAATCACGAGTTTGATTAGATAACCTTTCAAACCTGGTTTGATACTCCTGGATGGTGGAGGTTTGTTGGATCTTTGCTAGTTGTCCGTCGATGTTCTCGTAATCGGTTGGTCCGAAACGGATCAGAGTCCTTCTTTGAATTGTCGCCATGAGAGGACTCCATGAGTATGTTCAAACCAATCAAACCATTGTATGGCATCTCCTTCAAGATGTATAGCTGCAATTTCTACCATAGATGCATCTCGGTTTTGTGGTACCAGAAAATATCGCTCGCGCGTGAGATCCAACCAATCGGGTCTCCTTCTTCCCATCTAGGAAGTCCACCCTCATGCGTGGATAGTAGGGATCGATCATAGAGCCTCCCTTCTCTTGGGAGTCATCTCTTCGGTCAGAGCTCTCTCCTTGATGAGATTTCTTTGGGCTCGGTGTTCTAGGAAATCGAGTTCGTGAAAGAGAGCCCGAATCTTATCCTCCATTCGCGTCTCGAAGGCTTGAATTTAGCATTTATCGCCTCCTCGGATGCCATAGTATATGACTCCAGATCTGTAATATTAAGATCTCTCTTTTGTTGCCGGGTTAAAGGCATGAATTGTTTGAGGGAAGTGGTGGTTGAAAGGGTTTGTGGATCGGTGGATGTAGGTTACGGTTTAGGCTTGTTTTATGGCTGTTTTGGGTCTGTTTGGGGCTGCGATTTGATGGAGTTTTGGGCTGAGATGGTAGTGGATAAAGGTTAGGGAAGAGGGTTTTAGATCTGTGGTAGATCGCAGCAAAGATTTGACAAAAATCAGTAGCAATTGCTGCCTATGTGCGCTGCCTCGTAAGAGAAGAATTGTCATCGAAGAAATAGCGATTTCACCTGAAATTTCTAGTGAAAACTCAGGATTTGAGGAGGGGTTTTGATGATAGAATCTTAGTTTAGATAGCAACAAGGATAACAAATTGGATCAAGAAATTTGGCAGCAAAGCAAAGAAGAAATCGGTGCAAGTTGCAATAGCAGAATTCTCGTCAAAAATTTCAGCGATTTGTGACGAGAGATTGCAGCAACACACGAATTTGTTTTTGTGATGAATTCCACAATAGATCAATCGGATGGGAGCCAAGATGATCTATGAGGTGCACAAAAATTTCATTCAAAAGGATAACAATTAGATCGGTTAAAGGCAGCAACACGCGGCTGAAATTTTCTCAAAGACAATCCTTCGTTTCAAGGGATCGATAGAAAAACTTCTTTTGATATTTTAGATGAAAATTTGCAGCAGCAAAAGGTATTGGTGGTAGAAAAATACCAGATCTCTCGATGCAATTGGAGGTGGCGATCAGAGATTGATTTGATCACGCCAAGAGATGACAGTGGAGACGACGACGTCAAGAGCAATTGTGGGAATTGCTTGGCTAATGGTGGGCGGCAGGGATGGCAGCAAAAGTAGCAAGATCGCTGCTCTGATACCAGATGATAGAACCCCAGAGGAATTCTATAGAGATTGATCTTTGAGGGGGATCAACCCTTGGAACGCTATAGGGGTTCCACCCTCCAAGTAGCCTGGTGGTTGCAATTGTAGATTGATCTTTCTTATTCCAAAGAGGTGGAGGCTACAAGCTTATATAGAGCTCTAAACCCTAACCCCAGGGGTTGCTTCCTAAGTGAACTACCCAATTTGCCCTCAACCTTAGCGGGCCGGCCCAGTAACAAGGGGGGCGGCGGCTAAGAAGCCCAAAGACCCAAATATAAACCCTAGCCTCTCTTCTTCATAGGATAGAGGTGGCTAGGTGGGGTTTATTACATTCTCACAGGGTTTTTATTAGCTGTTACATGGTTGAGTAGGACCTAACCCTGCTAGGGTCCTATCATTTATACACTTCAAGTCATAAGGCTTTTTTTTTTCACCAAGCAAGCATGAGTAGGATATTTATAGATCCCAAATGGCCTCAAAATATAGTAAAAATTTAACTAGTGATACTACCGCTTATGCTGGGCAATACTATCGCCTGACAAAGCATAAGAACCTGGGCTCTAACGGTACCATCACCTGACTAGGCGGTACTACCGCTTGACAATCTAGGAGACTAGACATTGGCGATTTCATCGCCTAACACTACGTGGTACTACTATTGACACTAACAATACTACCGTTAAGTTTCCTTAAAAAGTATAATCCATACTTTTCAGCTCATAAGCGATACCACTACCTAACTCAACCTCAGGTCACTAAATTGGCCTTCCAATAGGCCCTATGAGCTCTTAATCAAATTAGCTTAGTTACACCCTAAAAGTAACTCAATTAGACTCTAAATGAATTCGATCAAAACTTAATAATTACAATCATGAAGTTTCGTTGTCTGACATGTCACTGTTCATCTAGCATTTCATCCAAACCTTTGGCGTATCATCCTTTTCTTCGATGTATTGCTCGGTTCATCGGCATATTGACTTCCTGCAACATCTAATCTTCTTGGCGAAATGCTCGATCCTTCCGGCCCGATGTCCAATCTCTGATATGATTCTCTCCAGCCTAATATTTGTTAGGAAATCCAGGGGGTGACATCTCATGCCAAGCGAAAGAACAAAAAATAAAACACCCTAGATTTCCGTAAAAGGTTCCATCGTCATTCGAAGATCGGTGCATCAAAACAAATCCACGAATACGAAAATTACATGTATAAAAAGAACGATAGTATATCGGGAGATCATATATTCCTGAGTTCCTGTAGATCTATAAGAGAGGATGAAGGAGGTCAAGCATTCTCCTCTCTAGCGGTATCCACACGGTAGGGACAACGATGATGCTCCTCTCAGGGGAGAGGAGAACAAGAGGTGGCCGCCAAGAAAACCCAGCCTATGGGCCTTTGGTTCCCTCCTATTTATAGAGACACCCTGTCAACCCTAATGGATCCATCCCTATTGGGTATTGGATCTTTATCCAATTACCCAAACCTCTTAGATCAATGAGTCTCCATCCAATAATCTAGCTCTTCTTAGATCTCATCCATAGAATCCAATAATACAGAGGCTTATTGGATATCTAATAAGATAGGGGCTCTGGTGGATATCTCATACTTGAACCTCTACTCATCGCAACACCTACCATATGTGTGTGACCCTTTAGGTCCAATATCGAGCTGGTCGTGAGTCATACATGTCAGAACTCCTCCTGACTCAGTGAATTATTATCTCTATAATAATTCACTTGACTCATCGACCGTGGACGTACTAGGCCACTACGCCGTAATCCCGAGACGATACTGGGGAATCCAATCCTTTGGACCTATATGCCCTCAGTTACCATGTATCTATAGTCCTTCATCCATCTAATATCTCAGAGACCGTATATCGGGCATGGTGCTGTCAGGTCCATACGGTTTCCACTCGAGTCTCGCTCTAATCGAATTCTCCCGAAGAACTCTTTCTCTCTCAATTCGAATAACCCTAGCCAGGGATTTGCCTAAGCAGGAATATATAGGATATTCCTCTCATGATACTGAGAGTGGATGATCCTCTATTGATACTCAATAGCCCTCGTAAAGTTGACTACTACTCCCAATAACCAGTTGTACTAGATCTGAAACTTTCAAACTTATAAGTCTGGTATCTAAGAGTAGAGTACTCATACAGGACTTCCTTGGTGTCTTAAGTATAAGGACCAAATAAACTATTGGGACTATAGAATCGTCGTCTGACATGAGGTATCAATAACCATCCAGCATTTCGTAAGTGGATCAATCAGTGAACTCATTCTCCAATGAGCACCTGTACTGTACCCTTAGTGTCCCTACATGAGTAGTTATGAGACCAGCCACCTCCATCATATGGACGGATATACAGTACACTAGTCTGTCTGGTTATCTCGATATCCCTCTAAAGTAACCTATGACTGAGATTATTTAGGGTCTGTGTTTAAAGGTGAATTGGTCTCATTATCATGATCTCATTACGATCCGATTTTCATTACATAGATCTAAAGATATCATAATATACATCTAGATAATGTGAGAAAATATCAATAATCATAAGCAAAGAGATTGACGCAGTGTGTTACAGGTGCTATCACTCACGTGGTTGGCTTATAGGGCACCTATAACTAACAATCTTCCACTTGACCTAAAGCCAATCACCTATGTGTCTGATCCCCATCAGATCTCTGTGATGCTCAAAGATAAGTTAAATCAATGACTTTGTCAGTGGATCTGTAATTTTATCTTTGGATAAAACTATTTCCACTGCTATATCTCTTTGGGCCACGATCTCTCTAATAAGTTGGAACCTCCTCAGAATACTTCTGATGAGACCCGGGTTCCCTTATTTGAGTAATCACCCAATAGTTATCGTAATATAAGAGAATCAGCTCCTCGTTGTTTGGCACGACTCCTAAATCTGTGATAAACTGCTTCATCCAGACTCTCTCCTTTACTACATCTACTATAGTAATGTACTCTGCCTCTATGTGGTCGAGTCAGTAGTAGTATCTTGCTTGGAATACTTCCAGCATACTGCTCCTCTATTTAGAATGAATACATACCCTAAATTAGACTTGCCATCATCGACATCGGACTGGAAGCTCGAGTCTGTGTAGTCCTCAATCCTTAGGTTACTGCCTCCATATACCAATAAAAGATCCTTAGTCATTCTCAAGTACTTAAGGATACATTTTACTGCTTTTCAGTTCTCCAAGCCTGGATTTGCCTAATACCTACTCATGACACTTAGAGCATACGCTATATCAGTCCTGGTATATAGTATAACATACATGATAGACCCTATCGCTGAGGCTAGGGTATCTTATCCATGTGTGTCCTTTCTTCAGGAGTCTTTAGGGACATACTCCTAGAAAGTGATATTCCATGTCTTATTGGTATGAGACATCTCTTGGAATTTTTCATGCCAAACCTTTTGATAATGGTGTCTATGTACTTGGATTGGGAAAAGCCAAGCATCCTCTTGGATCTATCTCTATAGATCCGTATCCCCAATATGTAGGATGCTTCTCTTAAGTCTTTCATGGAGAAGTGCCTAGATAGCCAAGCCTTTACTGTGGAGAGCATTCCTACATCATTCCTAATGATAAGGATGTTATCCACATATAATATTAAAAAAGTGATAGTGCACCCACTTACCATCCTATACACACAAGGCTCATCTTCGTTCTTAATGAAGTCATAAGATCTGATCGCCTCATCAAATCTTATGTTTTAACTTCGGGAAGCTTGCTTCAATCCATAAATGGACGGAAGCAACCTGAACACCTTATCTGGGTTATCTCTATGCATGAATCCCTCATGCTGTATCATATACACCTCCTCCTCGAGGTTACCATTGAGGAATGTAGTTTTGGCGTCCATTTGCCAAATCTTATAATCATAGTGTGCTGCAATAGCCAATAAAATTTGAATAGATTTTAGCATGACTACATATGAGAAAGTTTCGTCATAGTTAACACCTTGCCTTTGATGATACCCCTTAGCCACTAGCCTTGCTTTATAAGTCTCTACCTTTCCATCTACTCCGATCTTCTTCTTGAAGATCCATTTGCAGCCAATAGGTACGATACCCTCGGGTGCATCAACTAGGTTTCAAACCTTATTGGAGTACATGGAATCCATTTCTGAATTCATGGCTTCTTACCATTTCCCAGAGTCTATGCTCATAATAGCCTCCTCGTAGGTCTGAGGATCAATATCCTCAATATCCTCTCTTCTGATATGTCCCACATATTTCTCAGGAGGATGAGATACTCTACCAGACCTATGTAAAGTTGAAACTTATGTGCTAGGTACCTGAACAGATTTTGATCGTGGAATGGTGCTTGAGCTCGGTTCTTCAATCTTGCTTAATTCTATCATGCTCCTACTATCTCCACCAAGAATGTGTTCCTTCTCAAGGAACACTACTCTCTTAGCTACAAAGATTGGGTGATAGAAATGTGCTAGTCATATGTGCCCTGCAAGCCAATCACGAGTGATGGCATTTGTGACTTGATATGCATTTTATCTCTTTGCTTATTATTAGGCGTTTTATCACTTTATCTTATGTGTTGCATATACTGTGATGTCCTTGGATCTGTGCAATAGGAATCAGATCGTGATGAGATCACGATAATGAGATCGATTCACCTTTAAACATAGACCCTAAATTATTCTGGTTATAGGTTACTCGAGAAGGACATCGAGATAACTGGATAGACTAGTATGTTGTATACCCATTCATATGATGGAGGTAGCTGGTCTCATAGCTACTCATTTGGGGACACTAAGGGTACAGTGCAGGTGCTCATTAGAGAATGAGTTCACTGATTGATCCGCCTACGGAATGCTGGATAGTTATTGATACCTCACGTCAGACAGCGATTCCGTAGTCCCAGCAGTGTATCTAGTCCTTAGACTTAAGACACCAAGGATGTCCTATATGAGTACTCCCTCTTTGATACCGGACTTATAGGTTTGGAAAGTTCCGGACCTAGTATAACCGGTCATTGGGAGTGGTAGCCAATCTTACGAGGGCTATTGAGTGTCAATAGAGGATTATTCGCTCTCGGTATCATGAGAGGAATATCCCATATGTTCTTGCTCGAACAAATCCTTAGCTAACGTTATTCGGATTGAGAGAGAAATAGTTCTCCAGGAGAATCCGATAAAAGCAAGACTCAAGGAGAGACTATATGGGCTTGACAGCACCATGCTCGGTACAGGATCTCTGGGATATTAGATGGATGAGGGATTATAGATACATAGTAACTGAGGATAGATAGGTTAAAAGGATTAGATTCCCTTGTATCGTCTAGGGGCTGCGGCGTAGTGGCATAGTACGTCCGCAGTCGATAAGTTGGGCGAATTATTATAGAGATAATAATTCACTAAGTCAGAAGGAGTTCTGATAAGTATGACTCACGACCAGCTCGATATTCGGCATAGAGGGTCACACACATATGGTAGGTGTTGCGACGAGTAGAGGTTCGGATATGAGATATTCGCTGAACCCCTTATCTTATTGGATATCCATTAAGCCCCTGAATTATTGGATCATGAAATGAGATCCAATAATTGCTAATAAGAGATTATTGGGTAAAAACCCACTAATCCAAGAGGCTTGGGTGATTGGATGGAGATCCAATACCCAATAGGGCAAAAATATCCATTAGGGTTTTCAAGGGGCCTCTATAAATAGGAGGGAACCAAAGCTCTATAAGCCGAGGGTTTCTTTTGGTAGCCACCTCCTGTTTGCCTCTCCCTAGAAAGAGAGGTGCATCGTCACAATCCCTGTCGTGTGGATACTACTAGAGAGGAGGACACTTGACCTCCTTCATCCTCTTCCACAGATCTGCAGGAATTCAGGGATATACGATCTCCCTAGGTATCTTCTTTTACACGTGCAGTTTTACAGATTTATTTTTTGATGCACTGATCTTCGCACGATGATGGAAACTTTCTATGGGAAATCTGGGGTTTTATTTTCTGTTCTTCCGCTGCGTATGTGATGTCGCTCCCTTGGCGGATTTCCCAACAAAATGATACTCACAAGTTTTCTTAGGGTATCCCATGAACTTGCACCATTCCATCTTGGATTCCAACTTATCGGGTATGTGTCTCTTAATGTGAGTAGGGCAGCCCCAAATCTTAACAACCTTAAGATTGGGCTTCCCTTTCCATATCTCATATAGTGTAGATACTACCGACTTAGTTGGAACTCTGTTCAGAAGGTAAGCTGCGGACTCTAGGGCATATCCCCAGAATGAGATGGGTAGGTCGACGAAACTCATCATGGACTGCACTATGTCTAACAATATGTGATTCCTCCTTTCGAATATACCATTGAGCTAGAGTGTATAAGGAGGTGTCCATTGGGACAGAATCCCCTAGTCCTTGAGGAATTGAGTGAACTCTGTACTCAAGTACTCACCTCCTCGATCTAATCGAAGAGTCTTGACACTCTTTCCAGTTTGAACATTTACTTCATTCTTATACTCCCTGAATTTCTTGAAGGCTTTGGACTTGTACTTCATCAAGTACACCTGTCTGTACCTAGAAAAATCGTTAGTGAAAATAATGAAGTAGGAATAACCATTGATGGCCTGAGTTGACATGGGACCACATACATCACTATGTATAAGTTCCAACAACTCAGTGGCTCTCTCTCCAGTTCCACTAAATGGAGAGTTGGTCATCTTTCCATGAAAGCAAGGTTCGTAAGTCGCATATGACTCATAGTCAAATGGATCTAGGTATCCATCTATCAACAACTTTTGAATCTTTCCCTTATGGATATGACCTAGCTTACAACGTCATAGGTTTGTACTATTCACCTCATCTCGTTTCCTCTTGGACTCACTTACATTCATGATATGTAGACTAGTGTCTAGCATAATCAAACTATTATGCAATGTTGCTCTCGTGATGATCTCATCAACCTTAAGAATTGAACAACTATTATTCTCAAAAACTATTTTATAACTATTCAATGTCAAACATGAAATGGAAATAATATTTTTTTTTATAATAGAGGGAACAAAATAATATGCATCTAATGCAATAGTATCTCTACAAGCAGATGTAGGGTGAACTCACCAATAGCAATAGTAGTAACTTTTACTTCATTACCCATCTTGAGATCCATCTTGCCTCTCATCAATCTCCTAGGTCCTGCCAGAACCTACAACGAATTACAAATATGATAAACACTATTGGTATCCAATACCTATGTGTTATCATATGAGTCTGATAGATAGAGACTAATCATGAATGCATATCTAAAGCTTCTGTAAGCTTCTGTTTCACCTTTTTTGCAATATGCTCATTGTAGTTCCTCTTCCAATGTTCGTCTTTGCCACAGTGAAAACACTGGCTTTTGTCCTCTTTCGGGTCTTCTTAAAAACCTTTGCTTTACCCGATCTGCCCTTGCCCTTTGCCCTTTTTAAGAGACTTCTCTGTCTTCCTTTTCTTTTTGGTCTTACTAGCATAGAGAACTGTGATAAGGAATCGAGTAGGGACTGAAGCACAAGATCCACATGCAGGTTATTCTTTAGGACCATTCCTAGACCTGTGAGTATCTTTATCCATTCAATCATCTTAAGGACATGGTTCTGAACCAGTGTCCTCTCAGTCATCCTAGCATGGAAGAGACTCTTCGATATCTCATATCGTTAAGTTCTTCCCTATTTCTTAAACAATTTATGAAGATGCAGGAGTATAGACCTGTCATCTATCCTTTTATGTTGTCTCTATAACTTGAGAGTCATGGAGCCTAATATATAATACTAAGCAAGAGTGGAGTCATTTGCGTACTTCATGTAGCAAGTGATCTCATCCTCACTTACCCCTTCCTTGGGCATAGGCATCATTATTTCAAGGACATATGCGATTTTCTCTACTATGAGAACTATTCTCAGGTTACGGAGTTAGTTCGCATAGTTTTGACCAGTGAGGCGGTTTGCATCAATATGCCACGTAGAGAGTCTAATAGCGATATTTTCAAAAAATAAAGATGTAGCATAAATAAATAATATGCAGATTTTATAGAAATATAAATAATCAAGATATAGACTTCTATCTTGACATGTTCTCACTATTTTTCTGGCGAGTCACGCGATACCCTCAGCATGTGAAACGGAAGTCTCTGGCAGACTTCTAGTGGGGGTCGAGATCTAATTGATATTTTAGTGTAACCTCGAGTGACTCGACCAATCACAATAAGCCCAAAAGGTAGGCAACTCTTACCGATCATAACTCTTTGTGATTCTCGTCTTGTTCGGCATTCGAACCATGATGGCCTTGAGGGACTCGACCAACCATGATGTTCGGTTAAGTCATCACTATCGTTACAAGATGAGTCTGATTCGATGATATATCATCGAGGGACTCGACCAAGTATACCATGTCCTTAGGTCACCAGTGACATCTTTATGTTATAGATAAGATAACGAATCACGATATAGATGAGTCTCAAGGGACTCGACCAACTCAACTTATACCTAGAATCGCTTCCTACCTATAACGATGGAAGGCCACGTGGGTCAATCTAATTGTCTCATGTTTACCGACTTAATATTATTGATAGAGGGGATCTTTGATTCGGTCTCATAATATAATATGTCACACACGTATATATTTATTATATATCTACATTGCATACAAATATATATATATATATATATATATATATATATATATATCTAGTAGGTGTATAAGCAATCACACATCACATGAGTAATCACACCATATGATCATGGACCATATCCTAATGTGATCAAGCCCGAGCCAGTGGGTCCAATCACACACATCAAGATCTATGTGTCCATCGACGCATCTCCATGCCTTGCGATCGTCCATCTCGTTTCATCGGTTCCGTCGACATTGCTAGTCATATATGCCCTGCAAGTCAATCACATGAGTGATGACACTTGTGACTTGATGTACACTTTATCTTTTTGCTTATTATTAGATATTTTATCACTTTATCTTGCGTGTTACATATACTGTGATGTCCTTGGATCTGTGTAATGGGAATCGGATTGTGATGAGATCACGATAATGAGACCGATTCATCTTTAAACATAGACCCTAAATTATCCTAGTCATAGGTTACTCGAGAAGGACATCGAGATAACCGGATAGACTGGTGTGTTGTATACCCATTCATATGATGGAAGTAGCTAGTCTCATAGCTACTCGTGTGGGGACACTAAGGGTACAGTGTAGGTGCTTATTGAGGAATGAGTTCACTGATTGATCCGTCTACGGAATGCTGGATGGTTATTAATATCTCACGTCAGATAGCGATTCCGTAGTCTTAGTAGTGTATTTAGTCCTTAGACTTGAGATACAAAGGATGTCCTGTATGAGTACTCCACTCTTTGATACCGGACTTATAGGTTTGGAAAGTTCCAGATCTAGTACAACCGGTCATTGGGAGTTACGAGGGCTATTGAGTGTCAATAGAGGATCATCCGCTCTCGGTATCATGAGAGGAATATCCCATGTGTTCTTGCTCGAACAAATCCTTGGCCAAGGTTATTCGGATTGAGAGAAATAGTTATCCGGGAGAATCCGACAAGAGCAAGACTCGAGGAGAGACCATATGGGCCTGACAGCACCATGCCCGGTATAGGGTCTTTGGGATATTAGATGGATGAGGGACTATAGATACATAGTAACTGAGGATAGATAGGTCCAAAGGATTGGATTCCCTTGTATCGTCTGAGGGCTGCCACGAAGTGGCCTAGTACGTCCACAGTCGATGAGTTGGGCGAATTATTATAGAGATAATAATTCACTAAGTCAGAAGGAGTTCTGACAAGTATGACTCACAGTCAGCTCGATATTGGGCCTAGAGGGTCATACACATATGGTAGGTGTTGCGACGAATAGAGGTTCAGATATGAGATATTCTTTGAATCCCCTATCTTATTGGATATTCATTAAGCCACTGAATTATTGGATCCTGAGATGAGATCCAATAATTACTAATAAGAGATTATTGGGTAAAAACCCACTAATCTAAGAGGCTTGGGTGATTGGATGGAGATCCAATACCCAATATGGCAAAAAAATCTATTAGGGTTTTAAGGGGGCCTCTATAAATAGGAAGGAACCAAAGCTCTATAGGCTAGGGGTTTCTTTTGGTAGCCACCTCATGTTCTCCTCTCCCCAAAGAGAGAGGTGCATCGTCGCAATCCCTGTCGTGTGGATACTGCTGGAGAGGAGGACGCTTGACCTCCTTCATCCTCTCCCACATATCTACAGAAATTCAGGGATATACGATCTCCCTAGGTATCTTCTTTTACACGTGCAATTTTGCGGATTTATTTTTTTGACACACCGATCTTCGCACGACGACGGAAACTTTCTACGGGAAATATGGGGTTTTATTTTCCTATTCTTCCGCTGTGCATGTGATGTCGTTCCCCTGACAGATTTCCCAACAGTGGTATCAGAGCTAGGTTGTTCGTGCGAAGATTGGATCTTAAACTGCATGTGTTGTGTTTTAGATCTGCTTTTGACGCCAAAATCATTGGCGCGAAGGGCGAGAAAGGGCAGCAACTGTTGCTGCCCGCTCGTGCAGCAACCGCAAGGCTGCTTGCAGCTCAGCAATCGGTGGTCGGTGGCCTGCGTGTAGATGGCACCCGGCCGGCAGGCTACGGATCGCCAGTAGGCAGCACCTGCAGGCTGCCTGCGTCGGCGCCCTGCCCACAAGAATCGGCGTCGCTTGTGAGCGCTACGACTGCGGGCAGAAGTGCCCGCATGGGCAGGGGCACTGGCAGGCACTACACCCGCAAGGGGCAGCGCCGCCCGTGAACAGACCGTCTACGGGCATTGCACCCGTGAGCAGGAGCGGCGCGCCCGGTCGAAGTGGCCACCGTCGATAGGGTGGCGGCGGTCACAACTCTGCAGAAGGGAAAGGTATTAGGATTTTGGGGCAAAAGATAGTTTTGCCCCTCTGAATTTTAGAAATTTCGGTTTCTATCCCTTTTGATAGAATGACTAAAATACCCTAGGAATTTCTAAAATTTTAATTTTATCCCTTATGGTCGAATGACTAGAATGCCCTTGGGAATTCAGATAATTCTCTCTATCACTGATTTCAGAAAATTAAATATGTTAATTAAATAGTTTAATTAACTATTATTTTTTTATCTAGTAGTCTTATAAAGTAACATATACATGTGATGTATGATGTGGACAAATAATCATGAACTTGTGATGTGATGTGTGTACATGTTATTTTTATTATTGGGACCTGCGAGCCTCTATTTTTCTCGTTTATTATTGGGCCTGCGTGCTTGTAATTATGTTGTAATTATATGAGGAGGCGCAGTGGTAGCGAGACCCATGAGGTTGAGACGGACAATCCGACGCATGGAGATGTGTTGAGATGCCGACGGATCCGACGAAACGAGATGGACGATCACAGGACATAGAGATGCGCCGAAGTACACATAGATCTTGATGTGAGTGATTAAGCCCACTGGCTCGGGCCTGATCACATTAGAATGTGGTCCATGATCATTTAGTGTGATTGCTCATGTGATGTGTGATTAGATATACACATACTATATATATATATTTGCATGCGATGTAGATATATATATATATATATATATTTGCATACGATGTAGATATATATATATATATTCATGCGATGTAGATATATATATTAAATACCTATGTGTGTGACACATTATATTAGGAGATCAAATCAAAAATCCTCTCTATAAATAATATTAAGTCGGTAAACATGAGGCAATTAGATTGACCCACGTGGCCTTCCATCGTTATAGGTAGGAACTAATTCCCGGTGTAGGTTGAGTTGGTCGAGTCCCTCGAGACTCACCTATATCGCGTTTTGCTATCTTATCTACAATATAGAGATGTCATTGGTGACCTGAGGATATGGTATGCTTGGTCGAGTCCCTCGAGAGTATATCACCGAATCAGACTCATCTGGTAACGATGGCAATGACTTAACCGAACATCATGGTTGGTCGAGTCCCTCGAGGCCATGGTGGTTCGGAGGCCGAACAGGACGGGAATCACAAGGAGTTGTGATCGGCAAGAGTAGTCTACCTTTACGGGCTTAACGTGATTGGTCGAGTCCCTCGAGGTTATATTAAGACGCCAATAGGATCCCGATCCCCACTAGAGATCTGTTTGGGGTCTCCGATTCACATACCGGAGGGTGTTGTGTGTCTCGCGAAAAATTAGTGGGAGTACATTAAGATAGAAGTCCTTATCTTAACTATTTAATTTTTATAAAGTCTGTATGTTATTTATTTCTGCTACATCTTTAATTTTAGAAAAAATGTTACTTTCAAATCCTTTACGTGGCATACTTGATGCCAACTGCCTCACTGGTCCAAATTATACAGATTGGCTTCACAATCTGAGAATCGTTCTCACGGTGGAGAAAATCGCGTATGTCCTTGATACAGTGATCCCTACGCCCGACGAAGGGGCAAGCGAGGATGAGATCGCTCGTTATGTGAAGTACTTAGATGATTCCACTCTTGCTCAGTGTTATATGTTGGCCTCTATGACTACTGAGTTACAGAGACAGTATCAAAATATGGATGCTAATTCCATACTCCTACATCTCTGTAAACTGTTTGAGGAACATGGAAGAACTCAGCGATATGAGATATCAAAGAGTCTTTTTCGTGCTATGATGACTAAGGGGATATCGGTTTAGAACCATGTCCTTAAGATGATCGAGTGGATCGAGAAACTCATAAGTCTAGGAATGGTCCTAGAGGATAACCTATGTGTGGATCTTATACTTCAATCCCTACCAGATTCCTTTTCTCAATTCATAATGAATTTTAATATGAACAAGCTTGAGGTGACCCTCCCAGAGCTCCTCAATATATTGAGAGAAGCAGAGAGCACCATCAAGAAAGAGAAGCAGAGAGCACCATCAAGAAAGAGAAGCCGATTCTCTACACTAGTGAGATCAGAAAGAAAAGGAAGGCTGAGAAGACCCTTAAGAAGGGCTAGGGCAAGGGCAAAATGGGTAAGACAAAGGTTGCCAAGAAAGACCCAACAAAGGACAAAGGCCAGTGCTTCCGTTACGACAAAGATGGGCACTGGAAGAGGAACTGCAAAGAGTACCTTGCAGAGAGGGGCGAAATGAAGCTTGCGAAGCTTCAAGTACATTCATGATCGTCTCCATTTGTCAGAATCTTATGATAACACATGGGTATTGGATACCGAGAATGCTTATTATATTTGTAATTCGTTGCAGGTTCTGGTAGGACTTAGGAGATTGAACAGAGGCGAGATGGACCTGAAGATGGGCAATGGAGCAAAGGTTGCTGCATTGGCTGTCGGCAAGGTCACCTTACATCTGCCTGGTGGAGCTATTATTGCATCAGATGCATGCTATTATGTTCCTTCTATTATCAAAAATATTATTTCCATTTCATGTTTGTGATTATTGGATATAAATTAGTTTTTGAGAACAATGGTTATTCAATAATATTAGATGATGAGATCATCACGAGAGGAATAATGCATAATGGTTTATTTGTGCTAGATACAGCTCCACATATCATGAGTGTAAGTGAGTCTAAGAGGAAACGAGAAGTGAAGAACCAGACAGGAAAGAGTATTAAAACCCTTCGATCAGATCGAGGAGGTGAGTACTTGACTACAGAGTTCACCTAGTTCCTCAAAGACTATGGGATCTTATCCCAATAGACACCTCCTTATACACCAAAGCTTAATGGTGTATCAGAAAGGAGGAATCACACACTATTAGACATGGTGCATTCCATGATGTGTTTCGTCGATTTACCCATCTCATTATGAGGATATGCCTTAGAGACCACAGCTTACCTTCTGAACAGAATTCCAACTAAATCAGTGATGTCTACTCCATATGAGATATGGAATGGGAAGAAGCCCGATCTTAAAGTTGTTAAGATTTGGGGCTGCCTTGCTCACGTTAAGAGACACAACCCTGACAAATTGGAATGTAGGATGGAACGGTGTAAGTTTATGGGATACCCCAAAGAAACTTGTGGGTATTATTTCTATCACCCTGAGGACCGAAAGGTCTTTGTAGCCAAGAGAGTAGTGTTCCTTGAGAAGGAACACATTCTTGGTGGAGACAGTGGGAGCATGATAGAGTTGAGCGAGGTTGGATAACCTAGCTCAAGCGCCATTCCAGAATCTGTTCAGATACCTAACACACAAGTTCCAACTTTACGTAGGTCCGATAGAGTATCCCATCCTCCTTAGAGATATGTGGGACATATCAGAAGAGTGGATGTTGAGGATATTGATCCTTAGACCTACGAGGAGGCTATTATGAGCATAGACTCTGGGAAATGGCAAGAAGTCATGAATTCAAAAATGGATTCCATGTACTCCAACAAGGTTTTGAACCTAGTTAATGCACCCGAGGGTATTGTACCTATTGGTTGCAAGTGGATCTTCAAAAAGAAGATTGGAGTAGATGGAAAAGTAGAGACCTATAAAGCAAGACTAGTGGCTAAGGGGGTATTGTCAAAGGCAAGGTGTTGACTATGATGAAACTTTCTCACCTGTAGCCATGTTAAAATTCATTCGAATTCTATTGGTTATTACAACACACTATGATTACGAGATCTGGTAGATGGACGTTAAAATTGCATTCCTCAATGGCAACCTCGAGGAGGAGATGTATATGATACAACCTGAGTGATTCGTGTCCAGGAATAACTCAGATAAGGTGTGCAGATGGCTTATGTCCATTTATGGACTGAATCAGACTTCTCGAAGTTGGAACATAAGATTTGATGAGGCGATCAGATCTTATAACTTCGTTAAGAATGAAGATGAGTCTTGTGTGTACAGAAAAGTAAGTGGGAGCACTATCACCTTTTTGATATTATAAGTGGATGACATCCTGATCATTGGGAATAATGTAGGAATGCTCTCCACAGTAAAGACTTGGTTATCTAAGCACTTCTCCATGAAGGACTTAGGGAAAGCATCCTGCATATTGAGGATACGGATCTATAGAGATAGATCCAAGAGGATGCTTGGCTTGTCCCAATCCGGGTACACAGACACCATTGTCAAAAAGTTTGGCATGGAAAATTCCAAGAGAGGTCTCATAACAATGAGATATGAAATATCACTTTCTAGGAGTATGTCCCCAAAGACTCTTAAAGAAAGGGCACACATAGATATGATGTCATATGCATCAGCGATAGGATCTATCATATATGCTATGCTATGTACCAGGCCTGATATAGCACATGCTCTGAGTGTCATGAGCAGATATCAGGCAGATCCAGGCTTGGAGCACTGGAAAACAGTAAAATGTATCCTTAAGTACTTAAGAAGGACTAAGGATCTTTTACTGGTATATGGAGGTAGTATCCTCAAGGTTGAGGGCTACACGGAATCGAGCTTCCAGTCTGATGTCGATGATAGCAAGTCTAATTCAGGGTATGTGTTTACCCTAAATGGAGGAGCAGTATACTGGAAGAGTTCTAAGTAAGACACTACTGTTGACTCGACCATCGAAGCGGAATACATTGTTGTGGCAGAGGCAGCAAAGGAGGGAGTCTAGATAAAAAAGTTCATCACAAATTAGGGAGTCATGTTTAGCAACGAAGAGCTGATTCCCTTATAATACAACAACTATGGGGCGATTACTCAAATAAGGGAACCCGAGTCTCATCAGAAGTGTTTTGAGGAGGTTCCAACTTATTAGAGAGATCGTGACCCGAAAAGATGTAGTAATGGAAAGAGTTCCATCCGAATATAACATTGCAGATCCATTGACAAAGTCATTGACTCAGATTGTCTTTGAGTGTCACAGAGGTCTGATGGGGATTAGACATGTTGCTAATTAGCTTTAGGTCAAGTGGGAGATTGCTAGTCATATGTGCCCTGCAAGCCAATCACATGAGTGATGACATTAGATTGCTAGTTATTAATGGAGCTTGAGAGCCTCTATTTTTCTTATTTATTATTGAGCCTACGTATCTGTAATTATATTATAATTACACAAAGAGGCACAATGAGAGCGGGTCCCACGAGGTCGAGACAGACGATTGGACACATAGAGATGCGTTGAGTTGCCTGTTGGGAAATCCGTCAGGGGAGCGACATCACATGTGCAGCGGAAGAACAGAAAAACAAAACCCCAGATTTCCCGTAGAAAGTTTTCATCGTCGTGCGAAGATCGGTGCATCAAAAAAATAAATCTGCAAAACTGCATGTGTAAAAGAAGATACCTAGGGAGATTGTATATCCCTGAGTTCCTGTAGATCTATAGGAGAGCATGAAGGAGGTCAAGCATCCTTCTCTCTAGCAGTATCCACATGACAGAGACTGCGACGATGCTCTTCTCTAGGGAGAGGAGAACAAGAGGTGGCCACCAAGAAAACCCCAGCATATGGGCCTTTGGTTCCCTCCTATTTATAGAGGCCCTCTATCAACCATAATGGATCCAGCCCTATTGGGTATGGATCTCTATCAATTACCCAAGTCTCTTAGATCAATAGGTCTCTATCCAATAATCTAGCTCTTATTGGATCTCATCCATGTGATCCAATAATATAGGGCTTATTGGATATCCAATAAGAGATGGGCTCCGACGGATATCTCATATCTGAACCTCTACTCGTCGCAATACCTATCATATGTGTATGACTCTTTAGGCCCAATATCAAGCTGGTCTTGAGTCATATATGTCAGAACTCCTTCTGACTAAGTGAATTATTATCTCTATAATAATTCACTCGACTCATCGACTATAAACATACTAGGCCACTACGCCATAGTCCCCAGATGATACAGGGGAATCCAATCCTTTGGACCTATATGCCCTCAGTTATCATGTACCTATAGTCCCTTATCTATCTATTATCCCAAAGACCGTATATCGGGCATGGTGCTGTCAGGCCCATACAGTTTCCACTCGAGTCTCGCTCTAGTCGGATTCTCCCGAATAACTCTTTCTCTCTCAATCCGAATGACCCTAGCCAGGGATTTACCTAAGCAAGAACACATGAGATATTCCTCTCATGATACCGAGAGTAGATGATCCTCTATTGACACTCAATAGCCCTCGTAAGGTTGCTGTAACTCTCAATAACCGGTTATACTAGATCTGAAACTTCCAAACCTATAAGTCTGGTATCAAAGAGTGAAGTACTCATACAGAACTTCCTTGGCGTCTCAAGTTTAAGGACCAGATGCACTACTGGAACTACAGAATTACCGTTTGACGTGAGGTATCAATAACCATCCAGCATTCCGTAAGCGGATCAATTAGTGAACTCATTCTCTAATGAGCACTTGTACTGTACCCTCAGTGTCCCCACACGAGTAGCTATGAGACCAGCCATCTCCATCATATGGACGGGTATACAGTACACTAGTATGTCCGGTTATCTCGATGTCATATTCGAGTAACTTATGACCGAGATTATTTAGGGTCTGTGTTTAAAGGTGAATCGATCTCATTATTATGATCTCATCACAATCCGATTCTTATTGCACAGATCCAAAGACATCACAATATACGTCCAGATAATATGAGAAAATATCAATAATTATAAGCAAAGAGATTGACGCAGTGTGTTACAGGTGCCATCACTCACGTGATTGACTTGTATGACACCTATAACTAGCAATGTCTAATTCTCCTGCTTTAACAATTCAAGTCTATGATCAAAGTTTCACCAACGTCACTTAAACGCTTATAAGTTCATAAACTTATTAATTAATTTTATTATCAAAATTTAGGATTTAACATTATTGGATTCCGACAAGGGCGACGATACAAGTGATGGCTTACGGGTTAGACTGGGCGAAGGGGGTAACTAACAAAAGGATAAAATAATTATTAAAAATTATTTTGATTTTTTTAAAATATGAATATTATGTGAAGAATTTTAAAAAAAGTAAATATTTTTTCTAGAAATTCACTTGAAGTTTTTTTATCATTAATAATGTACCTTAGAGAATGAATTACCTATGTTATGTTATGATAGGAGATAACAGTGATGGTGGGTCCCATGGTACCCATGCTATATGATGATAATAAAGGGGGCATTAAAGAAGGTGAGTTTAGTTGTGTTATCTCCAAGAAAATCGATTCACTTATCTCATCGATGGTCGATATTTTATCTCCGAGATAAGTTTCATAGTCAAAAAAATTTATCATAAAGTTTTTCAAAAGTTATAAGACTATCACGAGCATAAATTACATATGAGATCTCCTTATAATTTGGACGAAGACCATTTAATATATGAAAAATGATCTCTTCATCATCAAAAAGATGTATCGGCTATATTAATAGCTTGAATTTTGATAGCTTGAATATAATATGAAATATATTTTGTATCCTTAGAAAGTCTTAAGAGAGTTTTTCGAAGTTGTATTAGGTGATCACGAGATTGGTTGACACACATTATTGTAAACTTGAACTATATTTCATAAGAATATTTTGTAAAAACTATATAAGAGCTGATTTGAGGTGAGAGAGGGACAACGATAGCAATTGATTGATTAAAAAAGTATATTTAGGATTAATAACCTTAAGATTATTCTCTCTAATTATTTATGGAGGGCAAGTGATGATACTAATTGAGTATACTAAGGATATAGTTCGTGGATAAGAGTTTAAGAGGAGCTTAAATTATAATGTTAAAATTAGGGGTGATTTGAGTTGAGTGACAAGTTGAAGAGGCATTATCGATTATGTCAAAAAGAATAGAAAAAAAACTTAAAGTTGCTTATAAGAAAAAGAGATTTGCTAGAGCAAAAAAAGAAGGTATGAGGTAATAATGACAAAGAGTTCTCTTTAACCACGATGAAATAGAAGGTACAAAACAATAATAGCAAAAAGAGGATTAAAAAAAACTTCTTTAGTGACTATGGCTCTAATATCATGAGAAAAAATAACTAATTAAATTTTTTATTGATAGTGAGTATGAATTTATATATACAAATATTACATGATAATTACATAATTTTTTAATCAATAATAAATATAAAATATTTATTAAATTATTTTATAATTTAAAAAATCATATTGATATAATGATCTTTATAATTTAAAGAATCCTGATAATATCTTATCAAAATTTTTATAATTTAAAATTATGATAATATAATATTAAAATATTAAAAACTGAAGAGGACGACGATCTCATCTTTTCTCACAGTGTATCCCTTCTGCTAGATTGGCTGTTGCCGCTGCTCCACATGTTTGTCTTTACATACCAAGGGATCGTTAGATATCTTTCTAGCTGTCGTTGGGAAGATCAGAGAGAGCAGCGAGGATGGAGGTGGAGAACAAGCACATCATCATCAAGCACGCCATTGACGGCCTCCCCACCGAGTCCGACTTCGAGCTCCGGAGCGCGCCGCTGGTCCTCTCCGTCGCGCAGGGCTCCAAGGAAGTAGTCGTCAAGAACTTGTTCCTGTCGATCGATCCCTACCAGCTCAACCGCATGAAGACGTGCAGCTCCACACAGAAGATCTCTGCAGCTACAACACGCATCAAGCCCGGGCAGGCAAGCTTCCTGTTAATTATCGTCGGTCGTTGGGTTTGCTTGCTTGTTTCCTCACGAGCTCGGTGTGCATCTGGCGACCTTTGCTACAGAGAATCGATGCCTCCGGCGTGGGGAAGGTCGTGGTCTCAGGGAACGAGGAGTTCGAGAGAGATGATGTGGTGATCGGACTTCTGGCCTGGGAGGAATACACGGTCGTCCGGCCGGGAACCACGTTGACGAAGGTTGATCCGCATGAGTTCCCGCTGTCATACCATGCGAGCATCTTAGGTAATCATATCAGAGAGACGCAGGAAATGAGTCCACAAGATTGACAGATGGAGAAGGCCACGAGACACACTGATCATAACGCACTGCTGTTTCCCACAGGGACGAGTGGATTGACAGCGTACGCTGGCTTCTACGACATCTGCAAGCCGAAGAAGGGGGAGAAGGTCTTCGTCTCCGCAGCATCCGGTTCGGTGGGGAGTTTGGTCGGCCAATACGCCAAGCTCTCTGGCTGCTACGTCGTGGGATGCGCCGGAAGCAAGACGAAGGTGGATCTGCTGAAAGAGAAGCTTGGTTTTGATGACGCATTTAACTACAAAGAAGAACCTGATCTAAAGTCTGCTCTGAGAAGGTAAAACAGATCCCATCTTGTATCGATCTTTGCAAGCACCAGTTCGTACATCCTGATTGCTTCTATGAATATAGGTACTTCCCGGAAGGAATCGACATATACTTCGACAACGTTGGTTCTGCGATGTTAGATGCTGCAGTCGCCAACATGAACCTCTTTGGTAGAGTTGCAGTATGCGGAGCAATCTCCGAGTACGCGGACGCAGGCAAGCGAGCGGCGATTGATATGATCGACGTGATATATAAACGGATCACACTCCGCGGGTTCCTCGCCTTCGATCACCTTCACCTGTACGCTGGATTCATATCGTCCACATCCGACCATCTTCGCCATGGCAGAATGCGAGCAGTCGAAGACATATCCACTGGCCTCGAAAGCGTGCCATCTGCTTTTGCCGGGCTGTTTCGTGGTGATAATGTCGGCAAAAAGCTCGTCCGTTTGACAAGTTTGTGATGAGTGACTTGCTTGTGATGAATAAGAGCGGAACGCTATTGGACGAATTTTCATGTCGTTCAAAGGTCATTACAATTTTTTTTTTTTTTCGTGACCCATCGTTACCTTTGTCATCCCGACGCTGTCGGTAGCCCTCGCGCGAGGGCTCCTCGTCACCCGCATCCCCACTCCTTCGTGCGAGGTCACCCCCTCCACTGTAGTCCTCGCGCGAGAGTTGGCCGCCCCCCCTCCATCGCGCGCTGGTTCGCCCTCCGCTGGCTTCGAGCGAGCACCACCGTTGTCGATTGTTCGGTTCCGACGAGGGCGACGATGAAGGTGATGGTTGACGGGCTAGGCTGGGCTGGGCTGGGCGGGACGTTCTGTGAAGAATTAAAAAAAAAAATTCCAGAAATTCGCTCGAAGTTTTTTATCGTCAATAATGTACCGCAGGAGAATGAATTGCCTGCGTTGCTCCAGGAGACAGTGGTGGGTCGTATGGTACCCGCTCTGTCTGACGATGATGAAGGGGGTCGGAGACAGGGTGAGTTTTGGTGCGGTGTCTTAGACGATCCGTTCACGTGTTTCGGGGCCGATATTTTGGCTACCCGGTCCCACTTGATCTGGACGCGTCACCGATTGGTGGCCGAAACCCGGGTGGTAAACGCACCACTCCCGACATTGCCCACCGGGACCTTTAAAATGCTTCTCGCAGCGACTTGATTCACCGTGACCAGGTGCCCTGGCTTTTCTAGGCCCCACCTGATGTTCGGCACATCCGCCTCCCGTGCTTCGTCGTCTCCTAAGTCGTGCTTCAGAGCAACTCTCTCCTCCACCATCCAACCGAAGCACGACAGTCCATCACGACCCGCTCGCCGGAGTACACGCGCGATCCCGACACCCCCTTCCTCTCCCGCTTCGGCTCCCTCGCACAAGTGACGGATTCGGATTCCGGTCCATCGGAACCGAAAGCAGCCGGTGGTGCGCAATCCAAGGCCGGTGGTTGGTGGACCATGGAGACGAAACAGCCATCTCCGCCGCCGCCACCGCTGCTGCAGCAGCTGCGGCGGCGGAAGTGGGTGGTGCCCCTGCTCGCCTGCTTCTTCATCTCGTCCCTCCTCATCTCCGCCTTCGTCTTCTCCTCGTCGTCGCCCTTCTTTGCCGCCTCCTCCTTGTCTCGCCAGGCTCTCCTCCTCCTTTCCTTTTCCCAGATCCCCTCCCCCGGCGGCGACGAGCCCCACTTCGTCGAGTCCAAGCTCCGCCTCCCGCCACCGTCCGGAGCCTCGGCTCGGCCGGTCCCCCGCCTTGCTTACCTTATCTCCGGCTCCGCCGGCGACGGCGGCAGTATCCGCCGGACCCTCCGCGCGCTCTATCACCCGGCCAACCAGTACGTGCTCCACCTCGATCTCGAAGCCTCCGCAGCGGAGCGCCTCGAGCTCGCCACCGTCATCCGAGACGATCCGGTCTACATTCGTTTCGGCAACGTCAGGGTCGTCGCCCGAGCCAACCTGGTCACTTATCGTGGGCCCACGATGGTCTCCAACACCCTTCACGCCGCCGCCATCCTCCTCAAGGAGGGCGGCGAATGGGACTGGTTTGTCAATCTCAGCGCCTCCGATTACCCTCTCATCACCCAGGACGGTACGATGAGTTACCCAATCATTTGATGTGGCTTTTATATCTACTTCGCATTAGGATTTTCCTAATTTGGTTATATACATTATGTTCCTGCAATCTGATTTTTTTTTTTTTTTGTTTGCTTTCTTGCCATCAATTTGGAATTCTAAATTGATATTTTCGCCGCTTAAAATATTTAATGAATTTGTTGGGTATCATATGCTGATTAGGCATTGCACAGAATATTTGGTTGTTGGGTTTGCTTTTCCACATTCCTCTGCTGGGAGATGCCATCTGGGTAGAGCTCATCTGTTGGCAACACATGTTCATATGTACTGCAATTAGGTATCTGGATGCCTCTCAGTGAGCCACCATTGTGGTCTGTCATTTATTTTGATGTTATCATTCCACCATTGAAATTCATATTCTTGACTGGATACACTTTGCTGTAAGCACCTCTTAGTGAGAACCAAACTGGGCCCTGTGTGTAAGAAGTTACTCTTAATTTGTTTAGATGTATAGATCAAATGATATGTTGTTTGGTTCTAGATAGATAAGTTGTCTTGACTTCTGAAGCTCTTTTATCCTCTTTTGTCGATTTCGTTGATTATTTTTTAATATTATCAAAAGTTAAGTAGTTTTCAAGTCGGGAAATGCTTCTAGTTCAAGGAAGTAATGTTTTCAAATGATTGATTTTTCATACCATCCAATTCTTGGTTGCAAGTAATAGCAGTTCAGTTTTGCTTAATGCTCAATTTTCTTGTCTTTGGCAGATCTACTGTACACACTGTCAAGTTTGCCTAGAGACCTGAACTTTATAGAGCACACTAGCGACATTGGATGGAAGGAGTACGTAAGATTTATGTTGATTCATTATTTGAGATCTTTATACGGCCTTTCCAATTGGAGCTTTGGTCTGGGAGAAGCTTTTCAATTTAGATTCACTCCAGTAATGTTCTCCTAAGAAGTACATTTTATGATTTGTGGTGCAGGTATCACAGGGCTAGGCCTCTAATTATAGACCCTGGGCTTTATAGCATGCACAAAACAGATTTATTTTGGGTTACTGAGAAAAGAAGCGTGCCCACTGCATTCAAGCTTTTTACAGGTACTAGTATAGGTCTAACTCATTATTTCATGTGTATAGTTTTACTAATAGTTTATCTAGTTTGCATTTCTGGTATGAAACATGCTTTCATAGTGGGCAATTGTCTGCTTAAATTCGGAACTATGACAATCTAGTTATTCAGGTGACCATGTATTGCTACTGCAACTACGAAATTGTGGCAGATTGACAGTTTCTTTCCATCTTCTTTGACATGCAAAATATGATGGAATAATGTACATGATATTAGTTGGTCGGGTAATGCCAGTATGAAATATGATTACCATTTTATGTATAACAGGTGGCTATCTGTTTTATATAGCTATGTTATTGAATGCTCTCATATAGCTGTATTTGTATCTGTATTTTGCTACCAAAACTTTCTAGATATGGATATGTATATGAGTTGCATTTGGGTGTCCCAATAATATAAAAATACTTAAAACATTGAAAAGTTTTTAACCAAAATAGGAAGAGGTTATTTGATCAGTCTCAAATAATTTAACACAAATTCTATTCTTAGTTTTGTGAATGATGAGACCACATCAGAGATTGTTTGAGGGATCAGGAATGAGATAAGTACCCGAAAAAAAGATTTGAATGGGCTAGGATTTGGTACATAGAGGTCAAATGGAATTGGCATGGAAAATGATAAAAATATCCACAGCCACTTAGGACGATGTGCAAGGACTTGGGGTTGGACTGGAAGGAACTGGCCTGTCATTAGTTGAGGTCAGTCTAGAATGATGGGGATTTCTGAACATCTTTTGGACTTTGTGGCTCCAGGCCAACTGATTTCAATTTTTTTGAGGTTCTGAATTGATCTAGCATATCCGAATCAGGGTTGGTGAATTCTGTAGATTGTGGCACTGCAAGGAATTGGCCTTGCCTGAGTCTGGGATTGGTGGGATTTCTGAGCATCCTTTGGACTCTTTGGCTCCATCTGACTGATTTCAGTTTTATTGGGGATTCTAAATAAATCTAGCAAATTTTTGTCGAGATTGGTGAATTCTTTAAATCTTGGTTAGTGTTTAGGAACTGTATCGAAGAATCCTGGGCCTAAAAGCTGCACATGTTCACTGCAGACAACACAAGAGGATGCTGAAAGTGGTATTTGGAAATCAAGTGCCTCCAATAGCTATGATTTTCTAACCTTACCATAAAAATACCAGCTTTTGTTATGTTGCAACCCAGAGCAAAACTGTTTGCTTATCATCTGATGAAGATAAATATGCAAGAAAAATAGAAAATTTGTTCAAGGCTTAAGGGTAGCTTATTGATTGAACTGAAATATAATGAGTTAAAATCGTTACTAATTATGAATCTTTCAAGTCTTATTTGGGGAAAATGGAGTTAGCACACAGGATGTACCCCTGTGCATGGGGAGACTTTGGCAGTTTGGCCTGTGACATGACTTTCTTGGATTGGCCATTTTTTGGCAGTTATATCAAGCTATGCATAGAACACTAAATCAGATCTGATGGTAGTTGCTTTGTTTGTTGCACTTATGGAGTTATGTCAATTCTTCTCACTCGCATAGTATAGAAGTTCATAACCTAGGTGACTAAGGAGCAGATATCAAAGGTCAGCTCTTTAAAGAAATTGACATTGAACTTAGTCTGTTTTTTGTTTCTTTTGCCCTTGCTTTAAGATACTCGTATTCAGTACTTATGAGTTAAGGCACATTGCCTAAGTAAGGTCTGGCTCAGAAAGCACCGGGTAGAAGGCTAGGTCAAATAGCCTTCAGAGAAGAAGAAAGTCAGACAAAGCATATGGGATAGTCTGACCCAAGGTGCCAAGTCTTCCCCATGAAGTCTCAGGCCCGGAAGGCCATAGCCAGTTGCACCAACCGGGTTGGTGACGAAACTGATTGTCCGTGCTTCTTTTCTTCAGCGTGATGTACTTCATTCTCATATCTTAAAGCCCTAGTTTGTTTGTTTCTTCTCGAAAGTAATGTATCACTAGTTGGATAACAAGTGGACTCTTGCATCTCCATGTATATAATAGTTAGAGCCAAGCTATGTAAACTCCGTGTTTCTTGTGATCTAATATTATCTTTTCTTTTGCCATTTCCATGTGTTACATGCTTTCATGAGGCAGAAACATGACTTGATTCCCCAGAATGTTCCCACTTTTTATAGTATGTTGTCTGACAAGTATAAGAACTAGTTGTTGCATATGGTTCACATTTCTAAGATTCTTATATTAGTTGCTAGCTATGTTCGAAAAAGTGATCTAGCCCATGCTTGCATATACGTATGTGGTCTTGGCTTCAATACCACATAAGCAGCCACATACATAGTCCATATGAACAACCGCCTACATGTTTGTGGTAGCAGAAGCATGAAAAAGTGATTGCATATTTAGTATATCCTTCCTTGTTGCTATTATTTTTACCATTATATTATTGTAATTAAATAATTGATGATAATAACTATGATTGCATTTGCTTTTCTGTGATTGTTGCATCTTATCACTTCAATAATTTGTTAAAGACTATACATGTCACTCCATAACTTTAATCTGTCTTTTTATGTCTTTTTTTTATGTATTCTCTGTTTGTGCCTGATTATATTTTGTTGAATATTTTAATGTAAACTGTCTATACTGCAAAGTGCAATTCCTCTCTGTGGAACTTGACCGACTGCATTCTTTAGCTTGTTAAGTATTTGGTTCAGGAAACTAAAGAACGATATACGCATGAATCTTTGTCAGTGAATGCTATAGGAAGCAAGTGAAAAGATGGAGAGCAGATTGATCTACAGTTCAAACTAATGTTAAAGTCTCATATTATAGTTCATGTTACTAAGATCTATTTACATGTTTCTCATACCTGCTTCTGCCTAACTTTATTCTCCTTCTGTACAATCATTATCATAATTACTTTTCTGTGTGATAAACATCATATGTAATAGTGAGTGTCTAGTTGTAAGTAATGATTTGGAAACATATTCAGCGTGTCAACCAATTCTTGAACAAAGATGGATAATATGTCCAAAACAAGAGATGTTTCATATGGGGTCAGGTAATATGACTTGATAAATGGAATCATGATCTATTTGATTCTCATTGGATTCCGGATTATCTTTGTTTTCACCTGCTTTTTCTTCTACTCGCCTTATCTTTGTTAAATAATATCCTTACCTATGCTGTGATATACTTGAAATCCAGCTCATCTTATGTTGGAAAAATAAGTAGATTGCACCAATGTGAATTTGATACTCATTTTGTTCTCTAAAGAATTTGGACTTGTCATTTAACACACTGGACTTTTTGTATGTTCATAGAACTTATTGTAAGACTATTTAATCAGACAAGTGTACCACCTGTGCCCGATAACCAGTGGTCAAGACTAGAGATATGTACTTCTACATTTCTGTTGTGTTGTCTTGTGGAGGTGTTAACCTGTAAGGTGTACTCAGAAAATGTTGTTCGAACGACCCTACATATATTATTTTTCTTCAATACAGAAAGTGGATATTTTTATGCATCAGAACCCATCTTATGTTGGCATTTAGTTTCTAGTGTGCGCATGTCATTTCCAAATTTGATAAAGCATCCATCTGTTTGCAACTTGTAGAAGACTACTAGTTCATTTATCTCAGATAGTGTCCTATTTTTGATGTTTTGAAGCTGTTTTAAGTATAATACAAGGGAAAGAAAAAACACTGAATATAAAGTCAAAGTATTCATTCCATACCATGAGATGTTGATGCTTCCATACCACTTAACCTTTGCATGATGTTTGTGGGGTTTAACTCAGGATTATGCATCAAGTAGATCTTGTAGTTTGTAAATGAAAAATATGAATCCTTCTCTGATTATGGCACAAACAAAATGTCCATATAGCAGACACCACATGCTAATGGTGTAGTACTAGTGTGAATATACTTGCAATTGTCTCATTAACGGTTGGTTTCTTTGCAGGCTCTGCTTGGATGATGCTTTCCCATCAGTTCATCGAGTTCTGTTTGTGGGGGTGGGACAACCTTCCAAGAACAGTTCTAATGTACTATGCAAACTTTTTGTCATCTCCTGAGGGCTACTTTCACACCGTCATCTGCAATGTTCCCGAGTTCCGCAACACCACTGTCAACCATGACCTTCATTTCATTTCTTGGGATAACCCTCCGAAGCAGCACCCTCACTTTCTCACCCTAGATGACTTCACAAGAATGGTCGATAGCAATGCTCCATTTGCACGGAAGTTCGGCAGAGATGATCCAGTCCTTGACAAGATTGACGAGGCGCTGTTAGGCCGTGATCGTGATGGTTTTGTACCTAGTGCATGGTGTGATGCAATGAAGACTAATACTAGTGATGATCCACATTACACAGTGCGGACCGTCACTGAGCTCAGGCCTGGGGCAGGTGCTCAGAGGCTTAATGCCCTTATAACGGATCTGCTCTCAGCAGATGGTTTTGATGAGAAGCACTGCATTTGATATGGATAGTCTGTTGGAAGAATTGGAAACCTTCTTTTTCCTTCAAACGTGGAGCATTGAGCTATCTTGGCGTACCCCTTCAGTTCAAAGCAGCAAATAGGTCACGTACCTGTTTGGTCATGATCTCGAAAGAGTAGGATTCTATGCGAATAATGGTTCATTAGTTGCTTTTGTTTGCAATACACAAGTTACTAGGTAAAGCAGCAGAGTGCACACTCCTTGCCATGGTTAGATTACAAGCTGCATGCGGGGCATGAAGCTCCCTTGTATCCATGAAGCCTAATGTTGAGTACAACAGATTCAATGCTGTAATATTTTTCAGCTTCAGCAGCTTTTGCTCTGAGAGATGCATTCGTGCACTGATTTATTACTGAGGGGCACTTTTTACTACTAATCTTGATTCAAAGTCGAGTCCGTATCAAACTAGTGCAAATGAGGGGGCATGGTTATGCTGGATTCCATGAAATCCAAATGCATTGGGTTATGTTTAAGTTGTACTCAGATCATGAACGCTGATGACGTTATCATTATAGGAAGGCTCAAGTGTACTTGCTATAATCGAACCCTGTTCTGAGCACAAGATTGGGGTTTGAACGTGGGAAAGAAGGAAGATTTCGGTTCTATATTGATCGTTTATAATGTTCTTTTGTTATTTGTCTGATAAGCTCTCACGAGTCCTCTTATAAATTTCTTTGTGGTATTGGCATTCATCAAAATCTTGCATCAACTTTCTTATTCCTGTATTTAATTGAAGCTAAACTACTGAAGCAGTTGCGGATTAAATCGGTTTGAATTAAGCTATTTTAGGGCTGATCTGATTTGAATCTGTTTCTGGTTTGGTTACTTGGTTCAATTAAAGGTCGGTCTGGTCTGGAACCATTTCGTTTAAAGTTAATTAATTCAGTTCAATTGTTTATAATGTTAAATAATTTTTATAAAAAAATATTTTTAAAAAATTGATTTAATTTGGTGTATCAGATCGAACCCATGATCCAATTGGGTTGACAGTACAATATTTATAAAATTAAACTCACATCATTTATAAATTTATGTCATTGAAAATAAGTCAATATCGTTACTTGGGTCTTTGGACTGCCTTGTTTAACCAATACCCGTAAGATAGTGAATTTGAATAAGTTAATATTTTTAAATTAAAATTGGTTCGATCCGAATAAAAAAAAGCTCTTCTTCAAATCAAAACCATTTATAACATTCAAAATCAAACTATTATGAATCAGTAGTTGATCTTTACATCATGGCACCGCCGACACTACGAGTAACAAACAACAAAATAATAACAACATTACCATACCTGATACATAATTACTAAACCTCGGAGATCCAACTAACAACGACCGGTAATGAACATATCTGCAAGTGAGTTCTTCTGCTAATCTAAGCTTGAGACGTAGCTCAAACTTTCAAGTAGTTGTGCAAACATGAGACTGAAGAGTGCTCTGGTTGAGCAGCTTCTTCATATCGTGCCTCCTCCATCTAATTCTCCAAGCTATTTCCCTGAGTTCAGCTGCTCCTTCACGCAGCACCTCCGTCGGACTATATTCTGAGATAACATCGCACTGCAGTCAGTAGCGGGGGAGAGAGAGAGAGAGAGAGAGAGAGAGAGAGAGAGAGAGAGAGAGAGAGAGAGAGAGAGGATTACTGTGCGTATTCGACATTTATCTTGGTGTTTGGGATTTTGGAGACGGCGTCGAAGGCTGTGGTGGACAACACCAGGGTGGAAGGACACGGGCTGTGCCTGCAGAAATCCACGACCTCAACGACGATCGAGCCATCCTTGCACGGCCGTCGGAGGCCGCTCAGGCACCGCAGCCGATACCTTCTGCCGCAGGCGGCGCCGTTGTCCCATATGCCACTGCCTGCAGCCACAAAATGGCCGTTCCCTGGCAGCTGATCCTCGGTGTAGCCGGGGCACTTCGTCGCTGCACAGTGAGGTGAACGGTGACTTCTCCTCAGACAAAACATGAACTGCGGAGCAAAAGCTTACGTAGATATGGAGGACTGTATGATGTAGCTGTGCCGACGTCCCCTAAAACCCCACTGAGATGAACGGCACACGCTAACCCAATAAGCATCGTCTCCAACACCCACCCCTTTCTCCCCATCATCGCTTAGCACATGCATCATGGACTCACTCCCTCGCAGCATTATTTATGCTTCGCTCTCCAGCCTAAAAAACGGCACCATCTTCCATTGCTTTCGGAGGATAAGACCTCCGCCCGTGGTTGCTTTTACTTTCCGTCCATTCTATTTCCTCTCATTCATTAATGGCGCGCCAGTTCAGATCTTAACTGAGACCACTTAGAAATCTCGATTACTCACGGAACTGAGGCTCTATCGACAGTGGATAAGTTCTAACGTGCGAGAGGTATATTGATCCTAGCAGGACATGCGTCTACATCCAATGTGGGTATTGTGTCACTGGCACCTTCTTCTTCTCCTATTGGATTGCATTACTGGTATACTTGAACTCAGGATTAGCACACGGATAGACTTCAAGCACAAACGTCACATCTTTTTGTCCCTCAGGCTGTTGCATATGCATCAGATCGGCATGGGCTTGCTCGGTGACACTGTACGTAGCTTTACTTCCTTTCTGCTGGTGGAGAGTGATGTCATTTCGATTTCGATAACGCTGTACCAAACATTTCATCTTCCACGATTGGAGACAATACTTCTCAAAACATCAGAACTTCGGATGGAACTCTTTGTGATTGTTGATCTGATGGTCAAAGTCTTTCCGATTTAAATGAATTAGTATCTGATCGATTAGTCAGCTAAATTATTAAACAAGTCAAATATTTTAACTAATCAAACCATGACAATTAACATGACTGTTGTAAATAAAAATTAGTCACAATATTTTACTTGTTTGATTTACTAAAACAATTCAAGTATATCTCTTAACATTTAATTATCTGTAATTAGAAATTCTTAGAATAGTATCTAGAAATTAAAAATAAATAAATACATGTATTGTTATTGTAATTTAAATTCTGTCTTTACGTCGATTTTGGGCGAATGACGCTTTACTCGTATCCGACCCATTTTCTTATCGAACCCTAATATCTTCTGCATGGAAGACCCCCGCACGTCCTCTCTGATCGATTAGTCAGCACCAGTACATTGAATTGTTAAGTCAAATATTCTAGCTGGTCAAACCATGCCAATTAGCATGATTGCTATAAGTAAAACTTAACCACAATATTTCACTTGTTTGATTTTACTAAAATAATTCAAGTATATTTCTTAACATTTAATTATTTGTAAAAAAATGCTTAGAACAGTATTAAAAAATTAAAAACAAATAAATACATGCATTGTTATTATAATTTAAATTTTGTCTTTACGCGAATTTCGGGTGAATGAGGCTTTACTCGTATCCGACCCGTTTTCTTATCGAACCCTAATATCTTCTGTGCGGAAGACCCCCGCACGCCCTCTCTGATCGATTAGTCAGTACTAGTACATTGAATTGTTAAGCAAGTCAAATATCCTACCTGGTCAAACCATGCCAATTAGCATGACTGCTATAAATAAAACTTAGCCGCAATATTTCACTTGTTTGATTTACTAAAACAATTCAAGTATATCTCTTAATATTTAATTATTTATAATTAAAAAATCTTGGAATAGTATCCAAAAATTAAAAATAAATAAATACAAGCTTGGTTATTGTAATTTAAATTCTGTCTTTATGCGGATTTCGGGCGAATGGGGCTTTACTCATATCTGACTGTTTTCTTATCGAACCATAATATCTTTCGCGCGTAAGACTCCCACACGCCCTCTCTAATCGATTAGTCAGCAATAGTACATTGAATTGTTAAGCAAGTCAAATATCCTGATCAGTCAAACCATGCCAATTAGCATGACTACTATAAATAAAACTTAGTCACAATATTTCACTTGTTTGATTTACTAAAATAATTCAAGTATATCTCTTAACATTTAATTATTTATAATTAGAAATGCTTGGAATAGTATCCAAAAATTAAAAATAAGTAAATATATACATTGTTATGTAATTTAAATTATGTCTTTATGCAGATTTCGGGCGAATGGGGCTTTACTCGTATCTGACCCATTTTCTAATCGAACCCTAATATCTTCCGCACGGACAACCCCCGCACACCCTCTCTGATCGATTAGTCAGCAACAGTACATTGAATTGATAAGCAAGTCAAATATCTTGGCTGGTCAAACCATGCCAATTAGCAACACTATTGTAAATAAAACTTAGCCACAATATTTCACTTGTTTGATTTGCTAAAACAATTCAAGTATATCTCTTAACATCTAAATATCTGCAATTAGAAATGCTTGGAATAGTATCCATAAATTAAAAACAAATAAATACATGCATTGTTATTGTAATTTAAATTCTGTCTTTATGCGGATTTTGGGCGAATGACGCTTTACTCGTTTTCGACCCGTTTTCTTATCGAACACTAATATCTTCTGTGCGGAAGACCCCGCATGCCATCTCTGATCGATTAGTCAGCACCAGTATATTGAATTGTTAAGCAAGTCAAATATTCTAGCTGGTCAAACCATGCCAATTAGCATGATTGCTGTAAGTAAAATTTAATCACAATATTTCACTTGTTTGATTTACTAAAATAATTCAAGTATATTTTTTAACATTCAATTATTTATAATTTGAAATGCTTGGAATAGTATCTAGAAATTAAAAACGAATAAATACATGCATTGTTATTGTAATTTATATTTTGTCTTCATGTGGATTTTGGGTGAATGGAACTTTACTCATATCCGACCCATTTTCTTATCGAACCCTAATATCTTTCATGCGGAAGACCCCCCGCACGCCCTCTTTGATCGATTAGTCAGCACCAATACATTCAATTGTTAAGCAAGTCAAATATCCTAGCTGGTCTAATTAGTTGTAAATAAAACTTAGCCACAATATTTCACTTGTTTGATTTACTAAAACAATTCAAGTATATCTCTTAACATTAAATTATTTATAATTTGAAATGCTTGGAATAGTATCCAGAAATTTAAAACAAATAAATACATGCATTGTTATTGTAATTTAAATTATGTCTTTACACGGATTTCGGGCGAATGGGGCTTTACTCGTATCCGACCCGTTTTCTTATCGAACCCTAATATCTTCCTCGCAGAAGACCCTCGCACGCCCTCTCTTATCGATTAGTCAGCATCAGTACATTGAATTGATAAGCAACTCAAATATCTTGGCTGGTCAAACCATGCCAATTAGCATGAGTGCTCTAAATAAAACTTAGCCACAAGATTTCACATGTTTGATTTACTAAAACAATTCAAGTATATCTCTTAACATATAATTATTTGTAATTAGAAAAGCTTAGAATAGTATCCAAAAATTAAAAATAAATAAATACATGTATTGTTATTGTAATTTAAATTCTATCTTTATGCGGATTTCGTGCAAATGGGGCTTTACTCATATTTGACTCGTTTTCTTAACAAACTCTAATATCTTCCGCACGGAAGACCCCCGCAAGTCATATCTGATCGATTAGTTAGCACTAGTATATTGAATTGTTAAGCAAGTCAAATATCCTGGATGGTCAAACCATGCCAATTAGAATGACTACTGTAAATAAAACTTAGCCACAATATTTCACATGTTTGATTTACTAAAACAATTCAAGTATATCTCTTAATATTTAATTATTTGTAATTAGAAATGCTTGGAATAGTATTCAGAAATTAAAAACAAATAAATACATGTATTGTTATTTAATACATGAATTTCGGGCTAATGGGGTTGTACTCGTATACGACCCGTTTTCTTTTAGATCCCTAATATCTTCCACATGGAAGACCCCCACACGCCCTCTCTGATCGATTAGTCAGCACTAGTATATCAAATTGTTAAGCAAGTAAAATATCCTAGATGGTCAAACCATACCAATTAGCATGATTGTTATAAATAAAACTTAGCCATAATATTTCACTTGTTTGATTTACTAAAACAATTCAAGTATATCTCTTAACATTTAATTATTTATAATTAGAAATGCTTGGAATAGTATCCGAAAATTAAAAACAAATAAATACTGCATTGTTGTTGTAATTTAAATTCTGTCTTTACGCGAATTTCGTGCGAATGGGCTTTACTCATATCTGACCCGTTTTCTTAACGAACCCTAATATCTTCCGAGCGGAAGACCCCCGCACGTTCTCTCTGATCGATTAGTCAGCACCAGTACATTGAATTGTCAAGCAAGTCAAATATCCTGGATGGTCAAACCATGCCAATTAGAATGACTACTATAAATAAAACTTAACCATAATATTTTACTTGTTTGATTTACTAAAACAATTCAAGTATATCTCTTAACATTTAATTATTTGTAATTAGAAATGCTTGGAATAGTATCCAAAAATTAAAAACAAATAAATGCATGCATTGTTATTGTAATTTAAATTCTGTCTTTATGCGAATTTCGGGCAAATGAGGCTTTACTCGTATCCGACCCGTTTTCTTAACGAACCCTAATATCTTCCGCGCGGAAGACCCCTACACGATCGCTCCGATCGATTAGTCAGCACAAGTACATTGAATTGTTAAGCAAATCAAATATCCTGGCTGGTCAAACCATGCCAATTAGCATGACTACTATAAATAAAACTTAGCCATAATATTTCACTTGTTTAATTTCCTAAAACAATTCAAGTATATCTCTTAACATTTAAATATTTACAATTAGAAATACTTGGAATAGTATTCAGAAATTAAAAACAAATAAATACATGAATTGTTATTTAATTTAAATTCTATATTTATACGAATTTTGGGCTACTGGGGCTGTAGTCGTATACGACCGGTTTTCTTTTAGAACCCTAATATCTTCCGCGCGGAAGACCCCCGCACGTTCTTTCTGATCGATTAGTCAACACTAGTACATTAAATTATTAAGCAAGTCAAATATCCTGGTTGGTCAAACCATGCCAATTAGCATGACTGTTGTAAATAAAACTTAGCCATAATATTTCACTTGTTTGATTTACTAAAACAATTCAAGTATATCTCTTAACATTTAAAAATGCTTGGAATAGTATCCAAAAATTAAAAACAAATAAATACATGCATTGTTATTGTAATTTATATTGTCTTTACACGGATTTCAGGCGAATGAGGCTTTATTCGTATCCGACCCATTTTCTTATCGAACCTTACTATCTTCGATACGAAAGACCCCCGCATGCCCTCTCTAATAGATTAGTCAGCACCAATACATTGAATTGTTAAGCAAGTCAAATATCCTAGCTGGTCAAAATATGTCAATTAGCATGACTATTGTCAATAAAACTTAGCCACAATATTTCACTTGTTTGATTTCCTAATACAATTCAAGTTTATCTCTTTACATTTAATTATTTGCAATTAGAAATACTTGAAATAGAATCCAAAAATTAAAAACAAATAAATACATACATTGTTATTGTAATTTAAATTCTAGCTTTACACGGATTTCGGGCTAATGGGGCTTTACTCGTATCCGACCCGTTTTCTTATCGAACCCTAATATATTCCGCACGGAAGACCCCCACACGCTCTCTCTGATCGATTAGTCAGCACCAGGTTATTGAATTGTTAAACAAGTCAAATATTCTGACTGGTCAAACCATGCCAATTAGCATGACTGTTGTAAATAAAACTTAGCCACAATATTCACTTATTTGATTTATGAAAACGATTCAAGTATATCTCTTAACATTTAATTATCTACAATTAGAAATGCTTGGAATAGTATCCAAAAATTAAAAACAAATAAATACATGCATTGTTATTGTAATTTAAGTTCTGTCTTTATGTGGATTTCGGGCAAATGGGGCTTTACTCGTATCCGACCCGTTTTCAGATCGAACCCTACTATCTACTTTGCGCAATACCCCCGCACACCCTCTCTGATCGATTAGTCAACACCGGTACATTGAATTGTTAAGCAAGTCAAATATCCTGGCTGGTCAAACCATGCCAATTAGCATGATTATTGTAAATAAAACTTAGCCACAATATTTCACTTGTTTGAGTTACTAAAATAATTCAAGTATATCTTTTATCATTTAATTATTTACAATTAGAAATGATTGGAATAGTATCCAGAAATTAAAAACAAATATATGCATGCATTATTATTGTAATTTCAATTCTGTCTTTATGCGGATTTCGGGCTAATGGGACTTTACTCGTATCCGACCCGTTTTCTTATCGAACCCTAATATCTTCCACGCTGAAGACCCCCACACGCCCTCTCTGATCGATTAGTTAGCACCAGTCTATTAAATTGTTAAGCAAGTAAAATATCCTGGCTGGTTAAACCATGCCAATTAGCATGACTACTATAAATAAAACTTAGGGCAATATTTCTCTTGTTTGATTTACTAAAACAATTCAAGTATATCTCTTAACATTTAATTATTTATAATTAGAAAATCTTGGAATAGTATCAAAAAATTAAAAATAAATAAATACATGCTTTGTTATTGTAATTTAAATTCTATCTTTACACAGATTTTGTGCTAATGGGGCTTGACTCGTATCCGACCCATTTTCTTATCGAACCCTAATATCTTCCGCGTGGAAGACCCCCGCAAGCCCTTTCTGATCGATTAGTCAGCACTAGTGCATTGAATTATTAAGCAAGTCAAATATACTGGCTGGTCAAACCATGCCTATTAGCATTACTGTTGTAAAAAAAACTTTGCCACAATATTTTACTTGTTTGATTTACTAAAACAATTCAAGTATATCTCTTAACATTAATTATTTACAATTAGAAATACTTAAATAGTATCCAAAAATTAAAAACAAATAAATACATGCATTATTATTGTAATTTAAATTTTGTCTTTATGCGGATTTCGGGCGAATGGGGCTTTACTCATATCAGACCCGTTTTCTTATCGAACACTACTATTTTCCATGCAGAAGACTCTCGCACACCCTCTTTGATCGATTAGTCAACATCAGTGCATTGAATTGTTAAGCAAGTCAAATATCTTGGCTGGTCAAACCATGTCAATTAGCATGACTGTTGTAAATAAAGCTTAGCCATAATATTTCACTTGTTTGATTTACTAAAACAATTCAGGTATATCTCTTAACATTTAATTATTTACAATTAGAAATGCTTGGAATAGTATCCATAAATTAAAAACAAATAAATACTGCATTGATATCATAATTTAAATTCTATCTTTAGGTGGATTTCGGGCGAATGGGGCTTTACTCATATCTGACTTGTTTTCTTATCGAATCCTAATATCTTCCGCGTAGAAGACCCCCACACGCCCTCTCTGATCGATTAATAAACACTAGTACATTGAATTGTTAAGCATGTCAAATATCTTGACTGGTCAAACCATGCCAATTTGCATGATTGTTGTAAATAAAACTTAGTCACAATATTTCACTTGTTTGATTTACCAAAATAATTCAAGTATATCTCTTAACATTTAATTATATGCAATTAGAAATGCTTAGAATAGTATCCGAAAATTAAAAAAAAAATAAATTCATGCATTGCTATTATAATTTAAATTCTTTCTTTATGCAGATTTCGGGCAAATAGGGCTTTACTCGTATTCGACCTATTTTCTGATCAAACCCTAATATCTTCCATGCGGAAGACCCCCGCACACCTTCTCTGATCGATTAGTCAGCACTAGTACATTGAATTGTTAAGCAAGTCAAATATCCTGGCTGGTCAAACCATGCCAATTAGCATGATTATTGTAAATAAAACTTGGCCACAATATTTCACTTGTTTGAATTACTAAAATAATTCAAGTATATCTTTTATCATTTAATTATTAATAATTAGAAATACTTGGAATAGTATCTAGAAATTAAAAACAAATATATGTATGCATTGTTATTGTAATTTAAATTATGTCTTTATGCGGATTTCGGTCTAATGAGGCTTTACTCGTATCCAACCCGTTTTCTTATCGAACCCTAATATCTTCCATGCGGAAGACCCTCACACGCCCTCTCTAATTGATTAGTCAATACTTGTATATCGAATTGTTAAGAAGTAAAATATCTTGGCTGGTCAAACCATGCCAATTAGCATGATTGTTGTAAATAAAACTTAGCCACAATATTTCACTTATTTGATTTACTAAAACAATTCAAGTATATCTCTTAAAATTTAATTATTTATAATTAGAAATGCTTGGAATAGTATTCAAAAATTAAAAACAAACAAATACTGCATTGTTATTGTAATTTAAATTCTGTCTTTATGTGGATTTCGTGTGAATACAGTTTTACTCATATCTGACCCATTTTCTTATCGAACCCTAATATCTTCCGTGCGTAAGACCCCCGCACGCCCTCTCTGATCGATTAGTTAGCGTTAGTACATTGAATTTTTAAGCAAATCAAATATCCTGGCTGGTTAAACCATGCAAATTAGCATGACTGCTCTAAATAAAACTTAGCCATAATATTTCACATGTTTGATTTACTAAAACAATTCAAGTATATCTCTTAATATTTAATTATCTGTAATTAGAAAAGCTTGGAATAGTATCCGAAAATTAAAAACAAATAAATACATGCATTGTTATTGTAATTTAAATTTTGTCTTTACGCAAATTTCGTGCGAATGAGGCTTTACTCATATCTGACCCATTTTCTTAACGAACTCTAATATCTTCCACGTGGAAGACCCCCGCATGTCCTCTCTGATCGATTAGTCAGCACCAGTATATTGAATTCTTAAGCAAGACAAATATCCTAGATGGTCAAATCATGCTAATTAGAATGACTACTGTAAATAAAACTTAGCCACAATATTTCACTTATTTAATTTACTAAAACAATTCAAGTATATCTCTTAACATTTAATTATTTGTAATTAGAAATGCTTGGAATAGTATCCGAAAATTAAAAACAAATAAAGACATGCATTGTTATTGTAATTTAAATTATGTCTTTATATGAATTTTGGGCGAATGGGGCTTTGCTCGTATCCGACTCGTTTTCTTAACGAACCCTAATATCTTTCGCGCGGAAGACCCCCGTACGACCGCTCTGATCGATTAGTCAGCACTAGTACATTGAATTGTTAAGCAAATCAAATATCCTGGTTGGTCAAACCATGTCAATTAGCATGATTACTGTAAATAAAACTTTACTATAATATTTCACTTGTTTGATTTCTTAAAACAATTCAAGTATATCTCTTAACATTTAATTATTTATAATTAGAAATGCTTGGAATAGTATTTAAAAATTAAAAACAAATAAATACATGTATTGTTATTTAATACATGGATTTCGGGCTAATGGGGCTGTACTCGTATACGACTCGTTTTCTTTTAGATCCCTTATATCTTTCGCGTGGAAAACCCTCGCACGCCCTCTCTGATCGATTAGTCATCACCAGTACATTAAATTGTTAAGCAAGTCAAATATCCTGGTTGATCAAACTATGCCAATTAGCATGACTACTGTAAATAAAACTTAGGCACAATATTTTACTTGTTTGATTTACTAAAATAATTCCAGTATATCTCTTAACATTTAATTATTTGTAATTAGAAATGCTTGGAATAGTATCCAAAAATTAAAAACAAATAGATACATGCATTGTTATTGTAAATTATATTCTATCTTTATACGGATTTCACGTGAAAGAGGCTTTATTCGTATCCGACCCGTTTTCTTATCGAACCATACTATCTTCGGTGCTAAAGATCCCTGCATGCCCTCTCTGATAGATTAGTTAGCACCAATATATTGAATTGTTAAGCAAGTCAAATATCCTAGCTGGTAAAATCATACTAATTAGCATGACTGCTGTCAATAAAACTTAGCCATAATATTTCACTTGTTTGATTTCCTAATACAATTCAAGTTTATCTCTTTACATTTAATTATTTACAATTAGAAATACTAGAAATAGTATCTGAAAATTAAAAACAAATAAATACATACATTGTTATTATAATTTAAATTCTATCTTTACACGAATTTCGGGCTAATGGGGCTTTACTAGTATCCGACCCATTTTCTTATCGAACCCTAATATATTCCACATAAAAGACCCTCGCACGCTCTCTCTGATCGATTAGTCAGCACCAGGTTATTGAATTGTTAAACAATTCAAATATCCTGGCTGGTCAAACCATTCCAATTAGCATGACTACTATAAATAAAACTTAGCCAAAATATTTCACTTGTTTGATTTATGAAAACAATTCAAGTATATCTCTTAACATTTAATTATTTGCAATTAGCAATGCTTGGAATAGTATCCGAAAATTAAAAACAAATAAATACATGCATTGTTATTGTAATTTAAATTCTGTCTTTACGTGAATTTCGGGCGAATGAGGCTTTACTCGTATCCGACCCGTTTTCTTATCAAACCCTAATATCTTCTGCGTGAAAGACCCCCCGCACACCCCCTCTGATCGATTAGTTAGCACCAGTACATTGAATTGTTAAGCAAGTCAAATATCCTGGTTGGTCAAACCATGCTAATTAGTATAATTGTTGTAAATAAAACTTAGCTACAATATTTTAGTTGTTTGAGTTACTAAAATAATTCAAGTATATCTTTTATCATTTAATTATTTACAATTAGAAATGCTTGGAATAGTATCCGGAAATTAAAAACAAATATATGCATGCATTGTTATTGTAATTTAAATTTTGTCTTTATGTGGATTTCAGGCTAATGGGGCTTTACTCGTATCCGACCCGTTTTCTTATCGAACCCTAATATCTTCCACGTGGAAGACCCCCACACGCCCTCTCTGATCGATTAGTCAGCATTAGTATATCAAATTGTTAAGCAAGTAAAATATTCTGACCGGTCAAACCATGCCAATTAGCATGATTGTTGTAAATAAAACTTAGCCATAATATTTCACTTGTTTGATTTACTAAAACAATTCAAGTATATCTCTTGACATTTAATTATTTATAATTAGAAATGCTTGGAATAGTATCCAAAAATTAAAAACAAATAAATACTGCATTGTAATTGTAATTTAAATTCTGTCTTTACGTGGATTTATGCGAATAGTGCTTTACTCATCTCCGACCCATTTTCTTATCGTACCCTAATATCTTCCACGCGAAAGACCTCTGCAGGCCCTCTCTGATCGATTAATCAGCACTAGTACATTGAATTATTAAGCAAATCAAATATCATGGCTGGTCAAACCATGCTAATTAGCATGACTGCTCTAAATAAAACTTAGCTACAATATTTCACATATTTGATTTACTAAAACAATTCAAGTATATCTCTTAACATATAATTATTTGTAATAGAAAAGCTTGTAATAGTGTCCAAAAATTAAAAACAAATAAATTCATGTATTGTTATTGTGATTTAAATTCTATCTTTACGCGGATTTCGTGCGAATGAGGCTTTACTCATATCTGACTCATTTTCTTAAAGAACCCTAATATCTTCCACGCGGAAGACCCTTACACGTCCTCTCTGATCGATTAGTTAGCACTAGTATATTGAATTGTTAAGCAAGTCAAATATCCTGGATGGTCAAACCATGCCAATTAGAATGAATACTGTAAATAAAACTTAGCCACAATATTTTACATGTTTGATTTATTAAAACAATTCAAGTGTATCTCTTAACATTTAATTATTTGTAATTAAAAATGCTTGGAATTGTATCCGAAAATTAAAAATAAATAAATACATGCATTGTTATTGTAATTTAAATTCTGTCTTTCCGTAAATTTCGGGCGAATGGGGCTTTACTCGTATCCGACCCGTTTTCTTAACGAACCCTAATATCTTCCGCATAGAAGACCCCTGCACGACCACTCTGATCGATTAGTCAGCACTAGTACATCGAATTGTTAAGCAAATCAAATATCCTGGCTGGTCAAACCATGCCAATTAGCATTACTGCTGTAAATAAAACTTAGCCATAATATTTCACTTGTTTGATTTCCTAAAACAATTCAAGTATATCTCTTAACATTTAATTATTTACAATTAAAAATGCTTGGAATAGTATTCAAAAATTAAAAACAAATAAATACATGCATCGTTATTTAATTTAAATTCTATCTTTACACGGATTTCGGGCTAATGGGGTTGTACTCTTATACCTGTTTTCTTTTCGAACCCTAATATCTTCTGCGTGGAAGACCCCGCACGCCCTCTCTGATCGATCAATCAGCACCAGTACATTGAATTGTTAAGCAAGTCAAATATTCTAGCTGGTCAAACCATACCAATTAGCATGACTATTGTAAATAAAACTTAGCCACAATATTTCACTTATTTGATTTACTAAAACAATTCAAGTATATCTCTTAACATTTAATTATTTGTAATTAGAAATGCTTAGAATAGTTTTCAAAAATTAAAAATAAATAAATACATGTATTGTTATTATAATTTAAATTATGTCTTTACGTGGATTTCGGGTGAATGGGGCTTTCCTCGTATCTGACCTGTTTTCTTATCGAACCCTAGTATCTTCCGCGCGGAAGACCCTCGCACACCCTCTCTGATCAATTAGTCAGTATTAGTATATTAAATTGTTAAGTAAGTCAAATATCCTGGCTTGTCAAACTATACCAATTGGCATGACTGCTCGAAATAAAACTTAGCCATTATATTTTACTTTTTCGATTTACTAAAATAATTCAAGTATATCTCTTAACATTTAATTATTTATAATTAGAAATGCTTGGAATAGTATCCGAAAATTAAAAACAAATAAATACATGCATTGTTATTATAATTTAAATTCTGTCTTTATGCTAATTTCGAGCGAATGGGGCTTTACTCGTATCCGACTCGTTTTTTTATCGAACCCTAATATCTTCCGCACGGAAGACCCCGCACGCCCTCTCTGATCAATTAGTTAGCACTAGTATATTGAATTGTTAAGCAAGTCAAATATCTTGGCTGATCAAACCATGCCAATTAGCATGACTGTTATAAATAAAACTTAACCATAATATTTCACATATTTTATTTACTAAAACAATTCAAGTATGTCTCTTAACATTTAATTATTTATAATTAGAAATGCTTGGAATAGTATTCGAAAGTTAAAAACAAATAAATACATGCATTGTTATTGTAATTTAAATTATGTCTTTACACGGATTTCGAGCGAATGAGGCTTCACTCGTATTTGACCTGTTTTCTTATCGAACCCTAATATCTTCCGCACGGAAGACCCCCGCACACCCTCTCTGATCGATTAGTCAACACCAGTACATTGAATTGTTAAGCAAGTCAAATATCCTAGCTGGTCTAACCATACCAATTAGCATGATTATTGTAAATAAAACTTAGCCACAATATTCCACTTGTTTGATTTACTAAAACAATTCAAGTATATCTCTTAACATTTAATTATTTACAATTAGAAATGCTTGGAATAGTATCCATAAATTAAAAACAAATAAATACATGCATTGTTATTGTAATTTAAATTCTTTCTTTATGCAGATTTCGGGCGAATGGGGTTTTACTCGAATCCGACCCGTTTTCTTATCGAACCCTAATATCTTCCGCGTGGAAGACCCATGCACGCCCTCTCTGATCGATTAGTCAGCATCAGTACATTGAATTGTTAAGCAAGTCAAATATCCTGGTTGGTCAAACCATGCCAATTAGCATAACTGTTATAAATAAAAATTAGCCGTAATATTTCACTTCTTTGATTTACTAAAACAATTCAAGTATATCTCTTAACATTTAATTATTTATAATTAGAAATACTTGGAATAGTATCCGGAAATAAAAAACAAATAAATATATGTATTGTTATTGTAATTTAAATTCTTGCTTTACGCGGATTTTGATCGAATGGGGCTTTTCTCGTATCTGACCTATTTTCTTATCAAACCTTAATATCTTCTACGCAGAAGACCCTTGCACGTCTTCTCTGATCGATTAGTCAACACTAGTATATTGAATTGTTAAGCAAGTCAAATATACTGGTTGGTAAAACTATGCCAATTAGTATGACTGTCATAAATAAAACTTAGTCACAATATTTTACTTATTTGATTTACTAAAATAATTCAAGTATATCTCTTAACATTTAATATTTTACAATTAGAAATGCTTGGAATAGTATCCAAAAATTAAAAACAAATAAATACATGCATTATTATTGTAATTTAAATTCTGTCTTTACGTGAATTTTGGACGAATGAAGCTTTACTCGTATCAGACTTGTTTTCTTATCGAGCCCTAATATCTTCCGTATGTAAGACCCCCGCACGTCCTCTTTGATCAATTAGTCAGCACTTGTAAAATAAATTGTTAAACAAGTCAAATATCTTGGCTGGTCAAACCATGCAATTAGCATGACTGTTGTAAATAAAATTTAGCTACAATATTTCACTTGTTTGATTTACTAAAACAATTCAAGTATATCTCTTAATATTTAATTATTTATAATTAAAAATACTTCGGAAATTAAAAACAAATAAATATTATTATTATAATTTAAATTTTATATTTACGCGGATTTCGGGCGAGCGAGGCTTTAGTCGTATCCGACCCTATCAACCCTAATATCGCGGAAGACCCTCGCAGGCCCTCTCTTGTTCCTCTCCTTCGTTGAGAGACTGCAACGGCGGACGACGAAGAAAAGAGGAGGGCTTCTGCGTGGAGAGTTGGCAAATGGAGGCGGAGAAGTATCAGATGGATTTGGGCAACCTCATGGCGTCCGATCCTACCCACCACTTCGAATCCGTCCCCTCCTCTCGGTTCGTGACAGTCATCCTTCGCCCCGGTTATTGTAGCCAAGGAGTTTCTCCTGGAAAGTTTCGGCTTTCCGAGTTGCAACTCTTGGAATAAGCCTTTTCGCGAATTGCGTCCTGGATTGGTTTCTAAGCCACGCTAAAACCCTCAACTTTGAGAGGGTTTTGTGTAGATAGCGTGATGTTTGAAGTATGAACGATTCCGCTGCGTCTGCTGCTGTTATCTGAGTTCGATTACTGTCTTCGTTGTGATAATTAGGGAGGAGCTGACGAGGGCGTGCCTGGAGAAGGGCACGGAACTTGTCCAAGCCATCGCCAACGCTGTTTTTGCCCTTCCGTCGACCAATGACTCTGATGGTCCCATCGTTCGGCTGCCCCCGCCAACTACCACGCTTCCGAGGGAGAAGCATGTATGCTTCGTCGCCCTTTGCTGGTTCTTGCGTTTTGATTCTGCTTATATTTTGCGTTGTGTTACGGATTTTCTTAAGTGGGCATATTCTACTGTTTATGTCATTATTTTGTTTTTTGAAGAATCCGAAACAAAATACGCATTGTTTTCTTTTAAAATATGAATGATAGGCAAATAAAAAACATAAAATCTTTTGGCCCATGAGATTTGGATGATGAGTTATGTAACCCAGATCCAGGAACAGCTATTACATATAATGTGGTGTAGCAATAATCAGGAAGCACTGAAGCTGCTTGATTTTTCTGTTTCCAATTGTGGATAGATGCCTGCAGATGCATGGAATCCCGTTATCACATTCACTTTGATTTGTTTCTGATCATTACACAATCGTTAGGATTCAGTGGTTTATTTGTAATGTGTCTCTGAGGTCATATTCTTGGTATTATATCTAGTCTTCCTTCCAAATACTGGTACCTAATGCTAATAAGTTATTCTTGTTTGCCCCTTGTCTTTTGCTTTAGCCTTTTAAGTCATTGATTCTTTTAGCACGACCTAATGATTATGAAGTCTATCGAGCTTAAGAGTTAAGACATGCTGGTTTGATTTGTTTATTTAAGCTTGTTCCATTGTTCTGAAACTACATGGTAATCTCTAACAAATAACTACATATAATGGTTGCTGTTGTGGATTCATATTCATTTCCTACAAAAAGTTGCATGCATCATCTGCAACTCCACAATTTTAGTCTGGTGTTGCAAATCTATTTGATGACACTGATTCAACTTTGTTTCTTTACAGCTTCCGAAGCCTAAGCCTCCTACAAAGTGGGAGTTGTTTGCCAAAATGAAAGGTCAATTTTACAGAACCTTTCATGTTCCAAAGTGGACTGATTGAGATTCCCTTACGGCCATGCCACTAATTTTGTCTAGTGGGATGTACTCATATCTGACTTATCAATCATTCTTGCAGGGATAAAGAAGCGCAAAAAGGACAAGCGTGTTTTTGATGAACAAACTGGTACTTGGAAGAGACGTCATGGCTATGACCGTGTAAATGATGATAAAGACATACCAATCATTGAGGCCAAACTATCAGATGGTAATGGTTTGTCTTACATGGATGCTTGTCATAACTGGTTTTTTCTTTGTAGAATCATTAGTTGCAAAGAGATATAGTCTTTTTGGGTAAATTGACTCTAGTGAGATCTCATACAAACTTTCACTTGTCTAAATCATAAGAAAGGAGAACATTTGCTCCGTACTGATGGAAGCTTTGAAATGGCATCCAATGCTCTAATAGTGATTACAACATGCTGGCAGTCGAGGTATCATCCAGCACACGTGCATTATGCAGCCATATATGAAGGCCTACACAGTTCATATCAAAATACTATGAATAATTTATAACCAAGTACGAAGAAGTGCATAGATAATGAAGTTTAAATTGCAAGTGGGTAAAAGTAAAATATGGTTTAATCTAGAACATGTGGGATGATATTTTTATACTCACTTATGTATGTGAGTAAAATTATATTACCATGGATTTCATTTTATAGGATTCAAATTGTAAATAGTAGAAAAATAATAGTGAGGATGAAACGTAGAGCACATATGCAATTGTATTTTAAATGCTCATGTGGATAGCCTATGCAACTGCTTAGGTATTGTAGCTCTACAAGAAGCATATAGCGTAAGGGTCTGCACAGGTATTTGTCATTGCACATGCAGCCTCTTGTTTGGCATATGTTGTAGAAACCATTTCTCTGGGCCACTTAGACTAACAATGATGACTATTTATGCATATGTAGCCAATCTTTTTTTGGAGGTATAATTACCAATAGTTCAGCTTGTCATATACAAGCAAGTTGTTAAGCTAGAATAATTCTGATTAGGAAATGAAAATCTTACCAACTATCGTGGGTATTGTTAATAAGAGTAACTGGTTATGGTAAAACATACTTTGTATAACAAGCAAGTTGTTAAGTTAAAATAATGCTGATTAGGAAATGAAAATCTTACCAACTATCGTGGGTAATGTTAATAAGAGTAACCGGTTATGGTCAAGCATACTTAGTATAACTTGTGGATGCATATCATTTGTGGTAATCTTTTTTCATTTTTCAGACCTAAAGGCTTAAGTTGAATGTTCTAAGGATGCATTACTTTGGTATTTTCTATTTAAAACCACATATCATACAACTAGTGGTGGAATTCTTGACCTGATGCATCAGCTTAATAAAAATTTGAGAAATGCTAGTTGCTTACGCTTGAGATTTTAGGGGTTTGGGTTGTAAACTGGTTGACATGCTTAACCCAATTTGTTCGAGATTAATCAACCACAAAATTGATCTGGTTAATAATTCTGGGTTGTGTTAATTATACTGTGTGCAGGTCAAATGCTCTTGAATGAGCCAAATTATGTAAAACTATTTGGCTCTTCAGGCTCTGCGTAGGTTGAAAGTTTAGCTTGATGTATAGGTTTAAAATAGCAAGCCTATACATTAGATTGTTGTAGGCGGCATGTTTAAATATTGAAAATATATCTTTAAATAGTTTGGTAATGACTTGTATTTCGTTGTCCTGGTCTAGATTAGACCCTTTGAGGCTGAATCCATGTGTTCTAGATTAGATCTGCATCCATGTTTGATGCTAGGATCATGTCTGTGGTTGACACTCCCTATAAAAGTCCAGGAAATGTGCCTACATGAGTGTTGGGCAACATTTTTTTCTTACTGAAATTTCAAACCATGACCGTGACACTACTGTGTTTGGTCATCATTTTGCACTTATGTTGAATAAACTAGCTTCCGTTTTCAAGTAGTGTGTTTTTGCATCAGTTTTGGTTACTTCTCCCTCCAGTTATGAAGGGGTTGAAGCATCATGTACTATGAAAAATCTATTTTTTGGTTAAATTGAAGACAACATCTGCATCATGAATGCATTATCTAACTTTAATTAAAAAAGAGAATAATTTTAAAACAAGTATCATGGCGACAAGGCATATTTGCTGGTGGCCAAGCAGTTAGTTGGGGGTAATTTGGTATGATTACTTCATTTCGTGGTAATCAGAACTGCTCTCATTGCAGAACCAGGAGAAGATCCCTTCAGCAAAAGGAAGGCTGAAAAGAAGCAACGGGTTGAAAAGCAAGAGAAGAACCGGCTGCAGAATTTAAAGCAAGCTGCAAAAGCTGGAGCCTTGCCAAGGTTGTCTTTGTTTTCGGTCAACTTTTGATTTTTTTTTTTTAACATGCTGTCATTCATATCTGCACCAAATATGCAAAATAAGACACTGAGAAGAGAGGAACATCTAGCTATTGTATCTAATTACCTGTACCTTCATTCTTGCATTGCAGTCATGTTCAGCTTGCTGCCACAGCATTGCCCATCACAGGAACCCATGGAGAGGCACCAAAGAAAGCTAGCAAGGAAGAGCTCCAGAATGTTGCTGGTATGGCAGCAACAGCAACAGCAAGTGGTGGGAAATTTGACAAAAAATTACCTGGAGAAAAACCTGCCAAGCATGCCGGGAAGTATCGTAAGGTTGGTCCTTGCTTGGTCTTCTTTCTTGCTTGGTTGTTCTTTCTAGAAAAGTATCGTATGCTAGTGATGTTTGTTGATTGTGTTCCTTTTGTGTAGTTTCTCCCTGTTGTGGAGGGAAAAGGGATGAGCTCACAAGAAAAACAACAAACAGCAAAAATTCTTGACCAGCTGATGTCCAAAAGCTCTCATGGCATGCTCGATGTCAACAAGGCAAGATTCCTTATTTGTACATCCATGTTCAGTTTATTTACTTCTGCCAAGGATCTTTATTTATGTCATATATATATATATATTTGTGAAACAGGCTGTTACAATGTTCAATGTAAAGAAAGAAAAGCAGCGGAAGAAGGAAAAGGAACATGAGACATCTTCTGCAGCAATTAAACTGAAGCCAAAAAAGAAATCCCTTAAGAAATCCTCAAAAAAGAAACATTAGACAGTGGCACTTTGAAATGCATGAGGTGCGGTAAAATCGTTGGGAGTTATTAAAGAGATACAGATTACTGCAAGTTCAATGTATCAGTGGCCTTTTCTTGTTTCATCAGAAGTCATGACCAAAATCTATCTTGCTGCCTTATCGCCTTGACCGATTGCATTTGATAACCAATTTTGTAACTTAGTTATGTAGTTGTTCAACATGGTTGGGAACTTGGAATCGTTATGGTGAGTTCATGATGTGGGTGTTGTTTTTCGATGCAAGAAAACATCGAGATATGTTCATCATAGCAGGTTCCGAAGACCACACATACTAGACAGAAAGTGGAGGGTGATGGTCTACTGCATGTATCCTCATCAAAGTTGAGATCCTCTTGAATTTACAGGAATCTGTTACATCTTTATCAGCCATTCATGATAAGGGCACTTGTCAGTGCAGGTCCCCATCCATCAAATGGATTGGATGATCGAAGACACCAGATGTTAATTGGATCCCCAGGGTTTGGAGAGGATCTAAATTCCTTGTTTTTTTCTCAGCAAATTTAGGAGATAAAGATGTCAATTCACTCTCCTCTTTGACAATGATTTATTCCCTTTAGCCCATAGTCTTTTCCCTTTTTCTCACTTAAAATCAAACAGTTGAGTGCTGACAAAACTAGCACCAAAACTTTGACTGCTTTGACATCTCAAAGCATGTCGACCTTTTGGATCTGGAAAGAACAAGTTCAACAGGCTAAAAAGTTCTTGACATTCCCACTCACTTGACCACTAGGCTACAACAAGCTAACAATTGGAAGCAAAGAATATGTCTTTATGCTTTATATTTGGTTGTCAGTAGCTATTAGTCCTCTCAGCTACTTGCAATATGCCCCATAAAAGCATCTATGTGGTTGCTAAATTTAATGACACCTTGAAAGGTTAAAAATGCATCTCATCATTCATCACCCGACCCGGTCATATTCATCACCTACCTCTGTTCTTGATTTCGACAAAAAGACCAATATACCCCTTACAGGTACGTTGTAAAAATGGTAACGAGTGAAACATGTGTGACCTACCTACTAAAGGACAATTATACCCCTAAATGCACCCCCAATGTAGGCTCGATTGCAAGGGCATTCATGGGATAGGGGAAGTTTTTGGTTTACTCCAACAGCGGGACGGAGGACGGGAGGGAGGCACAGGAATGGTAGCGGCGGCTAATCCCTCTCACCCGCCCCGCTCCTTGCTGCTATCGCGCGAACGGCGAGATCGACCATCTAGGGGGATTCGGAGGACTGGGGGGTAGTTGGGCTTTGATCTCTCGAAGGCGCGGCTCTTTGGATTATCCTGGCTTGATTTCCCCGCCCTGTCCGATTGTTTCGCGTGGAGCGTTGAGGTGACGTCGTTCCCCTGGATTTTTGGATTCCTCTGTCACAGTCCGGCTTTCACTTGCTCATCTGATGATCCATCGGTTAAAGATCGAGTCTTTCTCTGGATTCGATTTGGTTTCGGGGTTTACCGCGTTTCCTTCTCTTTTAATCTATGCACTCTGTTCTTGTTCTTGTTCTTGTCGACTCAGGCGGCCCTGCGTAGCGCCGTATTTCTCTTGCGTCTGTAGAAAGCCTAATTTTTCGTGGCAGTCTTGACAGGTTTTCTTTTCTCTCGCACCTCCTCCTCGTTCTTGCGTGGTCGCAGTATCTGTTGGATTAAAAGATACTTATTTTCTGGATTTTCTATCTCGGATTTTGTTAAAGCATCTACTTTGCTGCATTCGTCCCCTTGAATTTGTCTTCCGATTTGGTTATCTCAAATGCCTTACGAACCCAAGAGTGGTGCATTTGGATGCTGTGGTGCCCTAATCTTACCAAATCCAGGTTGTGCTTGTGATAGGAATGGCGGATAAGAGGCTGCAACCGTTTGAGAAGAAGACTGACGGGATGTTCCTCCTACCCTTTCCAGAACTGGGCTTTTCATGGAACCTCCAGGAGGGATTCTACCCCACTGGTGGCTTGTTTGCGAGTGTTGGGCAGATGGGAGTCGGTTTTGGGGTTTCTCCAAATTCTTCTAATCCTACAAACAATAGCGTAAAGGTGTCAGGGACCGATCTCTACATGAAGTATGTGTCACCGGAGGTTGGGTATCGTGCTCTTGAGACTCCTGCTGCTGATCCTGCTGAAACAGCAGCGGAAGCAACTGATGTTGCGGAGGAAGCAGTGGTTAAAAAGGAGAAGAAGAAGGGTGGGTTTAAAATAAGGATTAGGATAGGGAATCCCCACTTTAAAAGGTTGTTCAGTGGAGCAATTGCTGGGGCAGTGTCACGGACTGCGGTTGCACCGTTGGAAACGATCAGGACACATCTTATGGTAGGAAGCAATGGGAACTCGACGACAGAAGTCTTCCAGTCTATAATGAATACTGAGGGGTGGAAAGGGCTGTTCCGTGGAAATTTTGTCAATGTGATCCGTGTTGCGCCAAGCAAGGCGATTGAGGTAATTGATCATGTTGATTTTATATCATATGCATTTCTAGTTTAATGGTTGTTTCCATGTCTGTGATATCACACCATTGTTCCTTGCCACTTTCTTTCATATGAACTTTTAGCCTTTTGTTGTGGTTGATCAAGATATATGCTATCAACTTCTTTAATTGTATATCTCATGACTCAATGAGGATGCCTGGAAAGAGATATGGGATCTCTTTCCAGGAATCTTTGCTAAATTTAGCTCATGGACTGTTCGAGCGAAGCATGATACCCAGAAGCCTGGGCTAAAGTAAAAAACTGAACAAACATGTCAACTAAACTAGTTGGTTCAGTTAAAGTTATGATTCTCCAATTATTTTAGTCCCATCATAGAACCATACTATATAGGAAACATGGATCAAACCACTTGTTACCACCGATTCCCACATTGCAAACAACATAATCCTGGATGCTTCTTTGATCTTGCAACTGATGGATCACCCCTTTTGCAATCCACATGCACCCTTTTTCAGTCCACGAGGCAGAAAGCAGTCATGGTGGAACACATTCGTGCTTTCCATTTTGGTGGGACTTCATGGAAGGAGGGGGGAGGTTTGAGCTGAGTATTGTGCAGATGATAACACATTTTTCAGTTCATTTTAGGTGTTGTGGCTATTTGCAAATTTGGATGTCTGTTTCCCTTGCTAGATTTTTGAGTTATTCGATCTTTATTTGAGAAATTTCTTTTTGTTTTCATTTCATAATCTCCCTTGTGGATCAACTTTGTGGTCTGGTGTTTATGATGCGCCTCTCTGCGGTGAACATGATCCTAGAAAGCTGAACACGAAACTGGTGGAATGGGTTAACCATTACCTTGTTTTCTGGGTTTGGTTGGTTCCATTTTGGGCTTAGAAATTTTAAAACCAAAACATACAGTTCAGTTAAAGAAAATGAGGTTTGAATGTCTGAACGACAGTGAATATTGCTCTTTTGAACTTTTCATGACATCAAAACTATTGCTTTATGTATATTTGATAGGCTTGTGATGTTGCCTCTGGTATTGTTTTACTCACTGGGCAAATTTAGATACATTGTCTCTACTATCATGAAATCCCTTTGATGAATAAATAGAATGTTTTGCCACAATATCTGATCACTCATTCATCATGTAATGCATACATGCATTTAGTATGTCTCAACATTTAACTCTTTGATCACATGTATATTATTTTGTAGATGAAGAAAATATTATGTAGAGGAAAATATTATGTAATTAAAGACCATAAGGTTGTGTTTGTGTAGGTTTTGCCTGCTAGTTTTCACCACATTGTTTTTAGCAGACCGTGCAGAAAATGCACATGATTCATATGAAATGACAATATGATGTTGCATACATGACTGACGTCTCTAGTAATCAATCATCTTGTTTGTTCCTGAGCTTCTTGGGAATGCTGGTTGTTTAACATAGTGGTCTGCTATTATATAATCCACTTTTCTATTTCTACAGTTCTTATGAATGTTAATGGTTCTTCTTGCAGTTATTTGCTTATGATACAGCTAAGAAGGCTTTGACCCCTAAGGATGGAGAACAACCCAAACTTCCAATTCCCCCCTCACTTGTTGCTGGGGCTGTTGCTGGAGTCAGTTCAACCCTCTGTACGTATCCATTAGAGCTACTCAAGACTCGACTAACCATACAGGTTAGTGAAAACCCCCTGGAATATTAATCTTGCATATATGTTTTTGTATCTGATTCCTGCTCCTGGTACAGAGAGACGTCTATGACAATCTTTTACATGCTTTATTGAAAATCATACAAGAGGAAGGTCTGTCGGAGCTGTACAGAGGTCTCACTCCGAGTCTTATAGGGGTCGTGCCGTATGCTGCCACCAACTACTTCGCTTATGATACCCTCAAGAAACTTTACAAGAAGACCTTCGATGCGGACGATATAGGCAACATTGCCACACTTATGATTGGTTCAGCAGCTGGTGCCATATCGAGCAGTGCCACTTTCCCACTTGAGGTTGCTCGGAAGCATATGCAAGTCGGAGCCGTCGGTGGCAGGCAGGTGTACAAGAACATGCTACATGCTCTTTTGAGCATCCTGGAAAAGGAAGGGGTTGGGGGTCTTTACAAAGGGTTGGGGCCAAGCTGTATGAAGTTGGTGCCTGCTGCAGGCATCTCATTCATGTGCTACGAGGCGTGCAAGAAGATCTTGATAGATGAGGAAGATGCATGACTCTTAATACATTCTGCTCGTATAGAGTATGGAACCATGCAAAGTGAGATTTCAAGCTGTCTCACTCGGCGAGTTTTCTTTGATTGCAGCTCTTTGGAATCCTAATGCAGCTGCCAGGGACATTTAGATTCTCACATCTTGCTGTTTCTTTCTTTCTTCCTTCCTGCTTTTTAATGTATTTTATTTTTATTGAGAACCCCGTTGGAAGGGTAAATATGATATTTGAAATGTTAAGGTTGATGTTGGAAAATTCTCTTAGTAACAATAAAATTAGATTTAAATGTTAAGGATTTTGAGATTACTGTAGAGTGCTACTGAACAGTAGTTCTTTCTCTTTTGTTCTAAACTCCTCCAATGATTGATGTCGGGGTTCTAAAATTTTCTGCTGTCCGCAAAAAAACACAACCTAAAGAAAGATATAAACCCTGCTCTGAAACAAAAACAGATGACTTGATATTCGGCCGATCCAATGAAGTCGTAGGATATGTGGGAATGATTTTTTGCAACCTATTATGGTGCTTAAAACATGATAATTAAGATGGAGACCAAGTTGTATCCGATGTTGAACTTTTGCATGGACGATTATGCCCCATTGAAAATATATTTATGCTTATAAATATATCTCTGTTTCAAGATGCATCACAGGTCAGAACAATGTGTTTGCCATATAGGGCAATGAAAATGTACCTTTCAGTTCAGTTTTGGTTCACATATTCCATTCCAACCCAAAAAAAAAAAAAACTACAACCTAGAATCATAAACGAAGAGTAGGAGAACAAATAGTGCTGCTCTTTAATTCATGGGAATAGCCCATGAAATCACCAAACAACATAAATATTCTGCCAATCCGAAAACAACATCACAAGACTTTCATCCGATTCAGCTCTGCTGCTCACCATCTCCATCACCTCTCTGTGTGGCTGCAGCCATTAATTCATCAAAGTTTTCCGTCTTTCCCAGCAATATCTCAATCTGCAGAAGAGGCTCAGGTCAAACACCACCGTATGTCATTTTAATTTAATCAAGTTTTTACCCTTGCTTTCTGCAACGGCCGTCCCCTGGACTCATCCTCCACATCAACCATCGATGTCATGATCTCTGGAGTTTTTTTTTTTTTTTTTTTTTAAACAAAATAACAGTTAGATAATGTGTGTGGTAGACTTCAAATACATAATATAACAGGTTGGATAATAATATAAAATCTTACTCTTCTCAACCGCAAGGCCATTGTTTTTAAGAATCTCCGCAATGGTGACCACAGTTGCGATGGCTGTTAAGTCAAAATAATCGTTATTAATCCATCCATGGAAGATGAAAATTGCTAAAAGTGAATTGCTATGGAATCAGAAAGCTCTGCACATGTGTAGGACTAGAGGATTTTCAGGCACAAGCACACGGCTGAGTGGGGAGCAACTCTGCTAAAAAAAAAAGTACTAAAACAGCATATTCCGTAATTGTAATGCTACATTTAGTGTGAAACAGAATAGTTCAATAAAACAGTCAAGCATATAGAAATGGTTCAAACAAAAGCATGACTGAAGCAAAATGAAGAGACTTTTAAGCTCCTATAACTGACACGAAAGCCAATGTCATGAATATTCCATAAGTTCCTGACAATAGAGTGTAAACATGGGGATACAAAGATGAAATTGATTGTTTTATGACTGGAGCAGCAAACGCCTAATGCTTCGGGCCTGGATAGATAGTTAAGACCACATAGTTGATATATACCGTGTCCAAGTTATTATACTAGTTTCCTGTTTGTAATAGTCCTCTTATTTGAGATTGCTCACAAAAGTGGCAACCACATCGTAGATTTCCTTAATGCAATATAGCTATTACAAAATCTAGTCCATCATCACAACCTCCATGCAGGACAATTTTTATGAGACATAGCACATGCATTTGACAATATATTCTTACAAGCATGTACATGCAAGTAGAGCCTCACTCACTGTAAAACAAAAAACAAAAACAAAATACTTAGTCGTAAAAGCATGATAAATACCACAATAATCTTTGACAAAAATTCAAACAACACTCAATAATCTGCACAAGATCATAATATATAAGAATAGTCAAAAATTTATGCTGCCTGATACAGTGCAAAACTCTCAGCCTCAAAGAATACTAAAAAATTCTATGTATTTACTCAACATAAAATCAGAATAAATTAACTTCACATTCAAACATTGAATCAATGTTCAAAATCCTCCTACGTTTTTGGATACTTTTCGTGATTTCAAAATTTAAGTCAATCTCCTCATTATATTCCATGAAATTACTTCCTTAAACAAAAGTCAGAAATATGGTTAGTCTAAAGAGAACAGAAAATTTTTAGAAATCTAAATCTATAAGAAACCATAACTAACATCCCTCTCCTCATACTGAGATATGCAAGAAAACATAATTGCGTTATAATAGCATAGAAGATTGACCATGGGGAAAAAAATAACATTAATAAGTAAGATTGATGAATAAATCTAACATTTTAGTGTAGTAAACAAAAGAACGATAATTTTTAAACAAGCACATTAAGTTTTACATGACGATAATTCTGCTTATTTTTTTGCGGTTAAAACTACAAGCTGCAAGTTCGCTCCATTGAAGAATACACATTGACCAGCTGATTCTCATAGCCAGGTTTTAATCAAAGATATGCATAATTGTTTAATCAAAGCTGATTCTCATAGCCAAGTCACAACCTCAAGAAAAGGAAAAAAGAACGGAACTGAAGTTACTGAATGAAGAGACATGTAATCTGAAATCAACAAGTGATCACATTTCAAAGTCTTTCATAAGCAATACTCAAATACAATGGGAACCAATAACCAAATAACTGATGCTCCATAATCTCTTAAACGAACATGATATCAACACACAAAAAACTACAAATTACAGCGTACTTTAGCTATTTTTATTTTTATTTTCATGAATATGCCATCATTACATTTCACCAGTTAGACATAAATAAGCCCATCTAATAAAAAATAACTACAGGGTAAAAAGAATTTACCAATAGATGAGGACAAATAAATATACTTGAGAAGTGCTCATTCATGCAAGAGAAGATATATAACACAAACAAACAAACTTACAGACAGCATCACATAAGAGTGATATAACCAGAGGGCAAAGAAAACAGTACCCATTCCAAGAGCCGAAAGCTCTGCTTCATCGTACTGCTGCATGTACCTCTGCAACCAAAAGCATGCCATCATAATCAAGAAACAGTACGGATGACAGATACAGAAACTATAAGCACACGAAACCTAATATACCAAGAACCCTAAACCCCTCCCAAAAGAAAAAAAGAGCACGGAGGGAACCTAGCGCTAGTAAAGCGGGAAACTTCTTGCTCATTAAGTGACAAGATTAGGGTGAGGGTGCGAAATCGATCAAAGAACAGGGGGGCGTCGGGCACCTTGGCGAGATTGACGTAGAAGAAGAGGGGCTTCTTCGTATTGGAGACTTGGATCCGGTTCTTCTTGAAGGAATCGGCAGCGACGCTGAGATTGTTGACGCCCTCCGTGATCTGCTCCATCGTCGCGGGTTTCGCTTGCGATTTGCCAACCGAGGAAGCCCTAATCGAACACCCGAGACGATACGAAACAGTACGCGCGGCAATGTATATATAGAGTGCTCTGAGCCCGTCGGTCGGTTGCATCCAGACCACAGTTGGTCCGAAGCACATCAGGGCTCGGCGAGTTCATGCGTGTCGCTTTGGGAAGGGGGATCCTCTACAACACTCGTATGAAATTGAAACTCTACAATTCGCACGTTACGACCGTCCATTAGTACAGATGCAATTTTCAGCCGCCTGATCCTCAAGGAGCTGTATCTTGGACCGGATCCTTGCAATGCTTGATGTGAGTCCGACGCGGCTTTTGGTACCCTGCACGAGTAATTGAATCCAAACTACCTACCCGATTTGACTAATTCAGATTAAGGTGTCAATTAATTAGATATAAATTAGATACCGATAAGAAAATATATATTATAGGAAACTTCGAATGAGTTTTTAGTATTTGGTTCTCTATTTCTCAATTGTATCGTTGTCGAGAAATGGTTCCAAAAAAGAAAAAAAAAACGCATGCAATATGTGAAAGATGAATCTCCAAAAAAAAAAAAAAATTGCAAATTAAAAGTAGGGCACTCCAGAGGTATAGATATTCTTAAATAAAAAAAAACGATAGGCCAACCATCGATGCTCGCACCTAGGGAACGAAGGATAATTATCCGATATATTATATTCAAATAATTATCATTTGATAATATCAATTTTGATCATCAATTTAATATGATAAGATTGATTAGATATGATTTATTTTTTAAATGTCATCGAGTCTAGGAGAGAGAAAAAACGTTTTACTAATTGAGAAAAAAAATTACTCGAGAGAAAAAAAAAAAAAGTATTCATGTCCCTATCGTCTGTCTCGTTTCAATCTAAGAATAGGAAATAAATTTACTCAATCTAAGACTATGTTGTGAGTGTGTTTGGTCAAATCAATTATTATTTGTTTACTGTATGTGAACTCACTTTCCATAGTCAAGTTAATTCAAAATGAAGACATATTCTTTGTATAGTGTAAACTTTATAACTATCAATTTAACGAAAGTTTCAAATGGTTAAAAGTTGCCACAATATCGTTTGCCCTCCCATTTAATTTCGAGTTGACTTTCTGTCAAAGAGAACAATGTTTATTATGAGACGTTGACCATTATTTCGTAGAAAAAGATCAAGTAGTTCTTTAGTTATTTTTCTGTCTTAGGTCTATGAATTAGATAAAAAAGAAACTTTGGGCCTGCTTAACTGCATCGAGTGTTCGGAGTCCTCTGGCTTGGACGGATGTATTAAATGGAAGAGGAACTTTGATTGTGTTAAGCACATCATATGTTTTTTGGCAGATAGATTGTATCCAAAGGGATACCTTCATCATGTTACATGCTTCATATGTTTTTTTTTATTTTAATCTTAAGTCGATGCATCATATATAAAGTGGATTTTTTAGTCATCTTTGACATTTTGAATATTTGTTTTTAGGTCCTGGGTGGATGCATTATATGCAAAGAGATACTTTAATTATATCTAGTGTTTTAGATTTTTTTTATATATATATTGGATTGATGTATCATGCATGAGAATGACACTTTGATTGCATTGATGGTTGGATGCTCTTATATTTTAGGCTTACACCTTGCAGAAGGAAAGCTTTTCTTGCCTTGAATGCTTATATATCTTTAAAGGATGGATTATGTGTAAATGAATCACTTTGATTGTATTGGACTCTTCGAGTGCTTTCTTGTCCTAGAAGACATGTCAATCGAGTTATGATTTCTAGGTCAACTTTATTATAAGTTAATGCTTGCTATAATTGTAGAGAGCCTCGTTGATTTGAACAAGTTTGGTGGCATTGATTTCCATCAACTCATGCAAACATCTTGGTTGTGGTCATGGGAGGACTTTGAGGTGTGGAGCGATATGAGGATGATTTGAAGACATAACTTGATAATAACTTAGATGTTGATAAGTTAAAGATGAAAGTGATGTAAGAATGACCTAAAAGCTTGATTAATTTGACCAATTTAATGATCCGGATGACTCAGAGATGATCATCAACGTAAGGCTCCAACCAACTTCAGGAAGCAGCCAACTTATCAACAAAATCAATTTGATTGTCTTGAAAAATGCAAATCTTGAGGATCAACATAAATATATGATTGACTTAAAGTGTTGTGCGTCGATCTGATTCATAAGTTCATACGTAAAGCCTCTAAAAATTTATTAATACACCTGACATCTTATGAACAATTGTTTATAGACTTGTAAATAATCATTTGTCTTTTAAAGTCTTTATTTTCTCTTTCTTCTCTTACATATCAAATATTTATTGAATTATTTATAAAGCTATCCTTGTGAGATATTAGGACTTGTCTACTATTCATTTTTGAAACTAATCAATTTATTCTTTTACAAGTCCTTGAAGACCTGAGCAAGATTATTGACCCTTTACAAACGAATAACTTAAGTGTATCTCACGACTTAAGTAGTTTTAGCTAAGTCTATAACATTAAGTTTTAATATCTTTTGAGTGTCTAAAAAAATATTAAATCTCTCTTAGGTGTTAATCTAACTCATAGAATCTTGTTTTAAAATCAATTATTAGGATATTAATAACACTAAGTAGGAGGTGAATTAATACTATAGTAAATTTTGATTGGCTTTACGATCAATCAAAATTTGAGTATGAGTAAGAATTACAAGTAAATGATGATAAATAAATAAACAATTATAAATAAAAATCATAAGAAAAAGAAAAAATAATAAATTAATTTATAATGGTTCGATCTTCTAACGTATGTTCATTCTTGATTTCTTTATCTTCAAGACTATATAACAATCATTCCGGACAAAGATCAACTATTATTATTATTTTTATTTTTAGATTCTGAATAGAACTTTTGTACTCACTATTTTATAAGAGACATCTCATCTTCCACTACTATATCATAACTAAAATAAAGATGGAGAAAGAGACTCAAATAATATTAAAAAAAAGAGTCACAATATTTTACATACTAAAAAATGAATACTCTAATAGTCAAGCTCAAGTGAGATATCTATAGCCCCAAAATGACTTCAAAAATAAAATAAAAAATTTAAAATTTTAAAATTTTATAATATAAGTGAAATTACTATTAACTTTGGGCGATTCTATTATTGACTATAAGTAGTATTACTATCGTAATATTTTAAAACAAAGTAATAATTATAGACTTCAATAATCCTACCATCATAATACTAGACTCTAAGTAATACCATCATAATATTGGACTTTATGCAATACCATCACCATACTACTATTGCAATTATTGACAATGCATAAATAGTGTATTGGTTGACTTAGGCGGTGTCACTATCCTAAGCAGTTTAGACCATATGTTTAACCTTCTAATTAGTTTAATTCTGCTCAAATTAAGTCCAATGATCGTTACAAACTTGGGTTCTAATTCAGCCAATATCTACTCAAATTAGCCCAAAAAGTGATTTCAACTAAGACTTTGACTCATCAACCATTCATTCGATATTTTTTTGAAGCTTTTGCACATTGTCCATCCTTTTGATATGTCGTTCGATCTTTTGATATGTCATTCAATCTTTTGGCACTTTGTCCAAACCTCTAGTACTTTGTTCATCCTTTGATATATTGTCTAATCTTTTAACATATTAATTTTATTCAATAGCCAACAAATCTTTGATGATGTCGATTGGACTACCGGAAAGAGTGAATAACATACAGCAATTAAAATTCTCATGTCAATAAAAGATAGAAAACACTAAAAGGCAACATAACCTAACTATTGGATTTATTATAGATATGAGATGCACTATCAGTATCTAATATTTATGTATTTCATAACTTTTTGACAAATGAAGATTAATCATGAATATACTTGAAGCTTCTCTAAGCTTCTGTTTCGCTTTTTTTTTTGTAAGGTATTCTTTATAGTTCTTTTTCTAGTACTTGTCTTTATTGCAGTAGAAGTATTATCCTTTGTCGAGTCTTTTTTGACAACCTTTACCCTTTCCAGCTTGCCCTTGCTCTTGCATTTCTTAAGGGATTTCTCTGTTTTCCTTTTTTCTTTGGTCTCATCAACATAGAGAACTAGCTTCTCTTTCTTGATAGTACTCTCAACCTCTTTAAATATGTTGATGAGCTCAAGGAAAGTCACCTCAAACTTGTTCATATTAAAATTCATTATAAACTATGAAAAGAAATCTGAGAGGAACTGAAGTATAAGATCCACACATAAGTTATCCTTTAAGACCATTCATAGACCCATGAGTTTCTTTATTCAGTTAATAATCTTAAGGATATGATCTTAAACTAATGTCCCCTCAGTCATCATTGTATGGAAGACTTAGATATCTCATATCATTAAGTCATTCCCTATTCCTCAAATAAATTATGGATATGAAGGAAGATGGATCCGACATCTATCTTTTCATGTTGTCTGTATAACTCAGGAGCCATAGAACCCAATATGTAACACTTAGTAAAAGTAGAATCATCTATATGTTTCATGTAGCGCGCAATCTTATCCTTACTTACCCCTTCCGCAGGCACAAGCACAACAGTGTTATGGACATACGCGATATTCTCCGTCATAAGAACAATTCTCATATTGCGGAGCCAATCCATAAAAGTTGGACTAGTGAGACGGTTAACACTCAGTATGTCACGTAAGGAATTTACAAGCAATATATTTTTGAAAAGTAAAGATATAGCAGAAAAAAATAATATGTAGATTTTAGATTTTTATGAAAAAATAATTAAGACATGGACTTTTATCTTAATCTACTCATACTATTTTCTTACGAAACATATGACACTCTCTGACATGTGAATTGAAAATCTCCAATGGATTTTTAGTGGGGATTAGGATCCAATTAATTTCTTAGTATGACCTTATGATTATAACTCTAAAGGGTAATCAAGTCTTGCTAATTATAACTCTTTGTGATTTCCATCCTATTTGGCCTCCAAACCATTATGACCTCGAGGGACTTAACCAAACATGATATACGGTTAAGTTAACACTATCATTACAAGATGAGTCTAATTCGATGATATAACCTCGAGGGACTCGATCAAATATACAATGTCCTCATGTCACCGGTGATATTTCTATTTCATAGGCAAGATCTCAAATCCCAATATAGGTAAGTCTCGACAGACTCGACTAACTCAGCCTATATTGAAAAATGATTTCTCCTATAACGATGGAAGGTCGCATGGGTCAATTTAATCACCTCACATTTGCCAATTTAATATTATTATTGGAGGGATTTTCGATTTAATTTGGTCTCGTAGTTAAATATGATACATCACACACATAAAACACACACACACACACACATATATATATATATATAGTAACAAATAAATACACACAAGCATCAACACCAAATAATCATGGACCAAAACCTAGTATGATTTGGCTTGAGCCAAAAGGTATGATCACATACAAATTCTCCAAGTGTGTCTCGACATATCTCTATACTCGATAATCATCCATCTCATCCTCATTAATCCTGCTAGTACCTCAGTGTATCTTTATATCTGATGATCATCCATTTCATTCTCATTAGTCTCTAGCACCTTTTTCATGCAATTACAGCTCAATTATAGGCATGCAGGCCCAAAAATATATATATCATATATAAAGAAACCCTGATCTCATCTAGGGGAGGTACAACTTTGAGGGAGGTAGAAATATATCCTAAATTTAATGAAAGAGAGAGAGACTCACAGGCCTCAATAATAATCACATACACACATCACACTCAGTCCATCATCTATCTATAACACACATCACATATATATATATATGTATATATATATGTATGTATATATATATATATATATATATATATATATATATATATATATATATATATATATATATATATATATATATATATATATATATATATATATATATATATATATATATATATATATATATATATATATATATATATATATATATGCATATATATATACATACATATATATATATATATATATATATATATATATATATATATATATATATACATATTAGACTAACTAGGTAGTAATCAATTAAACTCTTTAATTGATTTTGGATTAACTTTTAATCAATCAGACTTGGATTAACCCTTAATCTAACTTGGGAAAACTTTACAGATCCATGAGGCAAGGTGCCCATGGTGGCCAGGAAACCCTGGTTGCCAAGGCTACCATTGGCCAGGTAGCCTTCGGCTTGCAACAACCTTTGCTGCCCTCTTTCCTTCTCAAATATGATGTCTACATGTTCTTAAACGGTAGAACACTTTATATGCCAAAAATTATGTTGTTCTAATCTTAAATCGATGAAAATGTAACTTGTTTACAAGAAATTGATTTAACACAATATGCAGTCAATAACAAATCATCACATGAGCAACTTGGCTCTGATACTGCTATTGAGAAACCTTAGAGAGCATTACATGGACAACAGAAAGTAAAAACAAAAATTAATTTTCTATAATAATCTTATTGAATTATTGTGCAAAGATCGGGAGTGTAAAACTCAAATCGACAAAAACCCCATAAGGGGTGTGAGATGTTCTCACTTATGGGAACTCGTATGTCTCCTAAAATCTCAGATTTTAGTTCATAGATGAAGATACACTCGTAAAATCCTATCTAGTAGTGATCTACACGATGGACATAGTAATGATGCACCTCCTCATGCAACATATTCTTTCCTCGCAATCGCGCACCACCACACAGCAACACACAAAGAAGGATTGGTCTCTCTTGTTGTCCTCTCATACCAGAGAGAGGGTAGTTAGTTGGAGGAAGAAAGGGGAGGAGATGATGAGGGTGGCGACAATAGGGGTCTAGCTATAATCCTTTTAGTCTTAACTCCTATTTATAGAGAGTCTCCTTTAATTAACCATAATGGATCCTTCTTATTGGGTATTGGATCTCTATCCAATTACCCCTGGCTTAATGGACATTAAATCTCTATCCAATAATGATTCTAAGCTCTATTAGGTCTCTCCCAAAGATTCATTAAAACATGGGCTTATCGATTATCTCGTATTCAATCCTCTGATCATCACGTTATCCACCATATGTGTATGACCCTCTAGGCCCAATACCAAGCTAGTCATGAGTTGCACCTATTAAAACTCCTTTTAGCTCAGTGAATTATTACCCACATAATAATTCACTCAACTCATCGACTATAGATGTACTAGGCCACTACGCGATAGTCCTCAAATGATACAAGGGGATATAATCGATTGAACTTATCTACCCTTAGTTATCGTGTATCTATAGTCCCTCATTCATCTAATATTTTAGAGATTATATATTAGATATGATATATGAAATCTATTCGAGTCTCACTCTAATCGGATTCTCCCGGAGAACTCCGCTTCAATCCAAATCTCATGCTTATCGGATTTATCATGATCCGATTGACCCTGACCAAGGATTTGCCTGAGTGAGAATACATGAGATATTCCTCTCATGATATCGAGAGTAAATGAACATTTATTAATACTCAATTACCTTCGTAAAGTTGGTTGTTATTTCTAATGATTATTTGTACTAGATCTGAAACCTCTAAATCTATAAGTCTGATACCAAAGAATGGAGTACTCAAACAAAGCATCCTTGGTGTCTCAAGTTTAAAGATCATAAGATATCATTAACCCTCCAGCATTTCATAAGTGGATTATTCAGTGAACTTGTTCTTCAATGAACACCTACACTATATCCCTAATGACCCCACATAGGCAATTATGAGCCCAACTGCTTCCATTATATGGCTGGGTATATAGCACTACGACTAAGTATATAACTAGATATTTACTCTATCCCTCTCGAGTAACCTATGACCAGGAATATTTAGCGAATTGGTCTCATTATCATAATCTCATCATAATTCAATTCTCATTATACAGATCCAATAACATCACAATATATATTCATCGTCTAATATAAAGTGAAAAAATATCATAATAATAATAACTAAAAGAGATCGGGTAGCTTATCACACATATCATCACTCATGTGATTGGCTTACAAGACACCTATAATTAGCAACTTCGCCATGGTGAAATTGTGAATTCTTGCTATTTTATCAAACTGCTTGTCCACTCTAATATTATAATTCATAGACTTAGTTGAAATTACCTAAGTCATAAAATACTCTTGTGGTTTTCATTCGTAAAAGGTCAGCCTAGTTGCAAGCTCGCTCAGGTACCAAAGGACATATAAAAAAAAATAAATTAATTTTAAAAATAAGCGATAAACAAGTTCTAATGTCTCATAGAGACGATAGCTTTACAAGTAATTTAGCAAATACTTAGTGTATAAAAGAGAAAAAAGGATAAAATAAGAATTTTAGAAGGTATATGAATAGTTGCAAGTCCACAAATAATTACTCATCGGATATTATCGGATATTATGTGCATTGACAAATTTCTATAAGCTTTACTTGTATACTTATGAATCTAATTAACGTCCAACATTATCCCAAATCATCATCTAGCCTAGTGTTGCTTAGGTGATTCTAGGGTACTAAGTTAGTTGATGTTTCACATTATACCATAACCTATAGAAAACAAGCCATAGAATGAGAAAATTAGATCATTCTGAGATAGTTTTATCTATTTTGGTAAGCAGCTTTGTAGCCCTACAAATTATTTTTGCTTATAGTTTTCAAGTAAGAACACATAAAACAAAGACAAAACATATTGTCAAATATATGTACAAGCAAACAAAATTGACGATCGATTTGTAGACAAAGGTATTGTGAGTGCGTGATGACCGTCCATTACATTAAGACAGTATTAGTACCGCTTCGAGTCTAATAATACAATGGTAGAATTATTAGAGTCTAGAATTACGATTTCATTCTAAATATTATGGTGATATTATTGTGTAAAGTCAGCAATAGCATTGTTTGTACCTTAAATTTTTGATAATTTAAAATTTTGGATTTATTTTTTAAATTTTTTTGTCACCATAAATATCTCACTCAAGATGGAGCATCTATTCTTGAGTTTGTAAAGTGCTACAACTTTTTTTTATAGTATTATTTGAGTATGTTCTTTCTTTTTAAGTTTAGCTATGACACTATGTGATAGGAGGTGGGAGGCTTATCCTAAAAGAATAGAAGGTTATCTTCTAAGCCAGAAAAGAAAAAAAATTATATTAAGAATAATCGATCTTTATCCAGATCATTTGAAAGAAAGATCGATTATTCTTAATATAGAGAAATTGAAAGAGGATGTAGATCGAAAAATCAAACAACTATAAATTGATTTATTTTTGATTAATTTTTATTTATAATCATTTATTTAGTACAATTGATAGTATTTCGGATATATGATTTTCTTGATCGAAATAAAAAGATGATTAAGATTTATTACAGCATTAATTCGCATTTTATATCATTGAAATGCTTATCCAATTATTGTAGACGCTCGTCAACTCGTCTCATCGGTTGAGTGCGTGACAAATTCATGTTGGGAAAACTAAGACCGACTCAAATTATATTCATTCTTAAGGAAGTGGTTGAAGTTATGAGTCAATTGTTGGCAAGACGGGCCCGAGGTTTCTTGTCAAGCTCAAAATTGGTTTGGATTGAGATTTAATAAGATCTTATCGTGGCTAATGACGCTCTTGGTTTTGTATAACGTCAGATGGTTCATCTTACATTGATTGGCGTTTAAATTAACCATATAGACTAAGAAAGATCTCAGTAGGTAAAGTGTTTTGATTTAAAATCTTTATTGAAAAAGAGATACCTTATAATTCACTCTCCCTATAATTCCTCAGAGGAGGCATCATCGATTTCACCGTGCTCACTTGAACGGACAAAAACATCCCGATACAGAGAACATCACAAAAGTCGTTACTTGATACAAACTCCACAGCATAGTCAATTATAAATGCCTTTTTTTTTTACTTTTGCTTGGTCCTTTTGAGAACCCCTTCCACCAGGATCACCACAAGCCACTAATTAGACTCAGCAATGTGTGGTCTCAATGCTGGAGGCATGATGGACGACACCAATATCAAGCAAGCTCGGATCATTCCGCACCTCCGTTCGCGCTACTGCTTGATTCTCTCCTGCTAACAGTAGTGTTCTTTAAGATCTGCAAGAGAGACATGGATTGTGAGAGACGTCCATTCCATTCGGTGTACTCGAGCAAAAGCATCATAGCTAATGGCTACCAGAGGAACTAAGGAGGAATTCCGGCAAGTATTAATTGTAGAGAGAAAGGCATAATAGCTGCAGGTGCAATTATTTGAATGCTTATGTGCACAAGTGCAACTTGCAGTTGCAACAAAGGTGGGAGGATTAAGAGAAGATCCAAATCCAAGATTGACTCAAACCTATCATGCAAAGGAGACATATGGTCTTGCAAACTGCAAGTCCACTTGCAACATGGTGAAGGTCCAGTTGCACATAGATTTGATGCAAGTTGCTTACTTGCATGCATTCGAACAGTCACAAGTGGGCTACTTGCTACAAAAAAGGACTTGCAAGCAGTTCGCCTGCCAACAACCAAAATGCGCCCTAAGTGCAAGAGAAGCACAAAATGAAGTATAAATTAGCAAAGAAACCAAAGATATTTTAGTCCCAATGGCAAGGAATCAGGTGTTTCTGCAACAGCTTTGTGTTCTGTAATTAAAGTCAAGAATGAGGCTTCACAAAGCAAAACATGTTAAGAACAACTCGCCTGCTTTTCAAAGCTACAGATCATAAATGCTAACTTTATCGATCAATGCATATACTTTTGTTCCCAAAAAGAATGAAACATACATCTTGTTCCAATGCACACTAGCTTTGCACTTAAGTGCAAATAAATAAAACTAGGCTGTGCCTACTGTAGCAAGCAAAAACATGTACAAGAATTGCATTACTGCATAGAACATCATATGGTTCACAGAACCAACTCTACAAGAGCTGAGAATAAACTCTACAAAATTACGTAAACAATATATATATATATATATATATATATATAGTAGGAAAATTGATGCAATTTTAGCCCAGCTTGCTTAATTCTTAACAAAGGTTTTCTTTCTATTCTTGGGCACTCAAGATCAAGATCTCATGGTAATCACAAACTACGGGTTTAAGAGAAGTATAAGTCTCTAGATTTGATAAATGCTAACAGACAAGTTTCGCCAGCTAAATGTATGACCTTGACATGCATTGATCTTGCAATAAATCTAAAATCAATCCTCATCTTAGAAAGAAATAAATATGAATTTCTACTCTGGGAAATAGAAAACATGTCAAGAAGAACAGTGACTGTGACAAGGAATGCAATTAGAGTCGAGAAGACCAACTTGTCTCAGCATGTTGTTCTCTTTCTGCAATGTGGAGATCCTCTCCTCCAGTTCTGAGTTCTTGGTTTCCAAATCCTTTAGCTTGGCCTCCAAATCATTCAGATAAGCCTTCTTCCTCTCCCGGGCTTGCTGGGCTGACACTCTATTCCTCAGCAGCCTTTTGTCGCGCAACACACATCACACAACAAAAAGAACATAATGGGTCACAATACGAGCAGATCATTCTCACGACATCCCGAGAAGGGGCAGAAGTGGACTGAACATCCTCCAAACCTCTTTAGCCGCTTGTGCTCCTTGTCGGCGGGGCTCTTCCCTCGGCGTCGCTGCCCGGCCTGGGCGGCGGACTGGGCCTGGTCCGCACCGGTTGCTGAGCCAGCCTCCTGACCTGAGGTCGACGGGCCGGCCAGCTCGAATCCGAATTCCGGCACTCTCCTGATCTCCTCGTCGCTCTCCATTCCTGAATCAGATCCAGAACCACCAGTTTCACCAACTCGATCGAACAAAGGGATCAAGAATCTAAAAAACATCAGAATCTCGAACAGCAAAACAACAAATCCCCCTCCTTTTCCTACAAAAAAAGGCAGCCTTGACGAAGCAAAACAGGACAAAATAGGCGCATTGGTCAAATCAAACTACAAAAAATATCTCATTTTGGACGGAGAAGTCAAGAATTCAATTAAAAAACTCGTTATTTGGAGTAAAATCCATGAAAATCAAACACGTCCTACTGGAAAAATGGCGCGCAAAAGAACGTACTTGCCTTCTTTGACTTCCATCTGAGGGGCAGAACTCGAGGACCTCTCGCTGCTCGAAGGAAGAGAGCTGGTCGCCTGCTCCTGCAACATCCTTCCCCTCTCCCACCTAAGAGAAGAGGCTGATGGAGTGGAAGAAGAAGGAGGAGGAAGGAAGGAAGAAGAGATTTGCTTCGAGTTCTCTACCCGATCTTCTGGGAAAGAGCGGGGAAGGAGAACGGGCCAACAATATCACAGCAAGGTTTCGGGTTTTAGGGGCCCGCAGCCGGCCGTCCGATGGGGACACATCGAACGGTATCAAGCGCATGAGCGTGGACGATGCACCAGCCATAAACCGAGGGCGGAATCCAAAGGTGTAGAGGAGGCCAGCGTGGAATCTTTCCGACCGTTCGATTGATAGCAGATCTTGTGGTTTATCAATCCAGTGCCGGTCTTTGTGCTGAACGCCAGTAAAGCCGATTCCATCTTCTTCGTACGACTAATGTGGTGCAAGATCTACCGCGATGTGACATCTACTAAATAACTTGTTTGACAATGAATGGAGATGCATGACCACAAGCTCTTCAAAGGCAGGGCATCACATCGAGTGAAAGCTTAGCTTTCTCAACGAGGCTTGGCAATTGCATGTTAATGGCCTCCCAAATGTGAATTGCGTATTCTTTATATGGTCGCGGAAGCTGAAGGAAAGTCTAATAAATTAGATGCTTCGATTCGTATGTGAATAGTAGACGAAGCGACAGAACGAGCCGACGGTTCAGCCCACTAAAGGCTTTGGCCCATAATCCACGGGCCGGCCCATATTATAGCTTATCAGCTAAATATTCGTTATAATACATCCAATAAATGATGGGATTGGTGGGTCTGATCGAACTCAAAGATACTTACAATTGAACCCGATACGTATATAAAATTTGATAGTTCAAATGTGAATCTAAGTCTGATGAGTATATACATAGTTATCGAATGTCGATCATTCTCTTATTCCACCAAAAAAGGACAAAATGATATATATATATAGTATAAATATAATACATATACTCTTATTTTGACCCCTACTCATATAAGTTTAGCATATATTATGCTGCCAAACCCAAAAAATATACACATACTTAGTTCACCATCTTTTGACTATTATAGCAGAAACATTTTGGTTCTTATTAATATTAATATTCTTTAAAATCTCTATTGTTTTGATTATATATATGTGTGTGTGTATATATATAATATCAAATTTTTTAGGGGCAAATGTATTATGTAAGAATATTTTAGTATTGATTCTTAAAAGTCCATTATGAACAATTGCAGGTGTTTTAAAAACATGAAAATAAAAGGAAAATAAAAAATAGAAGTTCCAAGTTGTCAATGTAACATAATTGTTCGATGAGCAGTAAAGATCAGATGATTAATAATGGAAAAGAAAGTCTAAGTTAGAGATCAACCCACTAATTGTTTAGCTAGTGAAGCTCCAAAAACAATGGAGCAATTCATTGCATGTAGTTGGAAAACTATGGTTCTAATGACCACTCAATAGCTTACCTATCATGTGTTATTGGAATCCATATAACCACATCATCATATGGACTTCAACTCATGCAATGATGAGAGGGGGAATAGCTCTCTCTCATGCATATGCCATGCACCTCCCCACCCACCTCAGGTAATCATCCAAGTCTATATAGCTTCTTGTAGCATCATGAAGCCACACACCGTCTCTTGCACTTGATCATTTATTATCCACCCACATAGAGTGGGAAATCCATGATTGGAATGTATCAGGGAGGAGAGAGAGAGAGAGAGAGAGAGAGAGAGAGAGAGAGAGAGAGAGAGTTAATATGAGGTTTTCAATTGCATATCTATGGCGAGAGAGGTCCATCATTGCAAGGATTCTTAGTGTTCTTCTCTGATCCTTTGCATGATTTCCCTTGTAGGAATGCATGCAGTGGTGACCCAAAATTATTCTCAATCACATTAAAAAAATGTTTATAACTAAGTTTCTTATAATGACATAAGCATGATGTTGTTTTGATTGATCTAAAGTTGTCACCATTTATAATAAAAATAAAAAAAATAAATTGATTTTGCTAGTGCTAGAAATGAGATACAATCCAACATAGCAAAGTCCATAGGAGCTTGAACTCATTTCGATGATACATTTGAAACTCAAATACCCTCAAGCATGTCTAAGATGATCGATTTTTTTTCATCTTATTTTTTTTTTTAATTTATGAGCGAAACCCTCCTGAATCTAATGATCCTATAAAATCATAGAGACATATTTGATAAAAAAATTTCTTCGATAATTAAGTCAGTATATATCTCAATAAAATGAATCCTTTTTTTTTTTTTATAGACTCAAAGTATAGTCGTTTGACGTATCAATATAGAATATTTTGATTGAGGGCATGATATCATGTTATTATTTGATCAACTAAGTATGCTTAAATGGCATCACATCATTACTTGATGGAACGATAAATTGGATTATACATATTAAGCCCCAATTGATTGTCTATAATATGATTAAATTGCATGCATCGATAAGAAGTAATTATAATGACAACGATACATTCGTAATCCATTGTATCCATCAAATGTGTGGTGCCAGCATGAGTTTCTCATCTCAAAAGTTTTTGTCTGTTTATTACTGACTAAAATATTTAGTGCTACCATACATTGATGTAATAATGGGAGGTAGTCATCTGATGTTGGTGTCCAATTGTGCCATTTGCTACAATGATACGATAATATTCTTCACCAAATGGAACTAAAAAACCCTCATTATTACTGCAAAGAAAAGGAAGATTCCAAATATAGTTATCATTTCAATCACTATAATTGATAAAAAGATGAACTCAAGCACCCCAATCACAGATTACCACCATAAAGCTCTTGATTGATTTATCTACTGTCTCTCTAATATGCCTATAAATAATAACATCAAACTATCCTTTTTGTTACCTAAATTCATCTTAAATCAGATTAAGAAAAAAAAAAAGGCAGACCAGAAGGATACATGCATTAAAAAAATTGACTCACAATCATTTTATTATCACCTAATAATAAAATGAAAAGAGAGAGGATATTTCTTATTTTAATCTTACTCGAATTCAAAACCGAGTAAATATTTATATAATTGATTATAATATTCAAATCGTGAGTTTTGAATTCACGTGACCTATTTATATACAATTAATGCCTTGCAAGTCAAAGAGATTCCCATCAAAGGAGGTCAAATCTGTCTGCCATTTGCGTGCCTCTGTGAACAAAAAATTTAGGTGGAGAAAGGCTTTGCAAGTGTTCCGACACACGAGTACATAACACAGAATTCATCTTGGAAAGTGAGGTTAAATGCTTGAAATTTTATGCATGTTATTGGGCATCCATTGGGATTGGGTTGACCTCTTAGACCTAAGGGATCTGTAAAGTCAAAGTGGCTTGCAATATATGTTACTTCAGCCACTATTTTATGCTTTCATATAGATATGTAAAATGTGGATTAAATTCGAATCCAAAGGTAGAGGTGAGGAGATTACTGACTTGATCGTGTTTGCGTGCAGCCATGGAGAGCATCAAGGCCGTGTCTCTTCCTCTTGGCTTGGCTGTGCGGTGGCCATGGTGGAGACTTGGATTGGAGCAAATCATGCTGAGATCTCCATCATGGTGCGTCCGCCCTCCGCTCATATCCTATTATACGCTGCAAGCACTGGACGCGGATGAGCGCTTTGTGATACGAGCTCCGGAAATGGGACACAATGCGCGCATGCCTCTGCGAGTCCTCGAGAACTAGCAGTGGCAGTCGCAGCTCTCTCTCTCTCTCTCTCTGTTTATGCGTTGTGTGTCTTTCTTGCTCGGCTATCATTGCACGTATTGACTCTTCTGTTGCACCGCATCAGTTCATCATACACCTCAGAGACCACACCTGCTATGATGCCTTTCCTGTCACCGCATCATTGTTGTCTTTCCTACTGCACAGTCACATTGCAACTGTGACCGTCGATAATGTCATAAGCTTCTTGTCTTCACAAACATCTCCAATTAGTAAAAAGGTGAGTATATACAAAGCTTTCTCGAGCCTCAAAACTTTGGCGATCGACAGGCAGACACGGCGGCAAGATAAGATCTACCTGCCCGTCTTGTGTATGGTCTGTTGATGAACTCAACCCGTCAAATACTTGTCACTGTTATTAGATGGTGCATGCATGCCTGCCTGCCTACAACATACAGTTGACAGCATCACCGTCTTGCTTGATCTTCTCAAGATCTCCAAATCAATACTTTTGCTGTGAGATTTCATGTGAAACATGCAGGCGAGGTTTTTGTTTCCTTTCAGAACAACACTTTTCATACAATAAGATTTGTCACTCCTTTCTCATAGTCAAACAGAAAAGATTAAATGCTTACAGACACCAAAAGCGAGACCAGAACGATGGCAAGGAAAAGACTACGAGTTCACGGAGAGGGAAAAGGTGAGACCGAAATGATATCAAGCGAAGTCATGGCCACGAAATCGAGTCTTTCTTCTAGCTTTAGTCCACAGCTTATTGGTTCCTTCTAGTATGTACACTAAAAGCTAGCAACTCAAAAGTAATCGATGTGGTGAGGGATGTGGTATGGCTCATCCCTGGCCTTCTTGCTTAGCTTTTGAGCTACCGCTGGGGTTCTGCTCCTCCCTCTCCGAGAGTCTCTGGGGACCTCAGGTGGTCTCACTGACCTAATAAGAGCCCAGTTGACGCCCTTGAAGAACTCATGCTTCTTGATCTCGGCAGAGCCCTTCATGCTCCCGATCCTCTTCTTGGGGTTCTTCACCAGGAGCTTGCATATCAGGTCTTGAGCTCTTGACAGTTCCTCCAACTCCTTGCCTGTTGCTGCCGGCGCCTTGGGGAACCCAAGCGGCTGCTTGATGATGTTGATGAGGGTCTTCTCGTTGTCCTCGCCTTTGAACGGCGTCCTGCCGTAGATCATCTCGTAGAGGAACACGCCGAGGGCCCACCAGTCGACGGCGCTGCCGTGGCCGGCGCCGGAGATCACCTCCGGGGCGAGGTACTCGTGCGTGCCCACGAACGACTTCGACCGCGCGGCGATGGGCTCCGCGACGAGCTCCGGGTCGAGCTCCTGATCGTCCGCGTCGTCGTCGTCGTCGTCGTCCTCGGTTTTCCCCCTCTTGTCGCATTTGTTGGCGTTGCTGCTGCCGCCGCCGCCGTAGAAGCAGGAGAGCACCGGCTGCATGGGCGGCACGCAGGAGGAGCTGGAGCCTTTGGCGTTCTTGGCCGCGAGCTTGCTGCTGAGCCTCTGCATCATGAGCTTGGGGACGACGTCGCACTTGAGGGAGAGGTCGAAGTCGGAGAGCATGATGTGGCCGTCGTCCCTCACGAGCACGTTCTCCGGCTTTAGGTCCCTGTACACCACCCCCATCATGTGGAGGTACTCCAGCGCTAAGAGCGTCTCCGCAGCATAAAACCTGTACAGGAGCCATGCATGCACGCAGTTCGTCGGTCAAACACCTCGTGGTCACCACGAAACTCTTGGGAGAGCAAGAGAGGGGCTTGATCTTACTTGGCAGAGGAGATGCTGAAGCGGCGCCCGGGTTGGCGCTGGCGGACCACGTGCAGGTCGCCGCCGGGGCAGAACTCCATGACAAGGCAAGAGTAGTGGGCGGCGTCGAAGTCGGCGTAGAGAGTGGGGAGGAAAGGGTGGTCGAGCGAGCGGAGGATCTCTTTCTCAGTCTCCGCGCGCTGCAGCTTCTTGCGGAAGGCGAGCGCCTCACGGTCGACAACCTTCATGGCGTAGAGGCAGCCCGGGGAGCAAGGGTCGCGGAGCTGGCAGAGATAAACGTTGCCGAGGTCGCCGCTCCCGAGGCGGCGCACGATGCGGAAGTGGTCGAGGCGGACGTGGCCACAAGCGGCGCGGAGGCGCCGGATGGCTTCCCACTCGGCCTGGTTGGCCTTGTGGGGCTTCAGCAGCTGCTGCTGCAGGTGCCCGGCGCCGTCGCCTCCGTTGGCGCCGCAGTAGGAGCGAACGGAGATGGAGCTGGAGCTGCCGAAGCTGACGTCGCTGATCCAACTCCGGCGGGAGTCGAGGGCGGTGCTGAAGGAAGAGCAGCTGCTGTCGTGGTCGGAGTCGTCTCGGCTGGCGGCGGCCGCCATGGGCTGGCGACTTCGAGCGGTGGAGTGCATGGAAGGAGGGGAGTTGTGTAGCTCAACGAGGCTTGCAATAAAGCTTGGAAGGAAGAGCTGCGTCAAAGAGCGCTATATAACTAGTTTCCAAAGATGAAATGACTAAAATGCCCACATCATTACAACTAAAATTTGGATATGTCGCTCCTAATATTTAGACCCATAATTCACACTATCATTATTCAAAGCTCTAATGAAGTTTTCGAACATATGTTCGCTATTTTCGGTAATTGCTATAGGTTTTATTATCATATGCAATATGATATGATACAATATAATCCTACAAAATTTTCTAAATAATATAATATAATAGTGAGGTGTTATAATCTTAGGTTGACGTGATATTATAAATTTGAGATGTGCTTACTTAGTTTGATCGATCAAAATTTATTAAATTATTATAAAATTATGGCATAAAATCTATATATGTCCTTTTTTGTCGATTTGTTAAAAAATAATATGATCAAAACAATTGGTAATATGAATAGATGATAATAATTATTTTAAGTAATAATTTTTTTACTTATAAGCCTTTATATAATAATTTTAAGTAATAATTTTAAGTAATAATTTCACACAATTATAGGAATTTATGTCATCAAATAAAAGAATAACCACATTCTATATATCATACAAGCCTTCAAAAGAAAGAAAGAGATTGTCATCCACCCCCTAATTAAATTTATGACGGTCGATAAGATTACATACATTGATCTCTTTGTTATAGTTTATTAGACAGAGAGAGAGAGAGAGTGTGTGTGTGGTAGACTAAATCATCTCTTTTGTTTTATAATTTGAAGTAGCGGTGGAATGGCGTGACCGGTCGTAAGAATTGGACCTTTACAGAGAAGTCGAAGGTTGAAGATGAGTAGGTGAAGCATGCAGTGTCCGTGCCACACATTAATGCCCTACTCGCATATCACACAGGCAAACGCTTACTCTTCTCCTACTTTAGATGCTCTACCTTAGCTTGCAATGGCATGTGATCTCATTCACTGGCTTCCAACTATTCATTAAAGGTATGGATGTATATATATTATTTGACTTCTGTGCAGTATGCCTATGCCAAGCATTTATTCCACCTTAAACACCATCATATGTTCATCTATGAGGACTAATCTTCATCCATGCTCATCAGTCAGGTAATGGTTTTAGGTTTAGGGAAACAGAAGCCATTGGAAGCAAGCCGGAGTGTGGTTTTCTCTGCATTGAATCATAAAAGCAGATATCAATCTGATCAACTGTTTTTAGAGAAGGTGAAGTTTGTCAAACAGCTTCCACTTGGCATCAACTTTTACCTGTTGACACTGGAGACTTGTGAGTTGCCAGAGTAGCAGCATTAGCTGTGTTTTCCTGTGTGGAGAGAGAGAGAGAGAGAGGATGGATGGCACTACAGGAGTGGAAGAAGCCTCCTCAAATGGATCATATATACCATCTCAATTCTTACAGACTTTTACTTGGTACCGGAGGCAGGGTGGCTCAGCTTCTTCTATCGTCTTCCTTTTGGCTTTAGCATCAGCTGCAGGGCTGAGAGAAGAGAGAGGAACACATTGGGAAGCATAAAGCCCGATCCCTGCCTGCAAACTTTGATCCCTCAGCCTCTTCCTTCACCAACAACTACCAACCTTGTCCCCTCTCTGTCCATTTTCCATGTTCTCTTCTGACATCAGAGATTATATTAGACAAAGTATGTAAATCTTTACTTCATACCTTGGATTGGAGTATCTGGTAAATCATATTTCATATCAAAATTAATTTCCTAAAACCAAAATTTTCAGACATATGTAAGAAAAATGAAACGTGAAAATAAATCTCGACTATAAAAAGGATCTTTATAGGTTGTGTGCTCACCTCATAACTCATCAAAGATAGTTGCATCCTGCTCGACAAGATCCGTCTGATTCTTTCCTAAGATTTACAATGTGTTTCACATAAAAAAACCGACGTGATTGGCTTCAATCAATCATTCACCTCCGACGAACGGATGGACGATCGAAACCTGCCCTCATCATCCTAAAAGAAAAGGCCAAAAACAATAAAGTGAAAGTCATTGAAAGAAGTCAACTCATATTAGGTGTATGTGCAAATCATCTACTAAGTACAACATGCACTACATTAGCCAAGCCCCCCAAAAGCTCCCACAAGAGTGAGCTGTTTGTTGAGATGGCCACCCATGTCCAATACTTCCTACTACCTTCCATCTATCCTTGCCCACACACTGTCCCCTTGAAAGAACCATGAGAAGGGCCACAATCAGGGGAAGGTTCTGTGTGCTACAAAATCGGTCTGTATCCAAACAAAAAAGCTAATCAATGTGGAGAGGAAAAAAAAGGGTCTTCTTGTCTGACGAAAAGCTTGGCCTCACAATCATGTCCATTGCTGCAGACTTCCTTGCCATCATGTGCAGAAACTCCAGACATGCATGGACCCAACCTGACAACCCACGAAGAAGATAGAAGACACTGGATGATCCAAGAGGACAGGTAGATGAGCACTTTGGTAGTAATCTACTAACCTTACGTTTTGTGAGACATTACAGGCATCAACGAGCACTGGGGGTGGAAAGATTGCATGCTTGGAGTGTTGCTGATTCCAGAATCCTATCATAGACAGTTCCAAAACAGATGTATAGAGACTACTTTATTCCTGTACTCACTGTTTCGTATAATGAAGTGGTGGAGATCCATCTGCAGTAGAAGTGTTCTTGCCTGGTACAATTGTGTGCACAGGAAAGATCTCAGCTCCTCGTAATAAAAAGATCATCATGGGAGATGCATTCAAAGTTGCTCTCAAGTTCAATATTAGTTTTGGGACTATTTCCAAATTGACCATGAGACATGCTTGCTTTCTTTTTTTTTTTCTTTTTTTTTTTTCTTTTGAACTCAACTAGAAGTTTTCATCAAAGATGTTTACTGAATAATATTACAAGTATGATAAGAACAATCTCCAATTTGGATTATGATTTTATAGGGTTAAGCTGATCAACTATCTTCCACTCAAATGTACTGAGTAAGATTTCAGACTTGGCATTAGGAAGCTTTTGTTTAGAACAATAACAAAAGCTGAACACAATTGAGGTTAACAGGGAATGATAAAGCACTATGATTGAGACAATGTGTCTATCCTAAATGGCCATCTACAAAATCCCTCGAGAAAATTGTCAAGCTGATGCCACATATATGACATCTGCAGTGTTTCTCCAGTGAAGAATGCCATGTATTTTACTGTGTATTCAGGTATGGCCTTTGTGAGAGACTGTTCAATACCATTCAGGTTTGTGCATCTCTCTGACTTCATTTGGTGCCTCAAAAACCATGTGAAGGAACACAAAGTAAGTCGCACCACATGATTTGCCTTCTTTTGATAGGATGAGAGATATTAATGAGCCAAGTGCCTACATGATTTGCCTTGTTTTAATAGGGTGAGAGAGATTAATGGGCCAAGTGATTCCCAAGTATGATGAGAAAGCAAAGTGCTCCTCGTCCCGTGAACTGATTGCCCAGGAAAGTGAGAGTTTAACGACTATTTGACCGGCATCAACAGGCAACGCTCGCTCCATCATCCCTCTCCCCCTCGAGTCTCATGGAGTTTCCGCCACGGGCGGGCTTTCCTTCCACATCCCAATCCAAATCGGACGACTCCATCATCTTCATGAGCAATCCGGCCTTCTCCCGCAGCTTCGTGGATCCTCCGATCGACAGGTCGGCGAGCAAGGAGGAGAAGTCGTCCCTCCCCGCCGCCTCCCGCATGAGTTCGTCACTCTCCTCGAGCAACCTCGCCAGGACCTCCATGGCGCTCTCCTTGCTCGCCATGCAACCCCTCCTCAAACAGTCCACCAGCGCGCCCACCACCCCCTCCACCTGCCGGATCGCTTGTATGCCCTCCTCGAACCTCGCCATGCGCGCCAGGACGACGACGCACGTCGCGCCGAGGTCCTCGGCGGGGCCTCCGAGGATCCTAACGAGCACGGGCACCGCCCCGGCGCCGACGGCTAGGGTGCAGTTGCCGTGGAACTGCACCAGCTCCGCGAGGGAGCTGAGGACGTGAGGCCTCGCGGCGGAGCAGCCAAGCGCGTCGACGACCGTGCGCACGGCGCCGGCGACGCCGAGCGGGGCCTTGTTCTTGTCGTGCATGGCGAGGCTGCAGATGAGGGAGGCGGCGAACTTGGCGGCCTGGGTGGAAGCGGAGGGACTGAGGACGAGGGAGTTGAGGCGAGGGACGAAGCCGGGGACGGCAGCCAGGGGTTGCTTGAGGTTGGGGTTGAGGGAGAGATGGAGGAGGACGGAGAGGGCGAGGGGGAGGGTGGGATCGGAGTGGCAGAGTCCGAGGAGGAGGGGAAGAGCGTGTTGGCTGTTGGCGAGGAGGTCTCGGTTGTGGCTGCTGAGCCTGGTGAGGGCAGAGAGGGTGGTGAGGGCGGAGATCCGGACTTCCAGTGAGTCCGACTGGGCTTGAGCAAGGCATTCGGCGATGGTGGCGTCCACGGCCTGGGTTGGCATGGTTGGGCTTCTGCTGTGTGTGGCTTCGTTTCGGGTGCCGACTTTAAAGACGGAAGAATGGAGTAGGTGTCGATGACGATGTTTCCAATGATCCATTGGCATCGAAATCATCAGATACTTGCATCGCAACACAACACGATGCAAGAACAACTTCATAATATTAGCATCCTACAACAATTGGACATTGAAATCAAGGCAGAGAGAATGAATAGTCTAATGTAGCCATGGATTATTTGACAGTGCAGATAATGTATGGAAAAGCAAAAAGGGCGAGGAAAAAGATAAGCCATGCTTGGGCAAGAAAGATCGAACAGAAGATACCGACAGTCGTGTGAAGCCACACCATTTCTTGTTTATTTGTATTGTAGCATGATTTCTTCAGCTCCATGTCTAGTGATCATCCTCGTCACCATGTCCATCCGGAGGCCCTCCCTCGCCGATCACTTCCAGCTGCAGAAACCAAAAGAAAAGCTTACAGCAGATGATGAAAACTGCATTACAAGCACCTCGTATTTGCTTCAAAGCTTTCTTAGTAGAAAAAAAAGGGGTCTCAATTACCACAAAGTATTGGGAGCAGACTGGGCATTCGTGCGGTTTGCCTTTCTCCAACCAGAACCATACGACATCGTGCTCATCCTCTGCAAACCAAGGTAAGATGTCGACCAAAGAACGCTTGTTTTATTTTGTTATCAGAAAGAGAAAGTAATAGCATAGCCATCTTAAACTTATCAACTTACCTCCTTCGCCACCAGGACAGCCAACTATCCTCTTGTCATAGTAGGATTGGATGACAGCAGGCGCTTCCTACAAGTAGACCAAACGATATTTGATCACAAGAGAAAAATGCACAATTTGGTGCAGCAATAGAACAAGTAATATACTGAGCAAACTTTGATGTGGAAGGACCTAAATAAAGGATTCCCTGTTTCCAACAATGCTACATCATACTAAAACCTTGTGAAATGCATATTGCTCAACTTGGGTTATTTGCACTAATTGATAGGGAACAACATCCTAAAAAACCATTGCCGAATTAAAACACAGGATTAAGCAAGAACCTTACTCTCTTGCACCACCATCGATGCCTTGATTTTTCTAATTCAGCTTCCAACAGCATCTAGGATGCATTTGGTTCCGAAATAACATAACCTAGGTTAGATACTCTTTATTTTTGGAAAAACATCATGTACCATTATGACAGATTCTCAATCTCGTAAGTGTCATCAATTATGGCAAAAAGAGGAATTTATTATAATGTTCTTACAAGGATGTGGACTAACAAACGTCAAAGTCAGCGGACCAAGAAAGCAAAGCATGCCATAAAGAAATCAAGGATCAAACTGATCTACGCTGATATACTACCTAGTTAAAAAGATACCTAGTTTGATCAACTTGTCAATAAAAATGTAAGAAAATCACAAGTACTTAAAAGGTGGCTAGCTAGTTTGTATGTGTGACAACATGGTGAACAATGTTGTCAAGGTGGATTAGGTGACCCTAAGTGGAAGAAGCTAAAATTGTCAAAGTGGCAGCTAGGCATTTATGTGGACCACAAATGACTTTAGGTGGTTCATTTTAAAAATGAGGAAAAGTCTATAAGAACCCAATGACAAAAGAATTCATCATATGACAAGATAATGAATTCACCGTCAAGATAACCAATCAATTGTAAGTGGTAAAAGTCCCAATAACTACCTAAGCAGTGCTGAGCCATTCGTATGGGCTGCCAATTACTTTAGTTGGTCTACTTAGAAAAACTGAATGATAAAGATATTATCAAATTTCTTAAGCAAAAGGTCAAAACCAAATTAAATTTGCTTAAAATCAAGCTATTATTTTAAAAGATGTTCCATTAAACAAAAATAGAAAACTGGATTGCATGATCTAGTTCAAGGGAAACAAGTAAATGTCTGGTTAGACCATATGAGTGAATAAAGTTTAATGGTAAAAGAAAAGAAAGAGGGGGACCTAAGAATATTAATTTACCAAATAAGATAAAAGATATTTGACTACTATATTTTTAACTAGGTATGTTGCCCTAAACAGAGATCGATAAAGATGAAAGATCCATGCAACCAACCTCAGTTAATTGGGACCTTCCAGTATGATGTTGCTATGTAATTGGGTGAAAATCAAAGAAAAAAAGATAAAATAAATGAAAATGAAGTGAAAACTTTGAAATTTTAACAACAAAAAGGATGTATTACCGAAAAATGGATAATCTTTACTGGCTGAGATTATACAAAATAAAAAAAGTGAAAACAGAATTAAAAAAAAGGGGTAAATTTTGTTAAAAAAAAGAAAGAAGGTAACAAAAAGCAATATAACAACACATTGCACAAAACAACAAATTTGCAATGTGCATGGTCATATCCAAAGCAATACAACATATGCAGAAAGGTAAAGAGACGTTTAAGTGGCACCCATATAAGGAGAAGTAAAAAGAAGATGTTTTAAATCTCTCCTTGCATTTCATTATAAACTACCACCAGCTAGTTTGTGATACCTGTCAAAAAAAAATCTCCTGCTACCATTAGAAGTTTCTATTATGAGGTGTGGCATGAGCATTCGCTATGCGCAAATAAAATGAAACAGTTCACTTCAATTTGCAAAGTTAAAAACCCTGGTCCTGGTTCAGCTTAAAGCTGAAAAATAAATTGGAACCTGCTGAAGTAACAATATAAGAAGTGTTGATGTGTAGTTCAACATAATGTATAATATGACTACCATAGATTCCAAAATGCGGATCTACATTATGTGGGTTTCTCTTTTTGTCATCCCACAGATAACATTAATTCAGTTTGAATTTGTGAAAAACACAAAAGGTTCGTGTTGGTTTGAAATTTTCTTTGAAAACAAACTGACCTGTGTGTAACACTGACCAAAATGAGTATGACTGAAGGCCAATCACAAAGGTTTCCGACATTGGCAGTTATTACTTCTCAGAATATCAACATATTACCACCATAAAGTGCCCTTCCCTTCAGCATGTTGTACCTAAATACTTGCCGTGATTTCTGTGTGGAAACCCAGCTTGATTTGATCCAAAGCTTGTTTATAGTCTCAAGCAATCCACTGACCGTAGCAATGTCCCAGTGTATAAATATTGGAAAACTTATTTCTAACTTTAAAGAGAGAAGAATAAGATGTATAGTATATGCATTAGTTTGTACAGATGCTTCATGTATAGACCAACAAAACATTGGACACACATCCTAATGCAAGAATGGAAACCATCATCATGTCTCTGCAAGTCATTTACAAAAGCCTAATACGCCGTGCAGGTGACCAAGAGTCAAGTGAATAAATTCTGAAATCAATGACAAGCTTGTCTAATAATAAAATACCTATTATCCCAATAACGAGTTATCAACAAAAACATGGAACTTCATCCAAAGAACTGCAAAGACAACCATCAAGAGATATACGAACTTTTATTGTGTTTTTAGCACTGTCTAGACTAACAACTGAAGAAATATAACATTATGGATTCCAATGTCATACATTCTCTCACTTGCATTTATGTTCTATATGGAACAATAAAACATTGTATTAGAACTCCCATAATATTTTCCAAGTTGCAACCTAAGCTTCGAAAGCATCAGCATAAGACTGTTATGAACAGAGACTATGTAAAGGAGTTGAATCACTTCATCTTGATTTCCGAAATCGATTATAGGGGCACCGACGTAACTTAAACAACAGGCATTTTACATCGTAACCCGAAGATCCCAAAAAAGCAGTCTAAATCCACAAAAGGAAGAACGAAAGATGCATATCTATGCATAGGGATCCCCAAAGAGAAAGTTGTACACGAATGCATTCTGTCAACACGAGGCAAGTTTCTATAATCACATCAGAGAAGAAGAAAATCCAAGGAAGGAACCGAAGCTTCTGCCTACCTTGGTGCCGAAGGGGCCTACGGGGGCGTCCATATCGAACCGCTTCTTCCCCTAGAAATGCAAACGGGACAACACCCACCAAAAGATGGTCAGTTTCTCGGCACGTCATAGCATCCAACACCCACCAAGAAGAGAAGGATCGAAAACGGAAATGAAACCTCGAGCTCAGCCTCGAGCTCCTCCCGCTCGAGCCCCGTGGCGATCGGCATCACGTCCTCCACCCTCTTCTTCAACGATCCATCACCTGAAACATGAACGACAGGAAGAGAGATCGACGGAACCCCCGTCAGCCTCCATGATCTCGATATCAAAACAGAAAGAAAAAGAAGACGGAAGGAAGGATCTACCGGAGGCGGAGGAGGAGAAGGAGAGCCGCGGCGTGTTCAGGACGGGGGCGAGGGCGGCGGCGGCGGAGGCGTGGGGCTTCCGGAGAGCGGGTCGACAGGAAGCGACGCAAGCCCTTCTCCACATCGTCTCACGCTCGGCTGTGTTCTCAGATCGCCGGCCGCCTCCGTTTCGGCTGCTCTCGGCTCGGTAAAGAGGAGGAAGAGTGAAGAGACCGGTAACACAGCTTGGGCTTTTAAACGGCCTTGCCCAGTTGGGTCGGAACAAAGGTATGAGAACGCAATTATCGTCATAATAATAATAATAACAAAATTCAGTACGATTATAACGATAACAATAGTTATAGTAATATAATTACATGAACCGAATAAGAAATATGAAGGCAATTGACCCAAGGCCAGATATAATAATATTTCAAATGAATGCAAGAGGAGGCGTGGTTTATGGCCCATGGTTTTGCTGTTTTGGTTTGATAGCTCAGCTTAAAAGAATCTAAAACGTCGAGAATTTATCATGTTCCGAGCAAGTCAAACCTTTGAATCTTCACTTGTTTGATTAAAAAAAGTTTTAAAATAAAAAAATTGCACATACATAAATATGAATTATCCAAGAAAAATATATCTTTTCGCAACGCTCTTATTTTCAGAATTCCCATAGAGCGTTTTATTTTTATTTTTTTTTGTAAAAGAACAATATAAGATTTCTTACAGCAGAAAAGTAGTCAGTGACCTAAATATTTATCACCTAATTGATTATAAGCTCATATTAAGCTTAACCTACTTTTGATTGGAGTACTTAAAAAGTAAACATGCACATATAAAACTTATTTGTTAAAAAACCCAAAAACAGAGAAAGCATAGGATAAAACAAGGCCTATTATCAGTGGGCATTGTCAAGATACCCAAACGTGAAATTGACACTGCAGCAACTAGTTTGAATAATGACTCACAAACATGCTTTTCTGATCATATTAACCTGCAGCTACTGATCAAGAAGCCTTAACCAACATCCAAATCACACATCCAGCACTTAGATAGAAATCGTTAATCTTGTGTTCGACAGCCAAATCACTAAATAGGCATGAAGATTAAAACATCAGATTAACGATGTCCTGAGAGCTTGCCTGACCCAGGAAACCGATATCAGTAGATAACTTCTCTCGAACCATCAAATTGCGAGTCGACCAACTTTTGCTCCTTCAAACAATCAGATTCAGAACTGCCAAACACCATAAGCACACAAAAAACTCGAAACCTTTTGTTCTGGAGGGGCACAATCTTACATCAACAGGAACACTATAAGACTTCAGTGCCTCACACTTGATGAAAGTTCTAGAGTTATAATGCCAACACAGAGTTAATGGTTACTGTCGTTTATATCTTTTCAGAAACAACCAAGTGACAAACGGAAAAGGATCTATTTCCATAGTTTTCGCAGGGACATGTTCTTCTCTGTTTCTTTCTTCATGACTTTAGCAACGGCCATCTCGAAATCTTCTTGTGTCACATGAACTCTTCTTTCCCTGAGAGCAAACATCCCCGCTTCTGTACACACAGCCTGCAGACAAACAGCAACTCGTGATGTGTACTCCAAAGTTTCCATAACAGAGTCAAAAGTTATATTTTGATTTAAAAGGCTGACTTAGAAGAGAGGTTGTCAGTTTATCTCGAGTCAGTTGGGTTGCATATGTACTTGCATGCACATGCAATTGTTACTCTTTGTAAAACAGATTGACAGGATAAGAATAACAACCATGAAGCAAGGATGCATGGAAAACAAAACAATGAGAAGCAAATACCTTCAGTTCTGCTCCAGATGCTCCATTCATCTTCTCTGCAATTTTCTTAAGATCTATCCCACGCATCAAGTTCATCTTCCTTGAGTGAATCTTTAGAATATCAAAGCGGGACTGGAAGACAATTGAATGTTTATATCGTATTGTATCTAAAAATTCGATGGAATTTCTAGAAAATAATAATAAAGAAACTTAATCATGTGCTGGTCATCTACCTCTTCGTTGGGATTAGGGAACTCAATTTTTCTGTCAATCCGTCCAGGCCTGAGAAGCGCTTGGTCCAGGATGTCTATCCGATTTGTGGCCATCAGAACCTGAATAAAACAGTGTCATTTAGTTAGCACACAAATCAATAATGCACCAATAATATCAATACTTTAACGTTCACAGCAAGATATTAACATACTTTAATTTTGTTTGATGCTTCAAAGCCATCAAGCTGGTTGAGAAGCTCAAGCATAGTGCGTTGCACTTCACTGTCACCATTGCCAGTACCAGACTCCATTCTAGCAGATCCAATACTGTCTATTTCATCCATGAATATTATTGAAGGAGCATGTTCCCTTGAAAACAAAGAGTTGCACCAATCACGTCAGTTCATCGAAGGGAATCAAGTCACTAACTACTCCTATCATGATATCTTAAATCTTTGCTAAGTGTGTATGCGATGAAGGAGATTACAAATAAATTAGCAAGGTTTTACATTCTTGTCAAAGACCATGTTATAGATAAGAGAAAAAATTATCAAAAAAATCTTAAGGAGGTTATGAGTTAAAACTGCATCTCAATATACCTGGCCATAACAAATAGTTCCCGAACCATTCTAGAGCCCTCTCCTATGTATTTCTGAACCAACTCAGAACCAGAAACCCTTATGAATGTGCAATCAGTATGATGCGCAACGGCTCTTGCTAACAGAGTTTTCCCTGTGCCAGGAGGCCCATAAAGCAAGACTCCCTGCAAAGAAACCAAACTTAATATTGTATATGCAAGACATGGAGTTACATTGTCGAACAAATGGCATTTAAGTGCCATCTGACTCATCCGAAAAAGAAAATTACTAATAAGCAATGACTATGATAGTAGTACCTTTGGTTGTGCTATTCCAAGGCTTTCAAACAACTCGGGATGCTTAATTGGAAGTTCAATAACCTGAAAATCAAGTAGCAGACGTTTATTACATGGGCAACAAGTGATTTAACAAATCAAGCGTGCTCTTAAATGGAAAGGCCATAACCAAATAGTTATAAAGGCTTTTGGATCTATCACTGACCTCCTTTATCTCCTTAATTTGCTGGTCAAGACCACCAATCATGTCATAGGTGGAATCAGGTACCTTTTCGACCTTCATAAGATTGACTAGAGGATCTACTTTGCTAGGCAAAATGAGGTGAAGAACATAACTATCATTCCGAAGAGCAACTCTGGTTGATGGTGTTAACTTTGTTATGTCAATGCTCTTATCAATATCAACAACATATTTTCCTTCGGGATGGACCTAAAAAGGGGAAAGAATGAATGTAACTATGTGCAATCACTGAATATTTACAAAACTTTAGAGAACAAAATGCAGCCAACTTTTGTTGTAGAGAGGAAGACAATAATAGTACCAATATATTTGCTATTAGAAAAAGAAGAATGATCACAAAAAAAAAGCTACAGTTCCAATTGTCTAAAGGCTGAAAACACACACTCACTCTAGACATCATGCAGGAACCCATCTTCTAAATTTGGTTGGACCTAAGCTTGATTGACTAGAGCCAAACTTGTTTGTGATGTAAGCAATCTCTGCTATAAATCTATTTTTATCTAATTTTGATGCAAAGTTATATGAACAATAAAAAAGTCAAATGACACTAAAATCTAGTAATAAGATATTCAGCATAAATCATATAGCATGACTCTTGTTTCCTCAAAAAAACAAAAATTTGAACTTCCAAGACCTGTAATAAAGAAAATCAACTCATCCTATCCTGTTAGGCACAGAAGGTAAGACCGTGCATAAGGATCCATGAAAGAGTACAGCCCATCACGTAGATAGTTCAGCAACCAAAGAGTTCATGATTCGTATAATAGAGCAGTAGGCAAAAGGAGGTAGAAAGGCAAATGATTGTATGAGTTGCATGTTTCTAGCGAGTGTCTAAATTCATTAAATTAACCAAGAAACCATATATATACACAGTGAATGGTCATAAAAGAGAATTACATGGTCAACATACAGTAGCAAGCTTCATCTTTCCTTTATGTGGCACCTCACCTTCAAGATAAATAACACTATACTGCTCCAGACAAACGAATCCTACTGATTTTACATAATCGTATCATTTTACTTTGGGCAAACAACATGTAACCAAACCTTCCACTGATACAATGGTACACCATTAAAATGCATATAATCAGAATTGTATATATAAGATAGTGAGTAAATATCAATCTCGGAAACAACATTAACTACAGCCTGACAGCAACCTCAGAAAAGCAGAAATTAGATATTATGACAAGAAGCAACAATGTCCAACTATTTGGGCCAGCTACAAGAATCTTTTTCCACAATTAAGCTGTGTAATGCAGTACAGAGTATTAAAATTTCTTTTTCCTGTTTCTGGTAAGGTCAATCAAGATCTGAAAAGGTATCTTCAACAAACAAATTTGACAGGAAAAAATTGCAAAAAAAAAAAAAAGAAGAAGAAGAAAAATTTTGCAACGGTATTTCTTCGGGAAAAAAAGAAATCATAATTGTGAATTGAATTATGTTAGAATATTAAAAAAAAATCAAACGAACCCAAGAGTTACCTTGACTAAGACCTTCGATTTCCCCATCACCTTAACCACCTCGCCAACATATGAACCAGGCTCTTGAAGTAGCTGTAACTCCTCTCGAAGCGCTCGCACTGCAACCACATACCACGTGCATGAGATTAAACCAAAAGTGATAAGGGCAGAGAACGCGATCGAACCCTATAGCATGGGATGCAGCAAGATTTGATCTTTTCCGCGTGAGCCTTTTTGGGATTCTAATCAAGACACAAATGAAAAGATATCTGGAATCAATCCTCTCGGCCATTTCCATGTTTCAGGCCGAAACTAGGGCTCGCCCCAGGATTAGGGCATCGAGAACAAACGGTGCAGGAAGAATTGGCTAGGGTTAGGGTTTCCGAACCTCGAGAGTTGAGGTCGTTCCGCTGGGCCTCGAGGCGCTGTTGGTTGTTGGTCTTCTGCCGGATCTGGAGATGGAGGTCATGGATGTGTTGCAGGTAGTACTGCCGCAACCCCTCGCCTCCGCCTCCCCTGGCTCTCGACGGCGGCGCACACATCTCCCCCTCCGCTTCCATCGGTTGCTTCTTCTCCACCACGGCCGTTGCCATCGTCCTGCCCCCGGCTTCACCCAAGCGAAATCTATCTGTCTAGATCCGATCGCACACGCCCCCCCTCAGCTCTCGCGTCTTCTCTGCTTTCGTTTACTCTCTCTTCATGTACGCACCACCCAATTCCTTTCCTTTTTCCTTTTTCCATATACCCCGGAAAAATCGGATTTTTTTTTTTTTTTATCAAGGATACATGCCTCATGTGCGGCGTTGCACTAATATTTGATGCATATCTTTAAATAGCGTTTTTATCCTTCTAATCTTTTTTGTAAAAATTTAAAATAAATATCTCTAAAATTTTATTTGGTTTTCATATACATATTCTATATTTCATATATATTGAAAGTAATTTATTTATTAATATAATTAATAAAAAATTTAGAAAGAAAAAAATATATTTACACATTGTTCTTACTGATTTGGAGAAAATCTATGATAGAATTTTCAAAATTTTATTATAATTAATTTTAAAATAAATATATGTATCCACTAATTATATTAATACTATTAAAGATACGTATGATAATGTAATTACTAGTATTAGAATCATAAAAAATGTGTCTAATGAGTTTTCTATTAACATAAGATTACACTAAAGATTCGCATTAAATCTCAATATTTTTTATATTGATGATAGATGAATAAACTAAGCACCTATATGATAAATCTCTTTGGCGTATGTTATTTACTGATGATATTATTTTAGTTACTAAGAGCCTAAATAGAATTAATTACAAACTTAAGCTATAAAGGTAAGCTTTACAAACTAAAGATTTTAAATTAACTAGACTAAAAATAAAAATATGTAAAATATAATTTTAATATTCTAAAAATAGATAAGAGAATATAATTAAATTAGATGGGTAAAAAGTCATCTTGTAAAAGCTTTAGATATCTTGTATTAATTATTCAACAAGATAAAAAGATCAATAAAAATATTATTTATATAGAAAAAATAGAATGGTTAAAATAACAAAAGACATCAAGAGTGTTTGTGTGATTATTGGATATCTTTGATATTAAAAAAAATTATAAGATAATTATGAGACCAACAATGCTTTATTGACTTAAGTATTGGATAGTTAAGAAAAAACATATACAAAAGATTTATATTGATAAGATAAGAGTATTGAGATGGATATTTAGAGTTACTTAAAAAAAAGATAGAAAAAATATATATTTATTCATGAATAAATATGTATGTATCGTTTTGATAAAGGATAAAACTGAGTAAAGTTTATTTAATATGATATGAGCAGAAGAGACATTCAGATGCGAGAGGAGAAATAAAGAAAAACCTAAAAAGATAAAAACTATAAAATAAAGATATACGTATTCTGAATTTAATTAAGTATATGACTTTTTACCTAATAAAAGATTTATATAGTTGATCTTAAATAATTAAGACTTACGATATTATTATTATTATTGTAGTAGTAGTAGTAGTGACAGTAATAGTAATTATAATAATATTTTTAATATGACTATATACTCTTTAAATATTTGAATCCTTCGACGTAGCACGTCTTGGGCTGCCTTATTATCACGGACTTAGCTGGTTTTGCCTAAGCCGTGCGGCACCAATGCGTATCACCGCAAAGGTCAGCCTACCCGAAATCTCCTACAATCCCTTAGGATCTGTAAAAGAGAAGACGAGACAGAGAAAGCGCTTCACACGGGATCCGCAAGCCGCTCTTTTAGCAAACACATTATAGCCAATGCACATTCCAACAATGGATATCACAAGCTCAGAACAGTTGCACAACAAAGGTATAAATTTGGTCCACTACAGACCGAATTCTATTACAAGTATTCCCTCGACGCGTACTTTATGTACAAGCCTACAATGGCTGTCAAACTCACTCAAATAGGGCATTTTGCCTTTGGCAAGCCCTTTACAAGCTTTACAAGTGACAACCAACCAAAAGGGACACGGACAAGCACAAGCATTACACCGAACAAGCCGTTTACAATTTTGTCCGTGACATTCTCCCCCACTTATTCCTTCGACGTCCTCGTCGAAGCCTTTGCTGACGCTGCAACTTCTTTTCTTTGTTGGATCTTTGATCTTCGCCTCGCTCTCTTTGTGATGCGCCTCTTGGCTCCCATTTGTTCTCCGGTTGTTGTTGTTGAGTCGTCGAACTTTAATCGCCATCCGCTTCAACTCGCCAATGACTCGACTTTGGTGTGGGGTTGGCGAGTTGTCTTGATCCTTGCGGCTCTTCGGATTCATCGATGAAGGTAAAAGACCATCATTGATATCGCCGATCTTCAAATTCTTCTTGTCTCTTGAATCTGGATAGATGCTTGTTGGAGCTTTAACGAGCATCGCCGCAACCTTTGAAATTTTCGAGTCCTTCCTCGTAAAATTTGCCCATCGAATCTTCTTCCACTTAGTTGTCTTGAAGGGTCTTCAAATCTGTGCGAGCTCCTCTGTTTGGATAACTAAGAGAGTGGGGTACTCGGTTTCACCCATTCTCTTGGGAATTGAGAAGACAAAGGTTACTTGACTTCGCCCGCCTCCTCGAGGTTGTACCGTCGTGCGTCAAGTGGTTACTAGACTTCACTGCTCTTAGCTCACACTTCCAAGCACTTGAAGTGTTTGCAATCCTCTATTGAGTCGCCATCTGTGATTCACCTTTCATTGCCATTGAACTTCGGAATGCAAGAAGTTATCACTCCAACTTGGAGTAAGTCTCCGATAAGATTTGGTCGCCTTTGGGATTGTATCGCCTTCTCCATCATTTCTGTCGCCGACTGTTCTGAGTAGTAAAGGTATAGCACCGCGTACTGTCTGCTTCGATCCTTGGTCATGCACTCTTACATAGACCAAGTCCTTCACTCACGGCTATCTTGATGGAAAGTCTGGTGACACTTGGTCTTACGAAGTTCTCGGCCGCCCTTCACCTTGTCTTGGTACATGGAGTTTGCCAAAGCATTCTCCTCCTCCACGGCCCATATCACGACCAAGTGCTCTCCCTCTAAGAGAGCAAGGGATTGATGACTCCGGAAGTCCCGCCTCGGCGGTACCATGGCATTCGCGACGCCCATGGCACTACTATCAGATTTGTCTCGCATCTGCATCCCTTCTTCGTGATCGGTAATCTGCTATGCGGCATTGTGACACTCCTCGAGTTCACCTTCAATCTACTCGATGATTGATCTTGGGTAGTGAGTCCCACTTTGGACTCGTCATTGCTTCCACACCCTATTCGACCCCCGCTTCAACACCTCTGTTTCTCGGCGATTCCACTTGGTCGATGGAAATACTGATTTGCAACTCCCATGTATGGCCACCGCCACCATGTTGCGGGGTTTGCACCATCTGTTCTCCTTAGCTTCATGGGTGCAATGTTCGCTTACTCGGCCTTGTCCTCGACTTGCGGGCTCCCTTAAGCGAATGTAAGCTCAAGTAGTTCCACTCTTCAGACTCCGATCATACCTCTCAGATGATCCGGTCCCCAAATGGGACTCCTGGTATTTGCATCGAACTTCTTCCTTGAGAGTGCACGGCCCCATAAGGCGATGTCCAAGGCTTTCATTCAATGCAACATTCGGTGCACGCGACGGAAGACCCGCCTCTGCGGTACCATGGCATTCACCGCTTGAATCCATAGCTCTTCTTGCCGTCGTGTTGTTCACCGGCGTGGAGCTCCTAATTGCGCCCCGGTCATACTTCCAGATGACCATGTCCCTCACGGATACACGTGTGTCGTCTTGCCACGAACCATTCCACCGATCCCCGCATCATGTCGCCTCCTGGTGACTTGCATTCGATCCTGTGGTATGAACTCGAGCTGCGATATCTCCATGTGTGGACTCGCCAACACATCGCAGGCCTTCGCCGGCCGATTCGTTCGCTTCTTTGGCAATCGACCTTCGTCCACCCACTCTCGGGTCACACTCGGACGAAGTCTAGCTCTAGGATAGTCTATTGCCTAGCAGCTCCTCTGAAGTCCCCTGACTTCGCTGAAATAGGTGCACCATTGTCTGGATCCTAGGACTCTGCCCCTACCAACACAATCTCCGCTGCGCACCGCTTTCCTCATGGCAACTCGAATGGCAACAGTGGCATATTCTTGAAATCGCATCGCATCCTCTTGCCCCGTGTCAAGGCCTTTTGACACCAACTTTGCCTCAGCAAACTGCGTCGCCTTAGAATCTCCACCAAATGCTTCATCGAGATAAAGTGCATGTGCCTCAAAGCTCCCTTGTCTTTGGCACTATGCAAGGCAGTCGGCTCCATCGAATATGAAACCCATGGAGCGGCATGATCCGATTCCGCCTCTGCAAGAGTCCATGTCCTTGACTTACTGCCAGGGAAAGCTCAAGCCTCCACTCCACATTCCATCTTCTAAACCAACTCCCTTCATGCGGCTGGGTACTTCACCAAGTTCCCCCAAGTTGCTTTGCTTCTCGATTTGCATTGCGTTGATGGTGGCCCTCACGCCAACCATTCCACGGGTTAGCCCTCTGTTGAGACCGATCTCACTATCGGCTCCAAGTGTGCCTTCACTTTGTGTTGCCCTGGGTTGCTCCCCCACTTGATCTCGCTAATCGTCCACCAACGCATCACCACTAGCGAGATCATGCAATGACTCCTTACCGCTCACTCGATCCGTCGAGCCGTCTTGAAGTACTCCTCAACTAGTGCGGTTCATTCGCGCATAACTCTGCCTCTGCTGAAGCGGGACTTATCCCTCCGGATATCCGCCTGGGTTGGAGCAACTTCTCTCTTCGCATCCTTCCTTAGGAAGTTTTGGAGACCACAATCCTTGGACTACTTCGCCTCTCTTGAACAAAGCGTGCCCAGTCGCCATTGCAAATGCACTTGCTAGGGTGTGACACTTCACCAATATCACTCGACCGCACCCCTCGGGTCTAGCAACATCTTTGAACTCGCCGCACACTTCAAAGATCTTACGAAAGTATCTCGCACTGTCGAAGAGAAAGTTCCGATGCTCCATGGCGCCGACCTTCGGCCGCCTTGGGATGGCCACAGACGATCCATCGTCGCGTCTGCAAGCCCTTGCACGAGTATCGAATTCCTTGAGTTTGCAACTCCCTCACCTCGTGAGCTTTACACAACTCTTTCGATCATTGAACAACCCACTCCGCCTTGCACGGTCTCATCCTTTGCAAGCACTCCGTTTGCTTTGAGCACCGTCAAGTTTGGGTGCCACTGTCGAGCCAGCCTTTGCTCAAACTCACCATCCCGACTTTTGTGCGCTCGTAATTCTTCTTAGCTTGTTGTCCTCGTGGTGCCTCGCTAGGTCCCCCACGTATGCATGCTAAGTGTTTCTAAGTGGGCTTGTCCGCTCGATACCAATCATACTGACTTTTGGTTTTGTCTAAGCCGTGCGGCACCAATGCGTATTACCGCAAAGGTTAGCCTACCCGAAATCTCTGACAATCCCTTAGGATCTGCAAAAGAGAAGACAAGACAGAGAAAACGCTTCATACGGGATCCGCAAGCCGCTCTTTTAGCAAACACATTATAGCCAATGCACATTCCAACAATGGATATCACAAGCTCAGAACAGTTGCACAACAAAGGTATAAAATTGGTCCACTACAGACCGAATTCTATTACAAGTATTCCCTCGACGCGTACTTTATGTACAAGCCTACAATGGCTGTCAAACTCACTCAAATAGGGCATTTTGCCTTTGGCAAGCCCTTTACAAGCTTTACAAGTGACAACCAACCAAAAGGAACACGGACAAGCACAAGCATTACACTGAACAAGCCGTTTACAATTTTGTCCGTGACATTATGTCACCGGCATAACGTATCATCTTCCCAGGCCAATTTCTTATGTGCAGGCTAAGCCAATTTCTCATGTGCTGGGTAAGGATTATGTTCCCAAGTTCCTGATTCGAATCTGATTTACCTAAAAACAATTATGAGGAGAAGTGTAAATCTTCAGGATTTGTTAAAACTCCTAGTGATGAATTTTGGAATTCATGTTAAGACGACCAATCATACTGAGCCGCTTAATTGCGTCACTGATGCACAATTTAAGAGCAGTTTTCGAGTCAAAAGATAATCCATGTGCTTAAAACTATGAACATAGATTCTTTCACATCAACTAACAGCAATACCAATAAGACCATAAATTTCCAGCCACTGATTCTTTCACATCAAATTAAGAAATGCAAACATCTAAATATGATGATCTTAGAGGAGATGATGCTCATAAATGCACAAATTTAGTATTCCATACAATGCCATCATGAGACAAGCCATGAATACGATTTATTTGTCTCAGAAAATAGAATAAAAGATTTTAAAAAAAAGTCAGCAACAAGAAATACCAGTGCACAACGGCAGATTCCGGATAGGCGAAGCAAAAAACAGTAGTGTTTCGAGGAATGGCTACATGAAACCTGATATGGTTTTGAACACTGATTATGATTCAAGATATACTGCACAAGCTTCGTGTTTCCGGTAGAGGAGCAACCAGACCTAGCTCATGCAGTTTTTGCCGGCCATGTTGCTTGAGATGACATAATTATACCAACAATCACACCAAATAACCCAAGTGCACTGCCAAATATTTCGATCACCAGAATCTTTACGAAAAGAGACGAGTTTTGAGCATCAGATAGAGCACAGCTGCTTCCAATTATTCCCACACACAGCCTGTTCAAAGAAAGCACAAGTCAGAACAATTGGATGAACCAGCGATGTTTCTGGATTCCCCTTGAGTCTGGATATAACTGTTGTGGTGTAACATACCCACACATGAGATTTGCAAAACCGACGATGATCCCAGAAGCAAATATTGCATATCCAGCTCTAAGAGACTCGGGGTCATATATCTTCGATGATGGCACACTTTCCAGTTTTGTTTGCAGGATAATTGCTACTATAACACCATATATGGCAACAGCCTCACAGAAAATAACACTGAAGACACCATAAATTAACTTTAGAAGTGCTACAAGGCCTCAAATGCAAATATTGATAACCACAAATGTGCTTGTTGAGAGGCTAATCAAACTATTGTTAATCAAAGGCACATGACAGAAAGCCATCCACAAACAATTCGATGTAGAGCGTGCATGTGCCATAAAACTTCAAGTTGTCATTGTATATCTAGGTTGAGATTTATAAAATAAGATGAACATGAACCAAAATTTGAATATCAAATACAGGATCTATCCTGATTGAGGCAAATCAACTTTCAAAAATGAGCCAAAGCTTCTTACCAATAAGAAATCGAGTCTCATGAATAACAATGCATGAAATTGCAAGGGCCTCAATATATCCAGGAGAGGAATAATAGGCCAGGTCACTATCCCGAAAGGCGGGATATGAACAAAAGCTGGTAGCTAGGCTAGCATCTGTAAGTTTCTGCAAAACCAATGATCACATCATATTTATGGGTAATTGGCTGTTCAAAAGCAATGTCCAAGTCAACCAATTACTCCCCAATCGCTTTTCTAGTGTAACAAATGTTAACCTGTCTGACTTTTAATTGATATAAAGGCTTGAACAATGCCCCTGTAAAAGATGACCGACCACAAACAAGATATTGTAAGGTCAACAAAGCACTAGTGCTTTGCAGGTGAGGTTCAATGGGTGATCAAATACTGGAGAATATAAACCATCCTCCATGGTATCTAACTGCATAATGGTTATCAGAATGAGAAGATGTGTGGGGTCACTATAAAAGATAAAAGTTGTAAACATTTGCATCCTTGACCAATTGGAATTGTTTCATTTAAGGTAAAAAATAGGTAAAAATTAAAGGTGATGACCAAAGAGATCTAGATGCATCATCTAAATGAAACAGTCGATTAGGAATATGAGAGGTGGAGTAAACCTAAGAAATTTCCCTTATATACAAGAAGAAAGAGATTATGACTCTTAGTTTGACTAATGATTTGCCCTCAAAAAGGCTCAGTGGCAAAAAATATGCATGTAACAGGCTCCTAAAAGTTACGGTCCTACAGCTTGTTGTTTACAAATGGTTTTTTAATTGTTCGTCCTACCTCAAATCAATGATAAGTTGCAGAAATACAGAACGATCAAAAGTCAAATCAAGTTGGGACAGATATGTCACTGATTTCTAAGTCCTTTCCGGCAAATCTCACAGAAGAATTTTTGCATTAGGTTTTAGGCACCACCGGCACATACAGAGTCCCGCCATTCTTTTCATAACTCTAATACTGGAGTATCCATCAGCTTCCTTCTCGAGATAATCAAATAAAGCTAAAGGGGTGCAATTGGCCAATCTCATAACAAAAGAAATCCTTCTTAAGTATAGAAGAGCACACTCATTTATAACTTTGACAGGACAATCGAATAATATGCAGAGTTGAAGGCATGGATTAGTGACCATCACATAACAAGAAAGATAATTCACTATTACATGGAAGCATAGTGCGAAAAAGATCGCAAAAATGTAGAATCACAACAAGATCTCTCATTTTTCAGTTGTCGATCAAAGGAAATTCATATTCTACCCGTCAGGTCGTCATGAACTATTTTCCCTGTAATTGGCCGTGCAACAAAAAAATCATGCGTTCACAATCTGAAATATAAATCATGATTTATAGAGCCTGATATGCAATACAAATAGACGCAGAGATCGTAAATCGAGTAAGAAACACCGAATCGTCATGCAAAAGCTTTAATTGAATGGTAAATAGCACGCACCTAATAAGATTTTTCGAGGTGATTCTGGGGGCTTTGATCGCCGCGCCGATCAAGCTGCTCCCGGTAATATAAATACCCCTGGAAGAATCGAAAGAAGTAAAATGTCAGACAAATATTGGAAATATATATAGAAAATCTACGAAAAGAAGAACAGGAAAGAAAGAGGGGTTTCGACCGTCTCACCAGGCGGCGCCGAGGACGGAAACGCCGATGGAGATGGCGATGCCGATGGAAGCGAAGGTGTAGGGCGAGACCTGTGTCAGCGCCCGCGACCACGAGCTCGACATCGCAACGATCCCTTCCGATGAGACGAAAGCTAGGGTTCCGGTGGGGGCGAGGAGGGAAGAAGACAGATTTGGGGGAGAAGGCCGCACGGTAAGCCCGGGGGTCCGTGGGGGAGCGGGAGATAAGGGCTTGTTTATGTCATCTATTGTTTCTGTTGTGTGTTTTCTGGTTTCAAAAACAAAAATTCTAACGGCAAGCGTGGAATCATGTCGTATTTGACTACATTGCATGTGTTTTTGTTAGCTTAAACAGATTAAAAAAATACATCTTGTCTCCACACGACGCACCGGTCTGAATCCACCGGCTCGATCCACAATGCCTCATCGTCTCCATCGTCAAATAAGTCGCGACATAGGCAGTCAGAAATTACAAACAGTACATATCCAAAGAAAATTTTCTATTTATTATTATTATATATAAATAAATTCCTAAAAAAATTAAAAAAATTTATAAATTTTTTTATTTTTTAAAAAGATAATATTACCTTGATCCTCTCATAGTCATCTCCAACTTGTAAGCTTTACTTCATATAATTATCTTCTTCATTGCATCATCATAATGTTGATAAGATTCTCAGTTCTTATCCTTATTTATTATTATCATCATATTACCTTCTTCTATCGTGTTACTATTTTACTAATAACCTCCCTCATCGTTTCTATCCTCATCAATTGCAAAAACGAAGAAAAAACAAAAGAAAAATAAACAAAAATGACTGTAATGAATAAGGGCCGAGGCTGATCGATCTACGATAGCGTTACCTGTTCTCCTCTTTTTCTTTGGTCTTTTTTTTTCATCTTTTCTTACTAGAATGGGTTTAGCAAAGAAGAGAATTTGTCAGTAAAATAATAATATAATAAAAAAGAGGTTGACACGATAATATTGATGGATAAGAGCAAGGATATCTTTGAGTATTTTAATTTTTACAATGAAACGAGAAAGGAAGATGATCCTAAAAAACAATGGTAATCTAATAATATATATATATATATATTTGTGTGTATATCTACCATTTGTATGTATCTAAACTTTATCAATTTGTATCGTGCTGATTGAACTGATGGAGGATGATATCGTTCAGGTGACGTAGATTGGTTTTCCACATAAAAAATAAAAAAAAAATGTAATCATAGACACAAAAACGAAATTGCCAAACACATGCGTGCAACCACCACGTGAATGTTTTAGCATGTGAAACTCGTGCGCAAAAATGGAAATGTTCGATCCATGTCTCAAATTTGACCCGGAACCGACCGCACGTTCCTTCTCAGCTTACATCAAATCATATCTCGATTTGGTTTGATCCGATCGAATGTTGTAGAGACCCATCGGTTCCATCTCGGATCCAACCACAAAACGCCAGGTGTGAAGCGGGATTCTAAGCGTGCATTTCGCCGCTCGAATGGGGTTTGCAGCGGATCCCCATATGAGTGAGGAGAAAATTGTTAGGTTACGATCGAGGGAAGAATATGCCGGTCTCATCGTACGTAAACACATGAGCACTTCGAGGCCTCCACCTTGGCATGTTGGACTCAAATATTTAGTAAGATTAGAGTAGAAATTAAAATTGATTTGGTTATAATTAATAATCATGATTTGTGTGATTTTGAATTTGGTTTGGGTTAAAAAATAGATACAAATTAAAATATAGAATGTGATTATTTATGGAAAAGACTCTTTTTGGGAGAGTTACATATCTCCTATAAAATCATTTAGTGTATTTATTTTTTATTTTTTTCTTTCAACTACTAATCTATCTAAGATTATTTCAAAAAAAATCTCTGTGCATTTGTTTGATCAGAGACCTCGCTTTCTTCTTCTTCTCCATCTCGTCTAGGTTTTCGATTTGCTTTCTCTCGGTTCGTGCTCGTCTACGTCGTGGTTTTGGATCGAGCCTTTCTTCCTGGTCTTGCAATTCTTGGCCGGCAATCCCGCCAAATCTAGTCGCCTGGAGTCGTTCCGTCTTTTCCCTGGAACCAAACCTCTTTTTATTGTCGAATCCGAGGTATGAGATGCTAATCCCTTCAAAGTTTCTGTTCTTGATCTATGCGATGCTGTTCTTTATTTTGGATCCGACTTTTGAGAACTGTTATTTGTGGCGGACTGTTAAATGACATCTAGTAACCTGAAATGAAATTGCGGTTGATTCTTGCAGCAGCGGACCGCACAGTCATGGACGGCTTCGAACTCGATGCTCCGCGGCAATACTTTGCCACAAGCAGCCTTGTCGTAGGCTATGCCCTCTGTTCCAGCTTGCTCTCTGTCATCAACAAGTTTGCTATCACAATGTTCGATTACCCTGGCCTCTTGACGGCATTGCAGTACCTGACTTCCACGGTTGGCGTTTGGGTTCTTGGGAAGCTGGGCTTTCTCTATCATGATCCTTTCACCTTTGAGACGGCCAAGAAGTTTCTGCCCGCAGCTACCGTCTTTTACCTGGCCATTTTCACAAACACCAATCTGCTACGCCACGCTAATGTTGATACGTTCGTAGTGTTTCGCTCCCTGACGCCCCTTCTGGTTGCCGTCGCGGATACCATCTTCAGAAAGCAGCCATGCCCTTCAAAGCTCACGTTCTTTTCGCTTGTGGTTATTCTCGGTGGCGCAGTTTGCTACGTGCTGACCGACTCAGCATTCAATCTCACTGCATACTCATGGGCGATTGCTTATTTGGTGACTATTACTACCGAGATGGTTTACATAAAGCACATGGTGACAAACCTAGGACTGAACACATGGGGTTTTGTGTTCTACAATAATCTTCTGTCCTTGATGATGGCACCGGCGTTCTGGTTTGTCACTGGGGAGTATGCTGATGTCTTCAAGGCTTATGGATCAAGTTCTGGGATTTGGTTCAATATCATGGCTTTTGTCGCAGTAGCTTTGTCTTGTGTTTTCGGATTTCTCATCAGTTTCTTTGGGTTTGCAGCAAGGAAAGCAATCTCTGCTACTGCATTTACGGTTACAGGGGTTGCCAACAAGTTTCTCACGGTGGCGATCAATGTATTGATCTGGGATAAGCATGCAAGCAAAATTGGTTTGATTTGCTTGCTTTTAACACTTGTGGGGGGAGTTCTTTATCAGCAGTCAGTCACTAGCGATGGACACTTCTCACAACAGCGTGGCTCTACAATTTCTAAGAAGGCAAATGGTGTGGTAGGTAATGTTGATTCTGAAGATGAAAGACATGACAAGTGCCTATCTGGGAGGGATTCAGTTGTATGATATCAATGTAAGAGAATTTTCTTCTCATTTTAGAGGCAAATTTGTGCTACAGAAAGCTTGGTTATCCTAATATATGTTTGTACATGTAAACCTTTTGGTAGGATGTTACATTGAATAGTTATGTTAATCTTTGCTTTCATGGGATAAACCAGCTCGTTATGCTGTATGGGTTAATTGCATAATCATCTGAAACTTCATCTGAACCTTACTTAATGTGTTTCCTTTCTGGAACACATTGTGAAGTTTTATAAAACAGCCCTTATGCAATAAGCATTAAGCAGTTTGATATCAACTGCAGGTTTTCTCTTTATTTAAGATGCTTTGGTATGTAAACCATTTATTAGATTCTTGAAGATCATATGATCGGAGGTATCCGGAATTTTTTGCACTACCAGGATGAAATCCATGCTTCTGCTTCATGTAAGTGGTAAATCAATATTTAGTAGTTTTTAGGTTTTGTCATGTCTAAGCTAACAAAGTGCTGGATTAGTTCCGAAAATATATCTATTCTCCAATGCACAAAACGACCAAGATCTAACAGAAGTCCAGATAATCTCTAGTTTTCTATCTGTGGCTGTGCATAGTGGTCAAAAGAAGGAGATAGAAATCCAAGGTGCTTACATGTCTAGATGTTTTTATGTCAAACTATAAACAATCTTATTTTTTTAAGAATCATGGTTTGTCTCCTTTGTTATTCATATGGTTTAGTGTCGGGGATCTTTTCTGAAATCTACATATCCTAAAACCAAGATGGATTTCGGAGTTCAATGCCATGCAACATTTTTTAATATTTAACTCTTGCGATGTACAACAGCTAGCTTTTGTTCACTGGAAAAAGGGGGCGAGAAATGAGTTCTAACTTCTAATCTGGACACTATTCTTCCTTTAATGGGTCAACCTCATCAGTGACCTTGCAAGGTGAACATGAAACTATGGTGGAGGCATGCTTGGTAAGGTACTACTTGGAAATATAAGAATAAATATATTAATATTAGCAGGAATTATAATTTTCAGATTGTAATTAGAAAACAAATAAGGATGACAATGTTCTTGAATTAAGAGTGGTCTATGAATATAGATATATGACCCCCAAAAAGTAGTACTGGTAAGGTATTTTTTGTGGTGGGCGGTAGTGTCGAGTGCTTTAACTAGATCTGGCTAGTGTATGAACTTTTTGAATGAGTACCAAATGCATGAATTATTTTTTAAGCATTAGAGAGTATTTTAGTTTTGTTTTGCCTCTTGGCCAACAAAATGAACATCATTCTTAAATGAAGACTGGTTTGGAGAAATATTTCGATACATGTGTGATGAGAACCTTTTATGTGGTAGTGTTTTCAAAGTTAACAAAAGCTTGTGTTTTGTTGCTGCATGTTAGTTGATGTCTACGATACTACGATGCTGCATTTTTTTTCATGGTATGAGGAAATAACGCAGGGCATTTTCGTTAGATTTCTTTATGAGATTGATCTAATACCAACAACTTGTGGATCCATCTCGGGGTATTCAATGAAGGTCTCATGCTTTGGTAATACAGTTTAATTATCTATTTCTGTGTTGCAACTTGTAAGTTTTCTCCTGTCATGAAGACGAAAAACAAGAATTTCAAAGATATTAGTCCAACTGCCTAAAATTTTATTTTCTTTTTCTTGAAACAATCATCTAAGTAGTACCAGTTATCACTTCGATGTGGTGAGAGTGTTCCAAGTTAAACACTGAAGGTGCATTCGAGTTTATAACACACAAGCTTCTTTTAGTGAGGATCAATTTTCAACTGCTAGACATTGGCCTATGATTGAATTCTGACCTGTAGGGCTGCAAGTTCATGTATGTGACTGGTGCAAAATTATTTTTGTTGGAATTCAAGTAGCGACAACTATTTGATTTGGAATCTAAAATACCCAATTATGATGATTAAGAGTTTCGTGATGTCCTACAGCTTGTTGCACATAAGAATTGAGATTACTAAGGAAGTGGAGATAGCTAATGCCTTCTTTTCTACTAGTGTTCATAAGTCTTACAGCTGAGGAAATATCAGATTAAGCTGCTGACGCAAGTAGCTGTAAAGGATAAGAAACCCAGGTGAGAATTCAGACTTTTTTCTGTATCTGTTTCTCTTTAATGTTTTCTTGGACTTAAATCTTCCACGTCTAGTAAATTTTCTTCGATACATGTACCGAAAAGTCTATGGAACAACGAAAACAACATCAGCACTAATAATTTTGATCTCTGTTCACCGTACACACTTCATTTACACGGTACTTAGGCAAACTAAAAGAAACTTATATCTTGATTTAGCATGCATCATTCTGTATAGGTTGGTCTCAAAATGTACTGCTACTTGTTTATTGTATTTGTGGATGAATTATGCCAGAGATTGCAGGTGATTCCACTCAACGATACCACCATTGTGTACCAAATGCACCACAGCAAATGTACTCGCTCTTTCTCCCTTCCAGACGCGTCCAGACGCGTGCGGCATCAACCTACTGCGATCCCACTCTCCTCACAAGTAGCACAAGAGTACATGTCCCGCACTCCACAATTTGGCATGTGGTCAACACAAAGAACATCAACATCATTCCTTCGAGTCTCACCATACTTCAAATTCCGATGGCTTCATGGTAGAGCAGGAACCTCCCAAAAGATGTGTCGCACCGAAAATAGTTGTTTTGCTCCTAGGACACTGGAAACAGAACGAATAGAAGCGTTCTTGTCGTCTCCGCCATCATTTCCCTGTACAACAATCCACTTCTTCTTTCCCTTCAATAGAACCTTCACAGTCCCTCGTTGTCTCTTCGCTTCTCTTTGTTTAGATTGGAGCTCCTCCCTCACACGCAAATATGGAGAGGGTTATCGTCACAGAGGGCCTTCGTCCACCCCTTTCTAGTGCCCAAGCCCGGCTCTTCCACCCCGTCCACGCTATCAGAAGCCGCCTATCTGCCGCCGCCTGTCTCCCTTCCCTTGGCCTCGGAGCTCGATCCCCGACCTCCTCCTTCTACAGCTTCAGCTCCGAGAGTAAGAAGCCATCGTTTCCGGGTTGGGGGACCGCCGATGAGCACGAAAGGCGGCTCCTTCACCCACGGCTCTGCAGAAAACAGAGGAAAGCTCCGTTTTTTCGAGCTGGCGCGGCGGTCTCGGCTGGAGGAGACGGCGTTATCGACATTAAAGAGAAGCCCAAGTTCTTAGGCGTCGAGTTAGTGACGCTTAAGAAGATAATTCCCCTCGGGATGATGTTCTTCTGCATTCTCTTCAACTACACGATCCTGCGCGGCACCAAGGACGTCCTGGTGGTGGCGGCCAACGGGAGCGGCGCGGAGATCATACCCTTCCTGAAGACGTGGGTGAACCTGCCCAGGGCGGTGGGCTTCATGCTGCTGTACACCAAGCTCGTCAACGTGCTGTCAAAGGAGGCTCTTTTCTACACGGTTATCGTCCCTTTCATTGCCTTCTTTGGGGCCTTCGGGTTCGTCTTGTATCCCCTCAGCAGCGTCAACCACCCCACAGCGCTCGCAGATAAGCTTCTGGCGGCGCTCGGCCCGAGCTTCCTCGACACCGTCGCTATCTTGAGGAGTTGGGGCTTCTGCCTTTTCCATGTGATGGCAGAGTTCGGGGGTAGTGTTGTCATCTGGGTTCTCTTCTGGGGGTTTGCCAATCAGGTATGGATTTGTCATCGTCAGCATCAGCAATAATAATTGCTAGCGTTCTTCATTAGCCTTTCATAAATTTTAGTTCTTTTACTCTGTTCTATGTGTATGTTGCTTGCTTCACTTGATTCTAGAAAGGAATCAGTATCAATTGGATATTTGTGTTATCTTTACCTTTTTGTTGCTCAGTTTTACCCTTCCATCTTTTGAGACCTTTATATAGCATAGCTTCTTAGGTGTAAAGTAATGGATGGTGCTTGATATTTTCTTTGGTTCTATTCGTAGCAGGTTCTCTTAATGAATAACATTCATTTTGCTTTGGCCTGGTTCACCCCAAGATCATTTTACACTGTATCCTTTTAACCTTTAAATACCTTGGAAATGAATGCAAAATTTACTGCTTTACATCCACATGTCCCGGTTCGGTGACGTATTTACTAAGATTGACTTGTTGGTTTATATCTTTAATGAGGAATGTATATGATCAGTTTGTTAAATCATGTGATCCTTTATGAATGAGATGCAATCACAATAGGGAAAAAAGTATTACCATTTGTAAAGTCAAACTCTTATAAAAAAAAAATTGATTATTTTTAGCCATACTTCTTGGATGGAACACTAGAATATATGCTTTCACTAAATAGCCAGGTATCCATGTAATAGAAAAATATCAGCTGAGTCAGAGAAAGCTACAACTCAACAACTTTATTTCACCCTATTGTCTTTAGTGACACAAAACCTCACTATATATCAATGTGATCATTTACTAGACTAAATAGTTTACACAAGTAACAGTGGCTTTCGTATTAATTTGATGAATTATTATAGCTTTCACTTAACTCTAAAATATACGAATAAGGTCCAGTAAGAAGTTACAAACAATATGTCAATAAATGTGAAGCTATTATTAATATTTAATATAATATACACAATAACTACATAAGTTTAATATAATATACACATTATTATCAAATTATCAAACAGAAAAGGATTCTTTTCTTTTCTTCCATGGTTGTGAACTGTGGGAATCTTGAGGTGGAAAAACATTCTTTTTAAAGGATTCTATTTTTGTCTATATCTTCTATTACTCAAGGCAGGTAAAAGATTCCCCACTTGTATTATTCGGCTGATGGACTTTAGCAAGAAGAGGTGAATATGGACTGTTTCGATGAGCAATAAACTGCATTTTACTTTGGTTCAATGTTTTCCAATGACAATATTTATTGTGAACTATCAACTGATGGACATGGATGACCTAGAATTTTTGTTGCAATTTAGCTTGCAACTTGTTTTATTCTCCCCAACTAATATATTGTGAAGTACTAAGGCGTTGTTTGTCAACGCTAAACTAAGGTCTGTATTTACTGAAATCCTAACATTAGTACATGTATGGTCAGAAACAAAAATCTTGAGCTGGAATATTGTTTTGCTTCTATATCGAACAAACTCATTGCCATTGGCACTACCAATCATAACCCAGAATTGAAGAGGACGTGCTTAAGGCTTGACTAGTATTTATGACAAGATAAACTACTATGTTAATGAAGTCCTCGGAATCGAACTACATTATTTGCATTTGCTCAAGTATATGTGTTTGCTTTTATTTGTACTTGGGAGTGAGAATAAATGATAGAAGACCGCCTCATTTCATTTATGGAAATTTGTTGTCTTTTACTACTTTATTCCATTTATTTTTTGGCTTCAAGTCTATACATTTTAAATTGTCCTTTGTTCCTTCTACAATCTTTCAATTCATATATGTAAAACTGTCAGAAGTTTATTAAACATAACATTTTCTTGCTTTACATGTCATGAAATACATTGTAGGTGGTCTTATTTAAATGTCAAAATCTTATGCTGGCATATCAGTTCAAAGATCTTAAATATAATTATTCTCCTTGGAAAATTTTATATTGAAAATGAGAATTTTACATCACTCTGCAAATTTGAGTTTACTGTTGTCCTAACAGTAGTAGTACCTGAATGCTATATGGCAAGTTATTCAAATGGATAGAATAAAAGGAATATCTTTGTATGCATTTACCCAATGCATATCCCCTGTTGATCAAGTTACAGTTTGTTTGACAAGTAGCTCCTACCTTCAATACATCTCTATCACAAGTGTAAGACTTGGGAATTTTGTGCAAAACAGAATAACAAAGATATGAATGTGTCCCTCATATTTACCATCATAAAGTATATGGCCAGCATTGGTTGACAAGGTTCAAGTTATGGAAACAACAGGTAAGTTTATATGCAACGACTCTTCTCAGAATTTGTATGGGATTTGGCCTTATCAAAATTTCTCAACTTACCAAAGATATAATGCAAGCATAAGTACAGAGGTAGATGCACAGGCTTTCAACATGCTCCTACCTGTATTCCAAATTGAATCAACAATAATGCCTACCACATTAAACCATCAGTCCTGAATGTAAACTAATTCAATACAATCGTAGTTGCTCTATATTCCTTTTGTTCCTCTGATAACTAGTTAAACTGATATCTGCAATAATAATCATGGTTCAGTAAGGATGGGTAGACAATAATTACTAGGTAGGATATTTTCATTGTTATCTGTGCTTGTAAACTTTGGATCTTATCATCCTTGGGAATATCATCTTCTTCATATGGTTAGACTTGATAACAGTTGACCTTCACTAACACCATCCCTGCAAAGAAAGTTACAATGTGAGAAAAAAACAATTCTACCATATGAGTACCTCAAAAGTTGTTAAGAAAAACTATTTGTATGCAAAAGTTAGATTAACCTCTAATCAAGGATTTTAATTTTGAAAGGTACTGCCCGCTACCGGGCGGTATCAACCTGGCTACGGCTTGGCTGTAGTGAGGGAAGAGGAAGCGTCGAGGGAGAATCGGGAGAACCTCGACGCTTTCTAATCCAGCATTGCTCTCCCTCGACGATCTCGATCCAGGAGGTAACGAAGAGGCGACGACTCGACTTCTTCGCCACATTCTTCACCAAAGGACGGAGATGCCTGCGGCTTTCGTCTCGTTCTTTGCCGATGGCCAAAGCGCCCCAGAGGGGGTAAGCAAGGTGAATTCTCAAGGATGTCACGGTGATCACCCCAGAGGGGGTATCACGCCGAGCACCCCAGGTGGGGGTGCGCCTTAGAGGGGGTAGGCAGTCGTGCACCTCAAAGGGGGTGCGCCCCAAGAGGGGATAGACAAGGTGCGTTTAGTCCCACATTGGTAAGGAAAGGGGAGGTCTTGAGCCTTATAAGCGTTGGCGCTGCACACCCAGTAAGCCGGTTTTGTTGGGAGAGGGTAATGGTCACGTGACAAGTGGTATCAGAGCAAGCCCCTGGCCTTCACCAATTACCCCAGAGGGGGTGTCCACGCCGAGCGCCTCAGAGGGGGTAGGCAGGGTGGCCTGTCCGTGACGAGGACGTCACGAGATTAGGTGGGGGAGAATGTCATGCCAAGCGCCCCAGAGGGGGTAGGCAGGGTGAATTCTCAAGGATGTCACGGTGATCACCCCAGAGGGGGTATCACGCCGAGCACCCTAGGTGGGGGTGCGCCCCAGAGGGGGTAGGTAGCTGTGCACCCCAAAGGGGGTGCGCTCCAAGAGGGGGTAGGCAAGGTGCATTTAGTCCCACATTGGTAAGGAAAGAGGAGGTCTTGAGCCTTATAAGTATTAGCACTACATACCCGATAAGCTGGTTTTGTTGGGAGAGGGTAATGGCCACATGACAAGTGGTATCAGAGCAACCCCTGGCCTTCACCAATCACCCCAGAGGGGGTGTCCATGCCGAGCGCCCCAGAGAGGTAGGCAGGGTGGCCCGTCCGTGACGAGGACGTCACAAGATTGGGTGGGGGAGAATGTTACGCCAAGCACCCTAAAGGGGGTAGGCAGGGTGAATTCTCAAGGATGTCATGGTGATCACCCCAGAGGGGGTATCACGCCGAGCACCCTAGGTGGGGGTGCGCCCTAGAGGGGGTAGGTAGCTGTGCACCCCAAAGGGGGTGCGCCCCAAGAGGGGGTAGGCAAGGTGCATTTAGTCCCACATTGGTAAGGAAAGGGGAGGTCTTGAGCCTTTTAAGCGTTGGCGTTGCACACCTGGTAAGCCGGTTTTGTTGGGAGAGGGTAATGGCCATGTGACAGAACGCCACAGATGAGGAGAAAATTGTGTTTTTCTCCTCGTCACGTTGCGCCAAAGGCCGAAGACATTTGCGGCCTTCGACGTCTTCGCCAAATGCCGCAGATGAGGAGAAGACCACGTTCTCCTCCTCGTCGCATCGCGCCAAAGCCGAAGACGTCGACAGCCTTTGACATCTTTGCCGAACGCCACAGACGACGAGAAGACCACGTTCTTCCCCTCGTTTGATGTGATGAGAAGAAAAGGAGGCGACGTCGTCGAGGCAGCATATGCCTCCTCTTTTATTATACATATGTATGTATATACATATATATATATATGTACGTATATACATACATATATATATATACACACACATACACATATCGAGTGGTACACCCTAGCGTATCGCTTAGTACGCGCGTACCGTACCGAACAAAGCTCGAAACATCAGGACGATACGAAATTATAAACCTTGCCACTAATAATACTTATTTGCATCTTCAAGTCAGTTCAGAATTCATGTTTGGTTATCCAGAGCTACCTATGTAAATTTGCACTGTATCAGTAGGTGGGGTGAGTTATCACCCGCTACCAGTATAGATCTTTCAGACATGGTTTTCTCTCTCAAAAGGAGGATAGGTAAGGACAAGCTATGGGTGAAACACAACATAAGAGCCGCTCCACTGATCTCCTCTGACAACAACCTGGTGAAGGACATGATGAAGCAGGTCCAGATCTTTCCAACCTGTTCTTGAAGCTTACTTTGGCAACTGTGCATGCCCTTCAGCAAAGAAAGAAAAATAAGGGTACATATCCCTTCTAATAGACCACTGTCAGCATTATTGTCAATATAATGGTACCTGTGTAGCTGATTAGAAATGGATGCTTTGGTACTGGTCACAATACCTGTTACAAGTTCAGTTGCATTCCTTTGTACTCAAATCTACTGAAAAGTTTTAAGATCCTTCTGAAAGTTCTGCCAACTTCACCAGATAACAGGACAGCAGATAATGATCTAACACTGATAGCTTTGTTATTGATGTAATGATTGGCCTGTAACAGTTCCAACTTTAGACCAGGATTCTTGTCCATAAACTTTGAGAGGAATGACTTGTCCACATTTTGCTGTCAGTTTCCTCTTCATTGTAACAGGACCTGCATCCTCAAAGAATGCAGTTGATCTACCTTATGATAGCCTGCACCACTCTGTGGCGTACAAGCCCGAAGGTATGTACTGGAATCTTGAAAAGTATTCTTAAGGGATTTCTTGAGCTCTTTCCTGCCAACAAGTTGGAGAAGTCATATCTGACGAAGGTTTTGTCACTGTAAAATCTCAGACTCGTTCTGCTGTAAGCCCACTAAGAGACTTGATCAAATCCCAGGTATAGGATTGTCGAGTTGGTTAGATTCAACAACAGAAAATGGATGAGGAATATACAGATTACAGGAGTTTCACAAGTATTCTTTTCTTGGAGTCTCCTTCCTAAATCAAGATCTACACCTTGAACTTGACCAAAAACATTTGTAGCTGAAACAACCTAGCTATGATTTCTTTTTCTTTTTCTTTTTCTCTTCTCTGCTTTCCAATGGTAAAGAATCATCCTTGTTTGTATATAACTTTAGCTTAGATTTAAACTGATGAGGGATATAGTTAAAAGAGCAAAACACAATCCTGTATCCATGCCCCAAAGGGAATGTTCCCTCCTCACAGTAGACAAGAAAAAGGTATATTCAACAGGAGAGATGTTGTGGAGAAACCCTCAGAAGCCAGGGGAGGCAATGGAAAGAGGGAAATGAAAGCAGTGGACAAGGTTAGAGAGCTGAAAGCTACACACAAGAGGCATGGGGCTGAAGTCTTGTACTTGAAGACCACAGCATATTCTATGCAAACCTTCTCCTTCTCAAGTCTATAAACTCCTCTTTCTCTCCTGCATGGAGAAATCTACCTATCTTACCATATCCTCTAAAGCTAGCAGTAGTAGCAGGATGGAAGATTCCCACCTCTCAGTACTCTTCCTTTTGCATGCTTTGGGGCCAAGGAGGTTTGTGCAAGTCTTGTAAGGCCTATTGCATGGACTTGGATGTTGCATATGGTAGCCTTGTGACAAACAATATCAACTGTTCTCTCTTTGACTGGATTCTATGTTGGTGTGAGGGTTCCACCCAGTGTGTACCAGTTGAATGCCTCCCTCCCCTCCCAAAAGGATTGATAAGAGTGAGATCTTGTGCATATCTTGTTTGAATCATATATCTGCACCATATGCTTCTGCAGCTTTACCACTTGTATATTTAGATTAATCATTCCAGGATCATGGTTTGTTTGTTGTTCTTTTAGTTGTTTGTGCAACTGGGTTCTGAGACAGTAGAATGTCACAGTGTGATTCTTGCTTAGATACATGTAGTGTGTAGGCCACAGCGTAGATCAACACAATATTGGGTAGCATACACAGTGAGATTTTGATGGTCTGTGTAAGTATATTGTGGGAAGAACATTCACCAATAAGGACAAGGAAGAGAAGGGAATAATAGTAAAGAGGAAGAAGAATCTTTCTTGGTCAGATAGATTTGAATTGCTACAAGGAGTCTTCTCGCCTTTGCTCTTGGCATGAAGTTTCCATTGCTTTATCTCCTGCCTTTTCCTTTTTCCTCACACCAACTCACCCTAAAAGAAGAGATAAATTCTTCTTGTGCAAACAGCATCAGCTCTCTCTCTCTCTCTCTCTCTCTCTCTCTCTCCACAGATTGAGCCATACTTGTCCTTTTTGTTTGAGAGGCACAAGTAGAAGAATATGTAAGGAATCAAACCTAGGAGAATGAAATACTATTTGCTTGAGTGTATCAATCAATTTCTTTCAATTATAGTAAAAGATATATACAGAGTAATTTAAACCTCAAGCAAATTTTTCTATTGATTCCAAGCAACATTAAATCACCCCAAAACTTGTATTTGTTGATCTAATAAATCATAATTGTTCTCCCTGTGCATGTGGTTACTCCGTTGAACAACATCTACACTTGTCAAACACCGAGATCTAATCGAGGAAAGCAGTAAAGTTTCATGAACAACACCATCTCCGATCACATCTTCGAGAGACTTCCTCAAACATTCGATCATGTTTCACATAGAAATATTGGTCCTTCAAAATGGAGTTACAAGTGCATGACTCTTTTACCAGTACAATTTCCATGACCAATAGTAACTTACGATAGATTGCTAATAAATCACATGTACTTGAAAGAGATAGTTAGATTTAGCGAAAGCTCCTCGTCCTTCATCATGGTTCCCGTTTCAGATTGCAAGTAGCTCAAGCCAAAAGACGTAGTTGCCATATCTTTTGCATCATTGTTGTGCCCTTGGTTGAAGTCCTGTTTATAAGAAAATGATCGTTAATTGGAAGAACTTGGAATATATTAACATGAGCACATGGAGTTTGGCCATCAAGGGATAAACAATGGAAAACATTAACATGTTCTTCACGTAACTTTTTGATCCACTAGTGATGAATATGCAAATGAATATCCACTAAAAAAATATGTTAGTAGGTAATTCCAAGCATATGAAAATATATTATCCAATTTTTACAATATATTTAGGCTCTGTGAAATGGAAACTATGTAAAATCTATCCTTCAACATTTTTTAGATAAAATTGACCTCCACAAGATGAACATGAGAGAGAGAGAGAGAGAGAGAGAGAGAGAGAGAGAGAGAGATCTTTATAAGTCGGAAGACTGGAACAGCACGAATCTAAAAGCATGCACAAGGAATCCATCTACCACTTGATAACACTTGTATATAAAACTCTGGTTCTTGGAAGAGCACGAATTTAAAAGCATGCATGCATGCACATTCACGTAAAGGTAGGCACGTTAGCTTCGGTCCTTTCGTAGTGGAAGCTCCATTTACCTCCTTTTGGCTAACATATTACGGTAAGAACAGCACGGAGTCCGATTACCTTTCGGTACACGGTGCCGTCGTCGTCCACATGCCACCCCGCCTCCCCGCACAGCGCCCGGAGCACGTCGTTCTGGTCGGCGTGCTTGGGGAGCCGGTAACCGCCGTGCGCCCGCAGGCCCGCGAAGATCCTCGCCGTCAGCCGCCGCCGTCGCTGCTCCCGCAGCCGGTTGTTCTCTCGCTCCCTCTCCGATGGCCTCCGCAGCGACGTCGCCAGCACCTCCCCATCCCTCCCCCACCGCCGCACCACCCACGGCCCCTTCGTCGCCTTGATGCACCCCCTCCTCCCTCTCCCCACACCTCCTTGTGCAGCTGCCACCCCTCTCTCCTTCTCCATCGACTCCAAGCTTTCGAGGTCGCTCGTTGTAAGCTTCACGGCAAACATTTGGAGCTCTCTCTCTCTATATATATATATATACACAAGTAGACGATTCTCTCTCTCTCTCTCTCTCTCTCTCTCTCTCTCTCTCTCTCTCTCTCTCTCTCTCTCTCCCCATTAACCAACGGGAAGGGGAGACTGCGCACTGTGTCAAAGCTGAACGCTTAGTACAAAGGAGAAGCCTTTCATGGGTACTTCAACAGGATGGCATCTGCTTGATGTGTTTGTCTTCTTGCACTACCCATCTCAAGTGATGTGATTCTTCATAGTTGTCTGCGAATTGCCCCAACCCAGAAAGGAGTAAGAAGGGTAGCGTGGGATGAAACAGATGGATAGAATTGAAATATGCAGTGCGGTACAGTAAATTAGCTTTCTGTTCCTAAAGATAAATTGGGGTATTTGGGTAAAAGAGTTTAGTAGAAACTGAGAGGAAAGAGATTAGCATATTACTTCTACCGGTGGGTGTTCTTATTTAATCTTTTGGTTATAGACAGAATCGTATGCCTTTACTTAATCTTTGGGTGTTCCATGTTTTTTGATTCACTAAAACATAGAACAATCCCATATGAATATGAAAAGGAATAATTGTACCCACAATGTTGATGATCAAAAATAGTATATGGGCTAACTTAATAGGCATGTGATTGACTGCAAATACATAGGAAATGAGGGCAAATTCTAATTTCTTCCTTTGGTGAAAAATAAGATTTTAAGGGTTTTTTTACGATCTTACTCTGCAAATATGTATGAGAAAACCTAATGGATACTTTGTAGAAGAAGCCAAGAAAGAGATGTTCACTTGATATGTTTAGCAAAGCCAAAAATATATAAAAGGAAAACACAAACAATCCAAGGAACAAAATATCCTAAGATTGATAAACAGGGAAAATTAATGAATTTTAATTATCCATGATTAAACTGCATGACGATTAAAAATATTCGAGTCCAAAATCAAATCGCCGTTGCCGGGGATCGAACCCGGGTCACCCGCGTGACAGGCGGGAATACTCACCACTATACTACAACGACTTAATTGATTATTTTCTAAGAATTATTTATTTGTACTGTTATAAATCCAATGCGTCGGCTATGCTACAGAAGAGGCTGATACAACAACAATGATAATACAATTGAGGACATTAGAGGCGTTCATGAGAACATGACAAAGGGTGGGGTGGTTGTAGGAGGCGGAGGTGGAGACAGCCGTAATGGGGACAAAAGACGATCATTATAGGGCGGAGGCTAAGGGTAAATGAGAAGTTAAAACTGTGTACATGTACGTACATAGATATACGTACGTATGACTACAGCCCTGTTTCAGCTTTGAGAGGTTTGACAGTTAGGCTTATAGCCACAATGTGATCTGATTTTTCACTCATATACAACGAGGATGGCTTCCATGTCTTTCTAATGTGTTGTCTCATGCATTGTTATGCTGTCCAAACCCTCTTCACAACAGATATATAAGCTATTTGCTGTAAATCCATCTCTTCATAGTGGCATTTCTCTCAAATATTCTCAGGCAACACAAAGGGTTGGTTATACTTCAGCAAGTTCAGCATATATGTACCATCAAAGCATGTCTAAATTGATCACTGGTGTTCATCGATTTCCATTGTTGAAATGAGGGGGAAAAAACAAAAAGATACAAGGAGGGGGTGGCCAACTGTTGTGGCCAAGTCTTGCTATTTGTCAAAGTTCAACAAGGCAAATGGAACATGATCACTGTATATTGAAATCTGAGCAGTTGAAGCCGATATGTGCCATCGCTTTCTGCCCGAAGGCGACCGATAACTTGGCGCTTATTGTGGAAGAATCTAATACGCATTTGCAGCAGGTCCATCATGTTACTAAACCATGCCATCCCTCACCAGCTCTTCCAAACCCTTCCTCAATCGACTGGCAGCAGCCTCACAGTCGGCATCTCGCAGGCCTCCAAATGATATACGTATGTAGCCTGGACCGCCGCTGGCACTCCCAGGAATGACAATCACACGGTGCTTCCTCACTAGCCATTTGACGACCTCATAATCATCAGGGAACTTGTCAGGAAGCTTTGCCCAGAGATAGATGGCCGCTTCTCCACCCTTAACGGCATCTTCCCCAAGCGGAGCCAAAGCCTTCACGAGCAACTCCCTGTTCTTCACAAGGGTCTGTACCCTTTCTTTAATCCATTCAGGCCCAACCTCTAAGGAGTAGAGAGCCAGACGCTGCCCTATAATAGAAGCACAGATGGGTATGTTGTCTTGGACTTTGAGAAGCTGAGCTCCAAAACCATCAGCTGCTTCTGGGTATGCTATCTGTGATATCATATGCAAGGTTTAGCCACAATGTTCTGCAGAGTAGACAACTGTGCTCAACTTGACATGCACGTGAAGCATCTAGAATAAATTTGTCACCAGTAAATTATGAAACAACTCATCAAAAGTACATAGAACAAGATTATCATCATCATCATCGACTTAGTATAGGAAGTATATGCACAGATTTAACTCTGTTTCTTCAAATCCACAACTTCAAAAAACACGAGATAAAAATCCAACACTGTTGCAAGTTATGCAAACGACATATAATATTTGAGTCCAAAAGACAGCATACATCAAACACAGAGAAATTTCTTTTGCTGGATGCAGCAAAGCAGCTCCAATTACAACTAGTAAGCAGAGATGCTCAAAGTATATGGTGTTGAAAGGGAAAAAAAATTATCTGTTTTCTTTGCAGCAGGATAAGCCAGAGCATATGCCTGCTAAGAGACACTTGATCAGATCAATGGCTTCATTGCAGGACATGAGTTGTTGTTCTATCCCTTTATGGGTCCTTAGAAACAGTGGTAACTTGGTACTCGATGGACATGATCTCAAGGTAATTCTTTCTTAGCCAATTGCAGAACAAGCTTATACATATAGCTCCATAGTTTTTGAGCATAACAAGATTTACAGTGAAATAAGATAAACAAACTCAAGGTGTGATAAGCATATTAATGATTACAGTTGAAGGGTGATGCTAAGGGATGAACAGGGCCAATGAACAGACCCTGCAAATTTGGCAACAATATCTCACTACTGAGCTAATTGTTGAGAAACTACCAGAAGCTGCATATTTAGTTCAAAGCAACCGAATGGCCCAATATTCAAATGGTTGTCGGATGTTCAATATTTGGTTGACACATATATGCAGTCTCAAGGAAACATAATTTGATTTCAAGTTAGAGATTTGACAGGATGACAGGATGAAGATGCTTAACAAGAAACACTGCAACAAAAGTCCAGCAACAAAAATTAAGGGCAACAAAAGGTGTCAACTTACGTATCCAACGCGCCATCCCATCATTCCATAGACTTTGGAGAAGGAGAACAAATTGACGATGTGGCTATCCTCAATACAAAAATGCTTCAGTCCATCATACATAAAGTACCTGCAGTTGAAAATTCTTTAAAATACTAAAAGAAGTTATTACCTGAAAAAAAAAGTTATGAATCTTTGTCAAGAATCTCATGATACAGTTATTTGAGCAATTAATTAGCCATTTGGTTTATGTTATCTGCATGCTTACTTATAATTACGAATGCAATTATGACATTTGTTAATTATTCAACAAACAACAGAGTAGCCATCACTAAAAATATGACATTTTGCCAAAAGAAAAGTGACTACTATGCAGTGATTACAAAAGACGCTCGGCGTTAGCCGAGGCGCTCGGGCGAGGCAAGGCGAGGCTCGAGCGCCTCGCTTCACTTCCAGGCGGCGCGCTTCAAAGAGGCGCCGTATGGGCACTCGCCCAAGCCCAAGTGTCGGGCGCTTCAGGCGAGCGCTCGGGTTAAACCAGGCGACCGAACCAAAATTTTAGGTTTGGTTCGATCTCCGGTGATTTAGTTGGTTCGATTGAACCAACTAAATCACCGATATCAGCCTCTCTCACGCGACTTCACCGACTTCCCCAACCCTAAACCTCGCTATTGGTCTCTGTTGCCGCTGCCACTGTCGCCGCTCGTCGCTCCCCCTCCTGCTTCCTGCTCTCGTTGTCGCTCACCGCTCCCACTCTAGCTGCCGCTATCGCTTGCTACTACTGCCATTGCCACAGCAAGCTCGGTCTTCCTTCTCATTCTAGCTTAGATAGTATACTGTTAACAGTATATTAACAGTATACTGCAAACTGTATACTAATAATAGTATTTTTATTTATTAAATTAATATTATATTATTTTAATTTTAATACTATTAATTTTTATTTATTTGAAATTATTGTTAGGTTTCAAGATAAATGATAAGTGTACAGAGCAACTCAATTGATTTTAAAATGACATCAAAAAAAAATCTTGCATGAAAGTATAATTATTTAAAGGATCCGAAAGATCCTAATGCAGTGACCTGTATGTTCTACGATAAGACTACAAAAGGTGGTATTTTTCGTGCAAAACAACATCTAGTAGAAAATTTCAAGAATACAACAGCTTGTAAAAAGTGTCCACTTGAGGTAAAAGAAGAGTTGCTGAGTTATATAAATAAAAAGAAGATACAAAAGAATGAATCTTATGGGAATTTACCAGAAGATGATGTTGAACATCTCAGGGACGAAGAAGAAGATTATTCTATGAGTATTAACCCAAGTGGGAAAAAAGTATACGATAAAAAAGGAAAAGAAGTTATGAATACTAAGAAGGCTAAAAAAGGATCGATGGATCTGTATATGTTTCAAGGATCACAAAAGCAATAAGGGCAAGCAAGAGGCTCAAAATTTAGACAAACAAATATAAGTGATGCTTGTGATAAACAATTCAGCACATTACTCGCTTCTTCTATCAGGCTGGTCTTCCTCTTAGTGCTACTCGTTTAGACAGTTTTAATGAAATGATTGAAGCTATTCGAAGATATGGTGCGGGATTAAAACATCCAAGTTATTATGAGATGCGAGTTCCATTGTTGTAAAAAGAGTTGAATTATACAAATGACTTATTAAAGGATCATAAAGAATCATGGGCAACACATGGTTACTCTATTATGTCAGATACTTGGACTGACAGGAGACGCAGGAGTATAATTAATTTTATGATTAACTTTTCTTTAGGGACTATGTTTGTGAAGTCAATAGATGCTTCATCTTTTGTAAAATCTGGAGATAAGATATATGATTTACTTGACAAGTTTGTGGAAGAAATTGGAGAACAAAATGTCATTCAAGTCATAACCGACAATGAAAGCAACTATGTATTAGCTGGTAATATTTATCTTTTGAATTTTTAAAAATTTTAATTATTTTACCTTCAATTAAACATATTAAACTCGTATATCTTATCATTTTTGTTATCCTTTGTCTCAGGTAAATTACTTGAAACAAAAAGACAACACTTATATTGGACTCCATGTGCGGCACATTGTATTGATTTAATGTTGGAGGATATTGGAAAGATCCCAGACATCAAGAAAACTTTAGAAAGGACAATTTTTATTGTTGGATTTCTTTATAATCATATTGAGGCTTTGAATATGATGAGAGAATTCACAGGCAACAAAGAATTAGTGAGACATGGTGTCACCCGATTTGCTACTTTATTCTTGACATTACGGAGTGTGCATCGTCAAAAACATAATATGAGAAACATGTTTCCTTTTGAGAAATTGGTGACAAGCAAATGAGCAAAAAAAACAAAAGGCAAGAGGGCTACTGATATCATCTTAATATCATCCTTTTGGAATCATGTGGTTTATATATTAAAGGTAATGGATCCTCTTGTTTGAGTCCTTCGATTGGTGGATAATAAAAATAAGTTTGTAATGAGATATATTTATGAGGCTATGGATAGAACAAAGAAGACGATTAAAAAATCTTTTAATGAAAATAAAGAAAAATATGAGAATTTTTACAATCATTGATAAAAGATGGAATTGTCAATTTCATCATCCCTTACATGCAGCAGGATATTATACCCTGAATTCTTTTATATGATTAAATTTGTTGGGTTTGATGCAGAAATTTTGGATGGATTATATCAGTCCGTTGCAAGATTAGTTCCAAGCCTTGAGATGCAAGATAAGATTATCCGTGAATTATCTCTATGAAAATGCCGAAGGTTTTTTTGGAATTCCAATGACAGTTCGATCCAAGACAACTACGTCTCCAAGTATTAATAATTTGAGATAATTAATTTCATCTATAGTATGTTATTATGTTATTTATAATAATAATATAAATTTTGCAATTGAATTGTGAAGTCTATTTGAAAATTCTATCCCGAACTTACAGCAATTTGCTATTAAAGTACTTAGTTTGACATGTAGTTCTTCGGGTTGTGAGCGAAACTGGAGTGTCTTTGAGCATGTAAGAATCAATAAATATTTTTGTTTCAATTAATTAATTAATTTAGATAGATATACTAATATATTTTTAAATTATATGACATGACATATTCACTCAAAGAGAAGGAATCGGTTGGAACATCAGCGATCACATGATCTTGTTTACATAAAGTATAATCAAGCTTTGAAGGCTCGTCATAATTTGCGAAATACAATTGATCCAATCTCATTACAAGATATTGATGATTCAAATAAGTGGTTGATGGGAGAAATGGGTGCCAACTTGCAAGATGCCGAAGACGAGCTTGTATTTGAAAATGATAGATTGACATGGGGAGATGTGACAAGAGTTTTAGGTGTTGGAGAATTACAAATATATACAAGACAGATGACAAAGAGAAAAATAAGTGCAAAAGCATCAAGCTCGGCTCTTGCTATTGTTGAAGACATTGAGAATGAAACATATTTTGATGAAAAGGAAGGACAAGACAAAGAGAATGAATTCAATGAAGATGATTTATATGAAAATGACGATAATATTGATTATGATGAATGACTTTGATGTAAAATTTTATTATTTTAGTTTTTGAAACTTTTTAGTAATGTGACATTGTGATTTTGTATCTTAGATTTTCTTAATTTAATAATATATTTTTTATTTATTAATTATATTATATATTTTTATATTTTAGCGTCTCATTTCGCACGGGCTAGCGCATCGAGCGATTTTAGATCTTGGCGCCTAGTGCTTTTTAAATCACTGCTACTATGATTGCACTAGATTATGGCAAAATGATATTTTTATGTGATAACACATTTCTATGGAGAATATAAACATAACTAAAGCAAAGTAAGAAGCTCATTCTTATGATTCCTCCATATCTCTTGAGCAAAAATTGTTAATCCTCTCATTTTTCTATTTTGTTTTATTTTTATATATTGGTGAATTACAGAGTGTGCAAAGTTATCTTGTTAAAGGAGTTACACATTTGCTGTATGTACTACAGTCCAACTGTCCAGAACTTCTAATCAAAAAGATTGCTTCAGTCATGAGTAGATTCTGTTCCAATCACATGGAAAAACATTTCACACTCACAATTGCACCCTAAACAAAAAAGAAAAAAACAAACAAATGCAACAAACATTCATTTTTATACATAAACTTTTTGCTTCATGTTAACTACAACTTCATGAAATGAGATTACCCTAATGCACTTTTGTGAAATCATCTGCTTGTTCAATAAAAGCATATTTGGGTGCTAATTCATATGTATCTTAGAAGACATGATTTCCTAGAGATATTACCCCTTATATGGATATAAATCTTCTTCCATAGGGAACACAAGGGAATTAGTGAAATGGATCTCAGATGTTAACAAAAAAAAAGAAAAAGAAAAGCATTATTATCAAATAACATATAGGCTTGCACACAGCTCCAATTTGCCGTGAAACAATTTTGTTGTGCGGCTTGTGCCAATTTTCTGTGTAACTGTTATGGGATTCACAGTTACACAGCAAATTGGCACAAGCCACACCGCAAAATTGTTTCACGGCAAATTGTTTGGGAGCTGTGTGCAAGCCTATATGTTATTTGATAATAATGCTTTTCTTTTTTCTTTTTTGTTAACATCTGAGATCCATTTCACTAATTCCCTTGTGTTCCCTATGGATGCTTTTCTATATATATATATATATATATATATATATATATATATATATATATATATATATATATATATATATATATATATCCCAATGAATAAGATTCAAGTCTCAAAGTGATAGGAAAACACAAAACCTTGGTACTTACTCATATGTATTGTCAACAACAAGCCATGCACCAGCTCGTTTACAGAGATCTGATATTTTCTGGATAAAACAAACTAAAACGAATTATCTTCAAAAACAAATTGGCAGCAATTTTGCAGAAAATATACATAAAATACATATTCAGCTACATATGCATGTTGTACCTGCAGAACAAGCTCTGGGATGAAGGCCCCTGATGGGTTTCCTGGATTTACAACTGTAACCAGCTTGGGAACTGGATTTTGTGATAGAGTCTCTTCTAACCAAACTGCATCGATGAAATATTTTTTTTTAAAAGAAAGTTGAACATTTTTAAAGTAAATGATAGGCACCTCTACCATCATTTGATTGAATACATTTGTATGAATGAAGGAAATTCCTTTTTGTTAGATAATGAAATCCCTCTATATAGTTCATTCTTGGTAAAATATTAGCATTTCTAAGGTCTATTTAAAGAAAATAAATCAAACAAGAAAAAGTATAACTAACAGAAAAATCTCATAAGAACTTGAGAAATTGTGATCCAGAAACACAGAAATTACTTTCAAGTTTTAAAAAAATCACTAGCCAAATATATACATCCGATAGGACACACTCAGTGTGAGAAACAGTAGTGACTAGAGTTAGCACCAAAATGTTGGCAGGTAAAGCATGACATAAATATCTGTGCAATATTCTAAAACATAGTACAAACAGCACAATTTTGATTACATTAAATTTAGCAACAAATGTTCAGTCTGATTTGCATCTATCAAGGGAGAAGTTACCTTAATTAAATATGTAAAAATTACAGATAAAAATCACTTTAGTAATGCTTGTTGACAAGATCTTGAATAAAGAAAGAGGATACTAAGATGGTCTCTAGCATATTAGTTAATTTTGGGGAGGGAAAAAAATAGGAAGTTCTTAGGAACATAATAAGTTAATAACCAGATTTAGATCTTACATTTAAATACCAAAGCATTTTAAATATATAAAAAAAGAAAAGTCATCACTAGTACCTAATAATTGACCATGATATATAAGAGAAATGGTGGAAGAAGGTTATCATCATCAAAACATGCAAAACCCACATGCCATTGATAACCAAAAGATCAGCAAGAAGCTTACCTACATCCGGGTGAAGAGTTTTCGGATCACTAGGTCCGACTAGTATGTCGGTAACACCAGTCATCTGAAATGACATGTATGCATTGAAGTAATATGGTGCAAACATCACAACAGAATCCCCAGGATCACACAAAGTAAGGACGATATTTACAAAAGCCTGTGAAACGCATATATGGTAGTTAGTATTTAATATACAATTTAATGTAACTTATGATACTAAATAAAATGCAACTGCAATTTCAAATATAATTTACACCCTTCAGCATGTTGAAGAAAAGGTCCAATATCACAAATCAGATCAACTTTAATCTCCAAACAATATAAGCTAGTTGACTACACAACAGATAAGATACCATTTCAGTTGCAGAAATTATAAAGAAGACAAACTGAACACGTCACAAAACTATGATGCATGGACACTTCAATACAAGGTTTTAAATTTTGTACCGTACCGGAGTTTCGAATTCAACTCGGTACGATACGGTATAAATATATTAAGCGATATATTTCGGTATACCACTCGGTATATATATATACAAAAATAAAAAAATGACGGAACGTGCGGGGAACGCTCGGTTTCCCCGTGCGTACGGAAAGGCAACGTTGCCTCGGTTTCCTTGCACAAAAACACAAGAAAAGGTGTCGCCTCGGCGATGTCACTCCGACGACATCACTCGGTTTCCCCAAGCGACAAAATAAAAAAGAAAAAAAAAGCTAGGGAGAAGAAATCGCTTCTCCCCGCGATGTCGTCGTGCCGGATCTCCAGGTTTTTCCTTTCTTTTCCCTCTTCTTTCTTCTCCGTCATTGGCCTCTTTCTTCTCCCTCGCCGATCCACCGATAGCGGACGGTCCGTGTACTGGTCTGGTGACGGACCGGAACATGCTGCCCGGTATGGGCAGTATTATTCGAAATTAAAATCCTTGCTTCAATATACGTTACTTGTCTTTGTCAACTAGTGACAGTTGTATGGTTACAAGCTACTTATATAACTACCAACCTGTATACACCAAATGGTATGAGCAGTATTTTAATACATGGAATATGTTTGTTTTTCTTTAACTAATTCCATTATATATGAATAAAGTATTACAAGATGCTGACGTGTTCAAATTTAAAAGATAATACTGCAATTCACACAATGAGTGACAACTATCATATGACACATGATGGTAAAAGGGCCACTTAATAGGTATATCATGTGAAATGAGAGAGTGACCATTGCATTATACTCCAGAATTTAGACATCCCAACTTGGCAATATTTTAAGGAAGCCTGTCTGTATGATAATGATTTGTGAACCAAGTTGCATTGATACAAGTTACCACAAAAACGGATCTTGTAGTTTAAGAGTATGAAGGTGATATAATAATATAGCAAATGGAGAAACCCTGTTGTAATTAGAAAGAGAATGAGCTATTTAGTTGATAGTATTTACAAAAACCCATTATCTAAAACAATAACAATTCCAAATGATCACTTGGATGCTGTTTTACAAGCGTGCTCAAGACAGAGCAATGCAGGTAATTGAGAATCAAGATGAGCTCTAAATTGCTTTTCAGTTAGTCCCCATTTATGCATGTTGTGTAATTCTGTGGCTGCACAAGCCCTCTACAATGTGGAGGGTGCACAAGATTGGGACAAAGCCAATGTGGGCTTATATACATATTTCAAGACATCCCCTGAACAAGTCCATGCCACAAAAAATTTAAAATATTTTTAAAATCTTCCCTTATTCTGAAAAACTCCTCTATACTAAAAACTAGACTTCAGTAATAGTTGATAGAATCACAAAGTACATAGAAGGCTCAAAGACACATTTGCATGTAGAACAAAAACCTTATTACTAGAAACTCCTGAAGCTTATCCATTGACAAGAAAAGTGAATAATCCTCATTACATAAAGTCCTCTTTATTGTCATACAAATGTTTCCCTTTCCTTTTATAGACATTGAGGGTGAGTTATATTGTCTGACAGAACATCTGTCCCCCATGTCTAGTATCATTTTATTAGGACATGATATCTTATAATCATCTACATATACTCTCAGCAAGCACAAGCTAACCAGCCACTTCACTGTCCTAATGTAAGAGAAAAAGAAAACTGAGTCGACTGACCGAACCAAAAGTTAAGAGTCTGGTTATAAACATACTGATTTTCCAAGTACGAAGAGTCACTATCAGATCCTTCAGCTCACATATATCACTAGTAATCTAAAACAAAGAGTAAATTAATACTAGCTTTTATAAACTAAGGTGTGACTTTTTTCAACAATGGATCCATGTTATCAGAAAAGGAGATGAACAGATGAGCTTTGAGCTTGAACATCAAATGTTACAGAGAAATTTGCATTAATATTATAAAGGAAACTATGATTAAACTGCAGAGTGAAATAGTTTCTTTCTAGTACAAACAAACAACATAAGTCAATTAAAGGAACTTTTTAAAAAAGAACTTATAATGAAAAGCTAATCACCTGATTTGCTCCAGCTGTAACCATAACCGAAGACTTATTCAGATTATTCTCCCTTCGTAACTGCAAATAAATTTGTGTAAGCAAAATAAATATCGAAAGACCAGAGATAATAAAGTCTGCATTTCAAATTGCTATGTCAGGGCTTAATACTCAATGGCAAATCTGTGCTTTCTATAAAGAAAAGTAAAAGTAACAACAAAAATGGTAATTATGTAATCAATAACGGGTTTGTCACATTAAAAGATTGCAGCATTGGTTTAAAAAAGAGTCATTCACAGTGCACAAGGCTCCTGCAAATGCGGGGTCTTGGTCAATTGGTTTATTTAGTGAAAATTGAGTATATAGGCATTTTTTTTTCTTGATTCCACATCATAGGTCCTTAAGAATTTGAAGGTGATAACAGAAATTTCTGTTATCAATCTAATTGTAAAACTAATTGATAATAATTGTAATATGTCCATTACAATTTTTTTTTTCTATAATAGCCTCTCTGGTTTCCCATTTAGTGGAAGGTAACTGCTCAAAAAACTCTTTATTCCACCTCATATTTGTGTATTCTATTATGAGTTATTACTCTACTCTTCAACCCAATGAACCAAGGACGAAACCATAGTTACAGGAAAAGTAGATGACTGTTCAAATGCATTAGAAAGGGCAACATAAACAACAATGCCTATCTCTGCCAAATTATAACATGTCTCAACAGTTGGACTTTTAAACATCAACTATAAGAAACTCGTACTGACTGATGTGTGATGCCCAGAATCATAAATGTCACCGAGTCTCACCCAGAATGCTTCAGATTTAAATGGAGGAGGTGAAACTGTGAAAGTATAGTTGCAGAACAAGCAGATTGGTCGGAGAAGTGGAAAATCGAAATGACTTGATATCCTTATCACCAAAAGAGAAAGATGGTCATTTCACCATACGACAATAGGTTCCTCAGAAACAATTGAAGCTAAGTGTCAATGGCTTAAATTTCGAAATACAGATAACCAAGTTAAAATAGTGCATGTAAGTCTGTCACAGCACTTCTATAGAATGTAGAGTTATATTTTCCCTCAGAATAGATGCATCTCACCATGTCTCCCTTGGATCAAAATTAAGTTAAACATTGGAGCCTTCAAAAGATTTTTCCACATTTCATATGTACTCTTCATAGATTTTAATCACAAAGTGCCCACTAGAAATTACCTAGACTGCAATCTGCAAGTTTAATTGGCCTTTTCTACCTTATCACATATATACTGATGGTTGACTTAATGTTCATAAAGATTCTTCGAACACACAATGGTCATATATATATATATACTGATGGTTGACTTAATGCTCATAAAGATACTGCCATCTGTAAGTTTAATTGTGCAATTATTAATGATTACACATCTTTATTCGAGAAGAAACAATTAGGTTACAGTTGTCAAGATTCCTCAAACACACAAGACATATAATTCTCTAAATTGTCCAATGCTTTTTCCATTCCAATGTCAAAATTTCCAGAAACATATATACCGATGGTTGACTTAATGTTCATAAAGATTCTTCGAACACACAATGGTCATATATATATACTGATGGTTGACTTAATGCTCATAAAGATACTGCCATCTGTAAGTTTAATTGTGCAATTATTAATGATTACACATCTTTATTCGAGAAGAAACAATTAGGTTACAGTTGTCAAGATTCCTCAAACACACAAGACATATAATTCTCTAAATTGTCCAATGCTTTTCCCATTCCAATGTCAAAATTTCCAGAAGCAGATGAAGTTTCTATTAGAAGTATCGGTCTGTAGCAAAAGTCCCATATGAGTCATGACAATGTTCTCATCAACATTCAGAAGTTGTGGCATAAAATCCTCAGGCTGCAATACTGATAAAACCTGATATTGTCAGCTACAAGGAAATACCTTCTCAATCAAAGCCTGCCGTAATTCTGGCAAACCCTCGTCAGCACCATAACGACTAGTTGAAGGATCCCACACAAGTTCTTTGATCTTCTCTAAAGCTTGTTCGGGTGGCTGCCAATAAACTACCCCCTGCATAAGGATGAAGAGTAGCTGCAGTCAAAATATTAAAGAGAGCTGATATACATATATATACATACGTGTGTGTGTGTGTGTGTGTGTGTGTGTGTGTGCGGCGCGTGCTATTTGCTATAGCTTTAGTTATTCATCGAACATGCCATTACTTTCAAATTCCTGATGATTTATTTTATCCTATGTGAAAAGATAAGGGAATCAATCAACATATTCAAAATAATGGCAGATCACTGGATGAACAAATTATACTTGTTAACAGAAAGAAGCATTATTATACTCAGTGAAAAACCATTTTTACTCTAATCAAATACCAGGGGTCTTAAGCTTTTATCAAGCTTGATATGCCAGAACCTCTATAATTGACCCAACCATGAAATGCCATTGCAGTAAGCTTGTTTTTACCATTTAAAAGTCAAATTATCTACTTGTTCGATCATGATGTTAACTAGGAATTCAGAATTGAGATTCAACAGAATTGTCAGGAATCTGTAAAAGCTGCATTAGGATTACGATAAGCAGGAAAAAGGTAGCTGTAAGATTTTGATGTCTGATGGTTAACTGACAAGATCACACAAGGCTCAAGGCCATGGTACAGATACTTTAGTAGCTGAAGCATCAACTATGCAGTCCAGGAAATTTCTTTTATAATTAGTTTCCTAATCATCAGAATCTATTACAGAAAATAAACATCAGATGTAAAGACAGGAAAAGGCAGGTCTACATTTATTCATTTGCATAACAGCATTTACGCCAAAGGGAATTCAAGCAAACAGTCAGCTATGTGTCGAGTGGCGATGGGGATTCAAATAATCAAACCTGAGCCAGTGAAATCGCATCCTTGGCTCCGCGCATCAATTCTTGAATCTGAAGGAACAAAAGAATCCATATAAGAAACTTACGGAAATCAACTGACCCCAACAAGAACTACAACCTTGGAAGCATGTATGTGATAAACGAAATATTCAAAAGGTTCCCACTTTGCGACTAAAAAATGAAAAACATGACACGACGATTCCATTCTGAAAGTCGAAAAAAAATGAAGGCAAAACTGCGTACATCCCAGAATTGCGCTACAGACAGATCTCTCTTGTCTCATTACATGAGAACCCTTTTCCAACGAGAAACACTGATCGGACGGAAAGGCAAGCGAATTTACCTGGATCATGACGGGCGTCTCGGTCTCAAGTGCTCTCTTTGAGAGCTTGGGATGAGTCCCCATTCCGCCTCTCCTCCAACAATATCTCCTACCACACACCTATGAGACGGGCACAGGCGAGACTCAAGAAAGCCCTAAATCCCAGGACAGCAAGATCGGCTCACCTAACAAGGGAGATAAAGACGGAAGCTTTCGCCACCGAACTCCCTCCCACCAATCGCAACACAGCAGCCGCTTCAACAACTCGATCGAAATATAAGAATCCGAACTTTTACTCGTTTTTGTTTTTTTCTTGATGATATTACCGGCCTTGGAGCCCAAGAAAAGCGGGGCCGAGGAATTTTGACCTCTTCCGGTGCTCTCCCTTCCACCACCAACCCAGCACCAAAAAGATAAACAAATGAAATTTCAACTACTCTCTTCCTGTACCAAGAAAAAGAAACAATAATCGCATCTCCTTAGAAGGTTTATGGCATTCCACGTCCGAATCGACAAAGAAGGGATCTTTTTCTTGCAAGGACCCTGCAGTGAGGAACAAATTCAGGCGCTCAATTCGAGAGAGAGACCGGGAGAAGAGAACGGGGTGGGTATCCTTCTCGGGTGGCTCAGAAAGCGACAGGAGCGAGCACCTGCGGTCAAAGAGGTCGAAGCTTCCCGTCGGCTTGCGTTAAGATTTTGCCACCGACGTCCACGTTCCGTTTCCCACTTCTCCGTTCTTTTTATACCGCAACGGACAAGATAGGAGGGAGGCCGGCGAGAGACAGGTGGGATTCCAGATTCGCGTTGCACGAATCAGGAGACCCGTTTCAGATCGCAGGCAAGAAAAGGGTAGATTTTTTATATTTACTTCAAATCAGATCTATCTCACGTATTATTTTCTACGGCCAATAGACGATCAATCAATATAAAATTAATAACACATGTCTTCCAGCTTAGTTCAAATCACGTGGGCACAAAATGATCACGAAATCTTTTTTTTTTTTCCTCAATCACATGGGAAACGATGGAAGCTGACGCGTCCACATAAAAATTGTCTTTTATCACCTATTTTGTTACACTCAAATATTTGGCGAGACTAAGATTATAAATCAAGATTGATTTGATTATATTAATGAATATGATATATGTAGTTTCAAATTTAGATTAGGTTAAACAAGACTGTGATTGTTGATTAATTTATTGTGAAGTAAATTAAGACGATGTCTCTTATTTAACTATTTTATTTTATTTATATGATTATATCATGATACAGTTAGTAATCTTTGTGATGTCTCGTATATTATATATTAAATATGATTTATTTTTGATATTTTTAATATTTATCATCTCAATGTCTCCAATGTGGAAATGGACCAATGAAAATATAAACGAATGCATGAATGGATCAATGAAAATATAAATAAATTATCATATGATATATATATATATATAATGATGTTATTTTCTCACCAAGTAACTTTTTAAATTAATTTTTACTTCATTTTCACAATGAAAAGAAATGACTTTCTAGATGATTTTTTATATATTGTTGGGATGAATATAACTCTAATTTTAGAATATATTTATTATGGGAGGTTATCGGTGAGACCTAGATTAATTTGATTTGGTTTGAATGCACAAAGAATATCTATGGTATGATTGAGGGGATTTTGAGTATTCGATCTAGTGTTAGACTTACAAAAAAATCAAGATTCGATGGGGTTTCTAAAGTGATTTATCTTATGCTCAATAACAAAATGAAATATGAGATGTGAGAAAAAAAGTATCTAACCTCGCGTTTATGAGCCTTTCATAATCAATCTAATTAGAGAAAATATCCTATAGTATGAAAAAATATTCTCTATATTTTCTATTTAACAAATGCCTGTGCGACTTAGTTGTTGACTAAGGATCTCAACTTTGACATGCCGATTGGGTTGCCACATGCCAAGTCATGAATGGGGGTAAATATTTCTCCTATCATATCCTCAAAGGTGCGCTTTGGGAGCTCTTTCGAAAGAGTTTGGAAGTGCAACTATATGTTGGTTCAACACACTGGTCATTAGCACCTTTGTCAAGGAGTCACAATCGGCTTGTTGGAGGGTTCATCAAGCTTCATTCGGTAGCTCATGGGGTCAACTTCTAGTGTCTGTCCCAAGGAAGATGCATCGAGTAATCTTTGCATGCTTAGTATGAGAAGGACATATTGGACGAAGTCTTTAATACTCAACTTGAGATGAGCAGATTGGTCACATCTTTGATGCTCAACCTAAGAAGAATGCATCGGGCACATCTTTAATGCTTAGCCCGAAAATGGTACATCTTCGATACTCAGTGAAGAATGGTGTATCATTTTTTATACTTAACCAGAGAAATGTGCATCGGATAAGTCTTCGATGCTTAACTCGAGAAGGACACATTAAGCAAGTTTTTGATACTTAACCCAAGAAGGATGCATCAAGTAGATCTACGAACTTGGCACCAGTGATCAACATTTGTCTTGGTCAACACCTTGATGAGTAAGATAAGTTGCATAAGTATTGAGTAGGTGAGTGAAAAAACTAAGCAAGAAAGTCTAACGAGGCACTTACTTGACAAGATATTCTTCGAGTAGGATGGGTAGATGAAAAATGATTAATGGGATATTTGATAGTTAAAATAGTGCCCGGAGGTTATAAAAAATCTCTTCGTAATAAAAGAACTTATTCTGTAATTTTCCTCCTTCTAAGTCATATTAGCCTTATATTCCTTGGACCTCTGAAGCACTATCCCTCTTCTTTTGTTTTAGGTCGAGAAAATGTCATACTCTTTATTGTTGAAGTCCCATTCTCTTAGTCAATGAGTGGTCAAGAGAGTTAATATTTTTCTCCTCGAATAGCCCTAAGCCGGGATGGAGTGTGTCATCATCATCTTTAAGGGAGACGATTATGTTAGATTTGAAGATCTTTATAAACACCTTCAGATGATGAAAGGGTGTCGATGATTAGAATTATACTCCGACTTCAAAGTATTTAGAGTGCTTACACTTTAGATACACCATCATGATGAGTACTAATTGTAAGTGCCTCAGATCAGACATTGTACATATGACTTGATGTATAAATATTTTTGTCTCTATATCGATGTGATTAAGGTTGGCTTAAGTTCCCATTCTATTTATTGATTATGAAATTTCTTCAATGATAGAGGATATCACTGTCTTAGGTGGCACCCAACTCGTGTTACTATCTTATAATTTTTATTAAGGAGCATTACTATGTTAGGATTGCCCTTACTTTAAACCTATACTAGGGCTTCAATCTTAACTGATTAGCACATACTATCATTAACACTCTTCCTTTCCTAACAATGGAGGAAAAATATTAGGTACTTTAGTAGGTAGAGGTCATATCCTCTTCTTAACCATCAATAGACAAAGATTAGTTAATCGATATCAATCTGAGCCTAGCTCCTTGAGGTATATTCTGATCCTTGAAATCTTTTTTTTCTTTATAATTTTACGATGCTATACTTAAGGCGATGATGGCCACTTCAGTTTAATATGTAAGAAATCTCTATGATACAATCAATGGGTCATTAAATGCTCGTCCGATCTGATACCGATCAAGATCATGTGAGATCCACGATATAATCTAAGTTTAAATTAGTCAAAAAAATAAAGATACTATAAGATATGAGAAAATAATATTTCACTTTGGTTATCACAGTTTGATAGAATTTTTTTTATAACCTACACAGCTAAGGAAAATATTTCATAATATAGGGAGAATATTTCTTGTGTATTTAATATTTAACAAATATATATATATATATATAGTTTGATTGTCGATTAAGGATGTCGCTTATTCTGGTTACCAAGTATCCGTGCCGGGGTCAAAATCTACGCTAACTTTTCCCGACAGAATCTAATACCTTCTTGCGGCAACATGGTCTCTCACCTTGACCGCGGGGAATGTGCTTCTTGGGGACCCGAAACATCAATGTTTTCAGCTATTTTTCTGTGGTTCTGATGCACGCCCACGAGCTGCAGCAGATGTGGCTACGATGCGGCCTGCAGCTGCAGCAACAGCATGGGGATCAGGTTCATTCTGCATTGGAAGGATCATTTTCACCACCTGCAATGTTCTATATTGATGATGAAGAGTTGGAATCTACAACGAAGAGGGAGCACTGGATCTTCTTTTGGTAGACGGAGATAAGGTTTCTCTGCATTGGGAAGCTAAACACAGAATCCCCTCAATTTTTTATCACCTGGAATGTTTGTTCTACGTTGGAATCCATAACACGGACTGGGCTATTCACATTTATATAGCAGTACGTGTTGCCTTGGGAGAGAAAGAGGCACAAATGCAAGCAAGCAAGCAGACAAAGAGTTGCAAGAAATGATCACACCCAAAAGGGATCTGACTGTATGTGTTCTTTTGAAAGGCAGGCAAAATTCACAAACTTTCAACTTTGTTAATATTTGAGTTTAATTGATACACAGCTTGATAATTATTTGCATGTGATATTGGACATCAATAGCTGGTCCAAATTTTTTTTTTTTTCTTTGTGTGTATGTGTGTGTGTGTGCGGGAATTAAGGGAAGTTTGATGTCAAATTTATCCCATCAAACTGCAAAATATCATTTGTGAAGTATGCCCTCCCATCAGCTTCAAGGTTTTAGGACTGTGAAGTGTCTTATAATTTATATGGGGCTTAGGGATCAAATTGAAAAAAAAAAAGTGATGCCAAAAAGATGATTTCTTTGGTTTCAAGGGCATATTTGATGGTAAAATATATAAAATTATACTCCTTGATGGTCGAAATCAAAGCATAGGCAAATGCTTTTAAGGGACATGAATGAGATTTCAGCATTCTTTAATTTAATTAATTCTTTCATGATTTATTTGATTAAAAGTAAAGTTTAGTTGGTTCTTTTGGCACACAACACCACCGCTCACGATTAATTGCAGTAATAATATCCTGCTTGACGGATGGAGTCGAACGATGGAGCAGTTGGTGGTTAACCGGCGTTGCCATTGGGGACGGCCACAGGGGCCCATGTAGGGCCCACATTTTCCATGGAAGGGCTTTGTTGTAAATTCTCGTTTAGGGATGTTTCCTTCAGACAACAGCAAATACTTGGGAGCGGAAAGTAGAGCAGATCAAGATCTTTCATTCACAAGCTCACATCCATTGATCAATCCATCGTGCTTCACAATTTATTGCATAAATAGTTGACTTACTTGGTTCTCCAGCAGCTCAAGTCAGTCTCCAAGTGCATGACAGAAAAGACCAGTCAACTTGCTTTGTCCTATTTTGGGCTCCAAATAGGAGGAAATAGCTGTTTGGAGAAATAGATTGTAACATTTGACTTGTTCATATCATGTTACTAACAGTAGAAAGATCATTGTCATACATGATGAGCACAAAGAAAACATAGATATTACTCCTACCTAGTCAAGCAAAAACTTGCTCTTGCAGGATAATGGGCCATCGGAGAGAGATCCAACTAATCCATGCAATGGATTCTATTTCTCACATTAATAAAGATCTGCTCAGACAATCATGAAAAGACCCACGATCTGGCAATCTCTAAGGACCAGTTATCTATACAACTATTTACTTTTCTTTGCAAGGTAACACCAATCATTCATCATCATGAGTTGACCAAAAAATTGCAAAAGCTATAACTCTTTCTTCCCTCCTCATGCTAATCATTTTCTTTTTCTCATAAGGAGCAGACAACCAGTTTCCAGGATCACTTACCACAGTTCAGTTTGCTATATTCTGACAAATTAACATTATCCTAGCTTTGTATATGCAAAAAAATCATCCTTACAAAATGCTAGTTAATAGAAAAGCTTATGTTATTATTTGTAAGTTGATCATCTTCACTAACCATACACAAGATCATTATCTGCATATATAATGCAGGTTAATAGCAATGACAGAGAAATTCTGACACCTTTAAAGTAGGATCTACATGGAAGGCCTAAAATTAATCAGTAAATATTTGTGCCGGAAAGGGCACATCCATGTGCAATAACTTGGTACCTGATATACACGGGGGACATGAATAACACAAACTTTAGAGAAAAGCTTCGCAAGTCGCCTTGTTGTGACCCGCTGCTTTGCACCTGCTGCAGAGACGGACCACTGTACTTGTCTTGTTGTGATTAAATCGTTTTCTCCTTGGTCTTCCTGGTGGACGACGTGCAGGAGGAGGGTATGAACTTACACCGGAATAGAAATCTATGCTTCCGACATCAGGTATCGGGTGGACAAGTGCCGAATAGGCCGACTGGTAGAATTCAATTCTGAAGTATCTCGAGCAATAATCATCAGCTGATCTATTGATCCGATTGAAGACTGCAATAGCATGCACGCAGGGAAGACCAGAAATCTGCCACCTCCTGCAAGTGCACTCCCAGCTCCCAATGTTGACAACAGATATTGTATTGCCACGTACCTCAAACACAGTATCCGAGGAGCATAAGACATTGAGCTTCCGGGCCTTTGACATCTCTGTTTGCAACTTTTGTTCCATAGCCGGTGTTAAAGTACCCACCCATGCATTGCAGGATCCACGCCTTTCTTCCATGACCTCCGCTAACTTGTCTCTTATTGCATCAATCATCTGAACCACTGACGGTTCCTTCCTTGCAGGTATCCAGTTACTCAATGAGTCAACAATGTTTGTTGAGAAATGATCATATCTTGAGCCCTTGAAAATGGCATCTGACCAGTTTTCAGGTTTACTTGCCATAACCCACTCGGCAGCTTCTGCTGAAAAATTTCTTATGCTCTCAACAGATGCATTAAATTCCTCCATAGTGCAGGCCTGGGCAGCACGAGTAAAATCACTAATCATTGCATCTTTTACCTGTGATGACCATGGTCCCTTCCTCAATTCGTTCTTAAAATCCTCTATGAGGTGATGCAAACTATAACTGAGATGGCTATCCACAAACGCTTGAGGCAGAGCCCCATCTATACCCTTCTGCCTATTTGACACAAAGGTGACTGTTCGAGTCGCTGTTACAGCATATTTCAACTGCATCAGAAACCAAAGCCAACTGTCGTAGTTGTCATCCTCTACTACAGCAAAGGCAACTGGAAAGACGGCATCATTTCCGTCAACCGAAGCAGCAACCAATAACTTAAATTGATTCGTTACCTTCAGAGGAATCTTATCGAGAAATAAAAGAGGCCGACAGCCATGCTCGAAACCATGAAGGGAAGCATGAAATGACACAAAAAAACGACGAAACTTTGAATCAACTGATGTGGATAACAAGGCAACACTGCCAGGGTTGGTTTCTAGTATTTTTTCAACAAACCAAGGCAATTGGCTGTACGTCTCTTTCATTGAATCATAAAGCTCCTTTTGGGCTACCTCCCGTCCTCGCCACACTTGTGAATAGGATAAAGCCACACCAAAATCTTCATAAATTTCCCTAGCAAGTTCTTTGGGCTTGCACTGTGGGCTAACATGTAATTTTTCTTTGATAATGCTGGTAAGCCATTGCCTTGTTGCCTTCCGTTGACCATCTTTGCCATTTCCTCCACCACAGGTATGAACGTTATTCATTTTTTTAATCACAAACTTCTGCTTGCCAGATGTCTCAGATGCATGTATACGCCATGGACAAGTTTCTTCGTTGCATGTCACAGTCACTCGAGTTGTGTCATTCTTAACAAATTTGTATATAAAACCTCTACCAATTGCATACTTACATAATTGAGACCGGAAATCCTTGACATTATCAAATTCTTGCCCCACACCAGTAATAATACTGGCCCAAGAAGGGCTAGAAAGAACAGGTACAACATCATCCGGAGTGACCAGAGATGCAAAGATAGGAGTACTTGGATCAACCAACATACTCCCGCTTGCCCTACAAATGATGTTTTATCATTTATAGCTGTGATTTTTCATATAGCTCTACTCCATAATAAAAGAAACATTTATGGAGCCAGTACCTTTCATCGATATTGTCGGCAGTAATTATCCTTTGTCTGGCATTGTCTGGAGCAGCAGATGAGGCAGTGATTGGCATAACAAAGCCATCAGAAATCATCCTAGATTATTGTCACAAAAAAAAAGGAAAAAAATAAATACAATGAGGACTTGCAATGGATCATCTCAATGGCAATAAAGAACAGAAAATTTGGGGAACATCATAAAGGTATACGATAGGCAATTAAGAAATCTCCTATTACAGTTTCCAGTCGATAAGTTCTTTGGCATTCTTAGCAAACAGAGTGAACAAGAGATAAAGATAGAACTCTGGAAACAGAATAAGGGGTTGATGAACAAAATAAACAATTGGTGTATTATAAATGCTTCAAACACAAAATTTTAGCCTTTTTTGTATCTTCTCTAATGTACAACACCAGATAATTATGAATTTGCAGGCACTACATGGGGCAAGAAAGAAAAAAGTTTCCGAAGTATTAAATAGTCAACCATAAAAGAATATACAAAGAATTATTTTGCAGTTCATGGATATACATATCAAATTAGACATCATAGGATTACCTGTTATCATCATTTTCAGTCACAAATAGCCTCTTTTCTTGGAAATTGTATACATTGTCTCCAGCAGCATTGGTGATGGCATTTGGGGTATCAGAATCAACAGCGCTTACTCTAGCTCTAGTCACCCTAGAGAAACAGAACTTCTTAATTATCTAGGGTATCAGAATCAACAGCGCTTACTCTATCTCTAGTCACCCTAGAGAAACAGAACTTCTTAGTTATCTACTACATACAGAGTGCATGTTATAACTAAATTAGCCATGAGCAAGTACCTGTTAGTAGAATTTAACCTTCTTCGTCTCCCACTGCGAGCGTTTTCAGCTGTGCCAATGTTTGAGATTCCAGAATCAGCTACAGTGCTCCGAGTAATCCTACAAGGGCATATTCGTTAAGTGAGTTCAGATTGCATTTAAGTGCTACCAATTATCCAAATGAGATTCTTTTTAGCAAATTTACAGAACAAATACCTGTTATCAACCTTGTTTATAATATAGACCTCAGTGGTCAAAGCATTAGCAGTAAAATCAACCATCCGTTGTAAATCCTTGTCACTAGATATTGTGATAAGTGTTCTTTTGTTGCTCGGAAGAAAATATTTGATGGACATACCACTGACATCAACATTAAACATACTAGTAAGTTCTGACTTAAAATCATCAAAGAGCATGTCATGACCTACTTCAAGCGCATGAGCTTCTCCACCAGAATATGAAAGAGACCCATCACTGTTGGTAACAAATTCACCACCATATTGGCAAATGGCCACGATTCCCCGCCCCTCCATGGTCTGCTCTAACTTCCTACAAATGAACAATAAGAAAATGTTCAGCCAAAGTAATGCAAATTGAAGCAGTATACGTACAAAACATATAATCTGTGCCCCAAAATAACCTAGTGAATCACATACAAAGCCTACTTGTGTAATACATAGTTAATGTCGCAATGAAGCACGAACAACATTGCACAAAGTGCCTCCACAATAATCTCCAGACATCAGGGTACCATGCAGAAGAATGTAAAACTTAATGCACAATTTAGTTGCAGCTCCAACAAAAACAAATCTATCACCTGAGATCAATATAGAAGAACCAAGGATCTTTATATCAAGTTCCCATCTACCATAGAACTGAGATTACCGAAACAAAGACACTATAGTGCAGGATCCATAGTCAAGGTCATTGCAATTCGTTAGGCAATACGAGAGGAGATGCGACTCTGAAGATTTGCTCGTGACTGTAAACTTATGAAAAGAACAAATAAAAACACTTTTTCCAATGTTAAATAATATGGCCTTCTCCAAGCTACGAATAACTCCGTATCAGAGTCACTGATAGAATCCTCCACTATAAAGATTCCGAATGTGACATCATCCTCCTATGCTTTCAGCCCTGATAAAAATCAAGCAAACAAAAACATGTTCTCTTTTTTCTGACTGCTTCCTATTGCTCGGAAGTCCATTCCAGGACCCGATTCAGGCCTTATAAAGACCCAGTAAATAAAAAAGAAGCAAATTTTCCATATTCTTACAACTAATCAACTTCATGGCGGGCATCATCTAGGCGAATTTGGACTCACGAACAGTGAGGACCGGAATCAGGAAAGAATTAGTGCATGCTTGAAGAATAAATCGATTAGTGATTCAGGGGACGAAATAAAGACATGCATGGAGAGAGAGGGGGAGAGAGGAACCTGGATGCGGCGGAGATCCGGCTGGAGCGGCGGCGGTGGGGGTGATTTGGAAGAGGTACAAAAGCAAAGGGGGCTTAGGGCAAAGACGCAAAGAAAAGGGATCTATGTATATTTACACGCATCTCCCTCATGATGGGTATATGTGTAAAAATGCCTCGCGTGAAGGGCACTTAAGCAATTATCAATTTGAGAAGCCTGTTTTATCTGTGGGGTTTGTTGGGTATTAGGTGATCAAATTATCTTACGATTTACGATACGACTTGAGGAACGGAGGCCGAAGACCGAGAGGGAATACGGTTGCTTTCGGCAGCGATTCAAGTCGCGACATAAGCCATGCATCAAGAGGGAGAAAATGAGTGTTTTTTTTTCCCCATAGAAACCATTTTATGGAAAATATATTTTTTCGTTGGGCTTCCGAAATTCTCCTCTATATATAAATTTCTAAGATGAAATTTTATATGCTCGTCTTCATAGCTTAGATACAAGTTGAAGTCTTTAAATGTTCATCTACGAAAGAATAGCATTGACACAACGACTTTAATCACGATTCAGCCAGGATTCAGAGCTAGGCGGAGGAACATTTTTCATAAAAACCATTATTTGGGGGTTTTTTTCATTGAAGGTCTTCTGTTGCTTTTAAGGGCCGGGAGAAATTGATGTATTTTTATGCGTTTATTATGTATCATTTGCATATGAATCCTTCTTTAAAGAATTTTGCTTGCTGAGTTGTTTCATATTATTCGTTCTGCTAGTTTAAGCTCATTAGCAAATGGCTACATTGTAACTTTGTTTTTTATTTCTTCCAAAAATATCGGATGCTGTTTATTCATTACTTATACATTTTGATAATTTTTGACAACATATTCATCTGCATTTTGAACATCTACAATTATACATGATGATGTCAATGATGCTTAATTCAATATGACTTGATTTAAATTTACATAAATAAGAAATTTGATGTGATCGAATAGAGTTTATAAATGCTCATTTGATTGTCGAGGGGAGCTCACGCACTTGTCGCATGGCTAACTCATATGAAGATCAAAGTCATTAAAATGACACTTGAGTTAATAATTGATAAAGATAAAATAATTTTAGTAAACATCCGTCGTATTGCTTTAGAGATATAGATGAAATATTTTTCAAACTACTATTTTGGGCTGATGTCTGTAAAGTTGAAGTTTGATCATGTCATATCTGCCCACTTTTAACTATTCTTGAGGATAAATAATTTTTGAATCACATGATATTTCTAAAAATTGTTGATCATTAAAATACCAAAGAAACAGAAATAGAGAACATATAGTTAGACTTGTGGAAAGAAAAATAAACTAAAAAGATTGGGGAAAAAACCTTGTTATGGAGAAAATGTTTACAAATTTTTTTATTCAGATATTAATGTGAACGTCTAGAGAAATCAATGATGGAAGGAAGAGTGGACTCTTATTTTGACCTGACATTATCCCTGGTAAAGAATCCCAAGGATTAAGACCACATCCTCTCACGTTCTTCTGAAACCCTGGTGTGGCAAGATTGTGAGACTTGGCTTTAAGGGCTGATAAAGATGTTGTTACATTTAGGATGTATTGATGGGGAAATCTGCCTACTCCAGTTTTTTCCATGGGTTTTCTCTATGTTTCAGCAACCAGATGGAAGAACTGCTTGGCTTCATCTGTCTTTTTCCCTTTTTCTTTTTTTGTTTCAGGTCTTTGAAAATGTTTACTTTGTTTCCTTGGTCGTTGGGATTAAGGTTTAAGATTCCACCCTATCTTTGCGAGGGAATAGAAGACAGAGAAAGTTGATGTTGATGTCTATTTAGACTCTTGTATTCATCAAGACCATATCTGTCTTCTTCAGTATTAGAGATAAAGCTTACCGACCCAACAAGTAGGAGAAATCTCAAGGTGGAAAATGGAAGCACCCACAGCGAGTGCTAACTCTCAAGTTCATCAACATGAGACCAACTTGTAAGATTAACATCCGATGAACCATCAAGCAATATCGATAGTGCTACCAAACAAATCCAACAGTACCCACTTACAGATACACAAATCACGATACAAACATGTCAGGAACTTGAGAAGAGTTCACAAGCAGCGTATCAAACAGCTTTATTCAACATACTACTACATGTCATGCCCGATCGACATGATCGATTCTGATCAGAAGCAGCAGCAGAGGCACTCGAGGCAGCACTCGCAGGCCTCGAAGCAGCAGAAGCAGCAACAGAAGGCGAATAAACTGCCACAAAATGGATCAAGAAGCCACAAGAAGTCAAGAAAACATCGATTCAACGTCAATCTGCAGTCACTTGATGTACATCATATGGAATGGAGATGAGAGTGTGATGATACCAGGCGTAGAGGAAGCCCTTCTCCTCGTGGCGCTTCTGGACGTGCTCCATGTACGACATCTCCTGCGCGTCCATCTTAACTCCAAAGCAGCCAACACAGCCAAATAGGAAGAGAGAGAGAGAGAGAGAAAGACGAAGGGGCTCTTCACAGATATAATGTGATTGAAGGCTTTCCTTTCTCCTTCACTCTATCTTATCAATATCTCTGCTTGTCTCTCTCTCCTGCTGTCCGAAAGCGAAAGGGTTTTGATCGAGCACGAGTGGGTCTTCGGTTCCTTCTCTCTAGAACCCGGCCGTCGACTACACCCGGGCGTCATCCCTGCAGAGATGATGATGTGGACAGCTGAACCAACGAAGACGTGTGGAGAACGGGGAGTCGGATGTAGCTGTCACACGTAGAGAAAAAAATCCCAGAGATCGGTCGAATCCGTCATAAGTCTTTCCAGGTGTGATGTGGCAAACGATCTCTGTGAGAGTCGGTAGCACCCTGAAACTTTTCCACGTTGGTTCGACCCGTCCATAAAGCTGAGGTATCATTACGTTTGCATGTAAAACGCATGTCAGATATTATATTGATAAATAGTTGAATAATTTCGATGGATGATAGACTGTGTGTTGGCAAGCTACTGTCCGTACGATCAAGATCGAACGTCATCAATCATGAAGTCTGCGTCAGCGACAGGTGAGAGGATCCCGGTCAAACGGACGAGGCCTCATCGATCCGTCGATCTCAGCCGTTCGATCCGTTCGTCTTGTTCCGGTCATCCTCGACGACGCTCGATCATCATGATCCGTTGATCGCCTCAGGCCCTCACCGATCCGACGGCCTGAGAAGGCGTGCGGAAACTTGCAATCTACGGACAGCATCAACGACTGCAGATAGTAAAATATAATTAAAGCAGCCAAAATTCCTACCTTTCTCCTTCGCATTCTTGTCGCGAAAGCCGATCATTCCAAGGCGAGGGCGGTTTGATCGATGGGGGAGACCGAGACCGAGCGGCGAGTGGGATTCGGGTTAGTAGTTTGATCTGTTCCTCAGCTTACCTTGCCTTGAATTCAAGAGACCCCTTCTAATTTCGGGGTTTACCTCTTCCCTGCGATCCGATTTGACGTCGTTGTATCTTGCGGTGGATTTCTTGTGAATTTATTTTTTTTAATGATTTTTTTTCGTGTACAAAATCGAGAACCATAGGAAGGCTTTTGCGTCGATGTTGTGATGGGGTAGTTCTCTGGGAACGCGACCTGGATCTTGGTTGGGATTTCGTAATTTCTCAGTTAGTTGTTAGATTTCTTCATTGTGGAGTCTTTGTGGAGATAGAGATATGGTTAGACTGTTAAATTTGGTCGGAGTTTGAGCTTTGGTGTCGTTCCATGCCATTGATTAGTGGATATTATGAGCATTAACGTGGTCGTGAGTAATCGTTAAGATGGCCAATTTCCCATCTCTAATACTGGATGGTGGTGGATCCTTAGCTCCATGCTGAAGATTTTCCCCCATTCCATGAATTATTTTATAATAAGGTGAAATGCTTGTGTAAGTTCCTGCTTCCAGCCGGCCAAAAGCTTTTATTCCTTTGAATAGGCAGGGGGAATTGATCGAAGTAAATGTCTATTTGTAACTGTTAGCTTAAATCCACAGTGTTATTCAATTGTGAGCTCTTCCTTTTTGCATATAGTGTATTGTTACCACAGTTATCTCTATGGAAACTTGCATGATTTTGAATTAACATCAGGTTCATCTGGCATGACAACTCTATGAGCTTGCAACTTTTGCTTCATTGTTCCATAGAGTAAAATTCAAACATCAGGATTTAGTATCTGAGCATCTATGTCGATTTGCAGGTTCGCTGCATCTCCATAAACTACTGTTTGAAATAGAAGAGTACAAATATTTGTGTTTAGGCATTTACTTTGGTTAAAAGCGATTGTTCTAGTGTATATTCAAACATTAAAGCACTGAGGACTTTTTAAAGCTGTAGATAGGACCAGAAGTTCTTAACTTGGTAAGAATCTACACCAAGCTGATCATAATGAAATTCTAGCTGTTCACAGGAAGAATCTTAGAAAATCAGTTGTGGCTTGTTCCTACTTTCTCTTTCTCTCCTATTTTTGTATGTTTATGGCTGTTCCACTTCAGGAACTAAACTGCAGGGTTCAAGCTGATAGACATTCTTTGCTGATGGATCGAGCAGCTAATTTGAATGGACATGAACATGTGATTGATATATCACAGCGCAATGATGCTTCAGCTTCTGTCTCTGCTCGAAATGACCATGGTGACTCAGATGGAGCATATAATGAAGATAGACCTTCGACAAGCACTTTGGCTCCTGTTTCTCAATTAACTCCAACATCACCAAATATTTCCAATTCAATAAATTTTTCTTTGCCAAGGAGAGCTGATAATTATGGCCGTCGAAATAGAAGTCCTTTGAACTCTGGTTTGTGGATTTCAGTTGAGCTTGTCGTTAATGTGAGTCAAATTATAGCAGCTATCATTGTGCTCTCCTTTTCAAGACATGAACGTCCCCGAACTCCATTATTTGCATGGATCATAGGTTACACAACAGGCTGTTTTGCTACACTTCCACATCTTTATTGGCGTTATATTCATCGCAATAGTCTGGTCTCTGAGCAAGAACCGGCACTTTCTGGTCAGGGTACTTCACGTAACAGCCCTCCAGAATCTAGTGCTTATGCTGATATCTCTGTCACTCAAGATCCAGAGCAAGAAAATGGCCACAATTCAGTGCCAGAGACAAGGCAAACTACAGTAACTAGCCAAAGGTAATTGTGACTACTTAGTACATTGAATAAATCCCTCTCTTTGTTCAGTTATTGGTATTCATTTTGTTATCTATTCTTACTTTATTTTTTATATTATTTTTTGGTTTTTACATACTAATCAATGGTAGTTCTTTATGCAAAAGATTCAACAACTTGAATATATGTGTCCCTTCATTTTCAGTTTTTATTTAGGTTTTCTTACATTGATTAGAATAATTGTTCATGGACTCTGACATTGTTTTATATTGTACTCTTACATTTGTGACAACTGACTTCTTGATTGTTGTTATTTGGGCTGGGATATTGGAGTTCCATAACATGGGATTCCATTTTTTTTAACATTTTATCGGTAGAATTTTGGTTGATTTAGGAGACTGAAGTGTATCAGAACCAAATTTGTCTGTTGGCTTCTAATGAACTAATCTAACTTAGTTTGTTGATCTACATTTAATATGATACATTCTTGATGTTGGGAAAATAAATGCAATTGACCATAAATATACAGTTTCGGTTGTTTCCCTTTACATCCCTGTAAATACAGTAGGACTCTTCAATTCATGACAATGACTTTCAACTTCTCAGTAACTATCACATATAGACTGTGATCTTAACAAAATTTGTTTAAAAGAATGAAAAATGTCATTGGATTCTGAATTTTAGCTTTCAGATTATTACACTTCTTGATGCAGAAAAAAATAATTTAACCATCCACACAGATTAACGTTTTCAGTACTTTTTTGTATAAACTACCTACCGTTGTTTATCTTTACATCTTTTCCCTGGTTTGCAGGATACATTCAGATTATTACACTTCTTGATGCAGAAAAAAATAATTTAACCATCCACACAGATTAACGTTTTCAGTACTTTTTTGTATAAACTACCTACCATTGTTTATCTTTACATCTTTTCCCTGGTTTGCAGGATACATTCTATAGTTGACCATTTTAAGATGGCATTGGATTTCTTTTTTGCTGTGTGGTTTGTTGTTGGGAATGTGTGGGTGTTTGGTGGGCACTCTTCTTCTCATGATGCCCCTAACTTGTACCGGTATGCATCCAGAATCCATTATTTCCTTATTGATTTTGTATCTATTGGCGGTTGACATGTTCTACTTGATCATTTCCCAGGTTATGCATTGTGTTCCTTGCATTCAGCTGTATTGGGTATGCTTTGCCTTTCATTCTATGTGCAATAATCTGTTGCTGCTTGCCTTGCATTATATCAATCATGGGCTTTAGAGAGGATATTAATCATGGTAGAGGTGCTTCCCAAGAATCAATTAACGCATTGCCAACTTACAAGTTCAAAACAAAGAGGAGGAAAAATAGAGGCGACAAAGAAATTAACTTGGATAATCAAGGCAATGGTGGGATATTGGCTGCTGGGACTGATAAGGAGCGAATTGTTTCTGCTGAAGATGCTGTAAGCTTTTTCTTCACTTCTGTTGATGTTCATATTCTGGATGCATCTGCTAAAAAGTCAGTAGCATTTACTAGGAAGATCATTAATTAGTCTTTCAAGTTACCCAAACTCATGTTAGGTTTATTACCAATAATTTAGTACCGTTTGAGTGCAAGGCTTGGTCTGGTTATAAGGTTGCTTTATTGCAAGGAGTGCAGATTTCTGAAAGTCTTTCCACATGGAGGTTGCCTATCGTACACGGAGAAATCTCTGCATTGTGGAGGTAGAATAGCGTACATTTGATCCAGACCCCTAGTGACCATAGCTTCTTGCACTTGGCCATTATTATCCATATACCTATGACAATAGCGCAATTCATATAAAATTAACTAAAAAGATCATTAGGAAGCTGACTTTCCAAAGCAGTAGAAGTAGCTTTCTTTTTTCCTCTTTCTGTATTTCTTTGATGAAGTTACAACATGTTACAAAATTTTGCACTGGAAAACCTGTTCACCATGTTGAAATTATTGCAAACATGTTACGACATATTTGTATATTGCTCATAATTTTATCATGTTACAAATTTTTGCACTGGAGAACCTGTTCACCCCGTTGAAGTTGTTACAAACACATCATACTTATTTCTTCATTTGAGATAATTTTTTGTAAATATAGTTGAACAAGATTAAAGATTTTACTTATAGATGAAAATGATAAATAAAATACCAACATGTATTGCCCAATATCAGTCCTTTGTCAGACAAATAAATATTGATTTGTTCTTATTGGTTTGACCTGTATTTGAAACCTTAGAGAGGATTAAGGTTTTAATACTTATATGATACCAAGTTTCAGCAACTGATTGGCTCTTAATGATACCAAGAAGACTGAGTGATAGATCAATCCGTTTTGCTTGATATTACTAAAAACAGAATAATTAAAAAAATGATATATCAAGTGGTACCATGCTTATGGTTCCCTTATCAGTGTTTGGTCAAACCATAAATATAGATTGGTTAAACCATAGAAAGAATGTTTGAAATACACCTTTCTACATGCATATGAGATTCACGGGCTGTAACCACACAATCTTTTGGTGATAGTGTGACAGCAATAATTATAATTAAACAAAGATGATCAGGATATGCCCTAGGATTTAAAGGGTGTCCGTAGATCACAATACTTTGGTTTAATTTTTGGTAATATGTTGATTTATTTTTTCCAGGCCAAATACCTAACCTTGCATGATTGCTGCAGGTTTGTTGCATTTGCCTCGCAAAGTATGTGGACAATGAGGAGCTCCGTGAGCTTCCATGCACCCATTTCTTCCACAAGGAGTGTGTCGATAAGTGGCTTAAGATAAATGCACTTTGCCCCCTCTGCAAAACCGAGGTGGGAGACACTACATCCTCAAGCAGAAGCTCAGGAATTCACGTCACGGGAACCTGGGCATTGGTGCAATAGACCCAGTTCTGGAGATGCTGTAGATGCCTTCTGTTTCTGATGAACCATGATTTCCAGACACAACTGTTTGGGAGTGAAAAGTCTGTGCAAGCCTCAAGATATGCGTGTGTATTGAAGGATCTGTGGCCTTTGATCCTGATTCTACCACCTCCCATTTGATGAGTTGCTCTGGGGTTTCTTGTGCTGTGCATGTCTATATAAAGAAGCCTGCAAAATGAAATAGAAATGCTGTATCAAGTGGTTCTTCATTTTCTATACAGAATAATATATATGCCCCAAGGTTAGCTTTAGCAGGTCTGGACTTGATGGCCCTCGAAGGTGACTGTAGTGTGTGTGAGCGCCAACGGGCTACCACCGGCATAACTGATGCTGATGCAAGTAAACACAGCGTATGTATACATTTAGAGTAACTCGTTTGAGATTTCTTCACCAATTTTCATTTTTATAATTTTCATTATTTTGGTGTACACGAACATATATTTATATAATTAATGAGTAGAATTTTATTTTTTTTTTCTCATTGTGGCAATAATGGTGATATTAGTGCTATAAAAATAGCAATGACAGTGATGATGATTATATAAAAATAATAGCAGCAATAGTATGAAAATAATAATCACAACATTTGTGATAAATGAGATAGTGGAAGTAGCTCACCAGGCAGTTGCTATACTAAATGTGAAGGGGATGATGACTGCATGCATAGTGATAATGACAATAATTGTGATTATGATTGAAGACAAATGCTGGTGCTCTGATAATGAAACAGTGATGATAGATAATAATGATGGCAACAACGATTATAGTTACATAATGTTCAATAAAACTGCTATAAGAACTTCACAAAGTCTATGGTTTAGTAACATATTTTACTAAAACTATATGTTGTATTACGTGACGTTGTCGAGTAACATTAAGCATACGACTTTGTAACACATTCTACAGCAAGTTCATGCGTTCTAACATATCAGGAACACGATTTTAAGTTGGTTCTGCTCTCTAGTAATTCTTTTGTTTTATATATATATATATATAACAGCATAGTAAACATACCCTCAATAATAGAGACCTCTACTATAGTACAGAGAATTAAAATTGTCAGTTGCACCACCGAGGAAGGACCAGCGTCGATCAAATGTGTGATCGAAAGCGAGTGCGGACGCGACTGCCTTGGGATCAGAGGCAAGTGTGGGTCCGACGCCAGGGACATTGTTGGTCGACGGTGCACCGCGGAGCAACGCAAGCAAAGGTCATCCGAGGCGAGGCGTTCGGTCAATGGGCACGCGTTTGATGGCGTCGGCTAACCTTGGCCGTACCTCGCGGACAAGATAAACGAACAACCTTTCTTGGCCTCGATGGTCCGACGGCCTACCCCGGATTACCTGTCTTATTATTGGGAGCTCTAGTGGGACCCAACTGGGTGGGGAGTCCATCATGTGTAACCTAAGCGAAGAAGAGACTCTATCGTGGCGATTGAATACGCTGGCCGTTTACCCTAAGCTCTCTCCGGCTTGGGCATTGCGCGGCCTCATCGTCGTCTCTCGAGCGCACGTTCTGTCGCTTCGAAACCCTAGACTTTGATTCCCGTGATCCTCCCTCTCACGATCATCTGCAATTTTCTCGGCCGATCTCCCACCGACGGATTCGAAATTCCAATATTTTATTAATTTTCTTCCCATTCTCTCCTCCTAAAGTCTAAATTTTGTTCTCTCAGTTTGATTCTGCCAAATAAAAATCTCTCTTTTCTGTAAGAAATCTGGTCGGAAGTTGCTGCTGGAATCGAAGCATTCGATCATTTTGTTCATCGAAGTGTTGATCTTGAGTCCGTTGATTTGGCGCGGAAGAGGTTTTTCTGAGATTTGGTGGTTTTCTGTTGATCTTGAAACCGCAGGCTGGATCTGTTTTGGCATCGCGACAGGGAGATATGGTCGGAGGTGGAAGCAGGAGGGACGATGGGCCCTTGAAGATTAGTAGCACCAACGTTTTCGCGGCGCTCGAGACCCTCAAGAAGAAGAAGAAGTCGGACAAGTTGTCGAAGAGCAAGGGTCCGTCCAAGAGCCAGGCGAAGGAGCCGGAGCAGCAGGTATTTTGGGCGCCGACGCCGTTGACGGTGAAATCTTGGGCTGATGTCGATGATGATGATGATGATTACTACGCAACCACGGCGCCACCTCAGGCTGTTTGGGGCTTGTCGGAACAGCAGCCCAAAAAGGAAGTTGTGGCAGCCGTAGAGGAGGTCTGTGTACCGCATACTTTTTTTCTCCTCTGTCGGTAGTTATTTGGTCGATTAGTGTTGAAGTATTTGTATATTACATTTTAAATTAAATTTCTGTAGTGTTGGCTTTATAGTACTTTATTCAACTTCATGGTGCGTTTGATTCATACAGAATATGTGATTATGATGTTGTTGGAATAATTGAATATATATCTAATGGAGTTATGAATACCTACAGAATATATGATTATGATGTTGTTGGAATAATTGAATATATATCTGATGGAGTTATGAATACCTATTGAAGTACTTTGATCCATATTATAGTATTCTGAATTCGATGGAAGACCCATTACCATAGCCAATGTTTCACAGGTTAATATTTGTGTATGTTTTGCCTGAGATTAGTGCGTATTCCCCTAACTATGCTGATATGGTTTTGTTTCTGCATCCTCTTCTCAATGGATTACTGTCTGTGATGGTGCTGTCTTATTTTTCTTCCTTGGGGCTCAAATGCAGATGCTTGGTTCCTTATCTAAACAACTGCACTCGTATATTATTTATCCATTTTTGTCTCATTAATAGTCTTTTGTGCCAATTATGACTTCTCATTTGCTGTGTTCAGTAGCAGAGAATATTTTAGTTGACATCAGGTATTATGATAACCTTTAAGGACTCTCATGCTCAAGTAGAGGGTTTTTGTTGATACATAAAGCTATACTTATTTTACTTAATCCTTCATAAAGAATCAACTTAATTCTTCCATGTAGGTTAATGCCTTTTTTAGCCCAATCATAATTTTTAGTTGGAAATGATGATTCATATTTCAGCATATTGTTACTACCAGTTAGAAATCTAGTGGCTTAAAATGGTTATGTTGTCACATCATCACATCATTCTAGTCAGTTCTGCTTGTGTGTAGGCAAGGAATTTTTGGGAGCACTTGTATTTTGTTTTGCTTATGGCATCCTAGTCTTTAGGTACTGCTTGTAATTTTGGGAGTGCTAGCATACTAGCTTTAGGTATTCTAGACCGTTTTTCTTATGTAGGCTTAAAATGGAATATTGTTGCTTGAAGTGTTTAGGCAGATTGGAAATTTATTGGTACCTGTGGTTTTGTTGTTTTGCCTCCTTAGTAGTCCTATGCTTTTGCTCTATGATCTTACAAGCTGAGTCGTTGTTGCAACATGCTAGGAAACTTTGATGTCTCTGTATGTCCTGATGTTGTATGTATATACGTATGTCGACAGAAGTAGATAAGCACTTCTTTAGTGAATTACCTTGTCACCCAAAATCATTACTTTATAACTGACATTCATGTGGAGGATATATTGACATTCCTTTTATGAAAGTAGTATGTATCTCCAATATTACAATAACTGATTCACGCTTTAGGTAATTTTATATCTTGGCACTAATTATGTCTTTCTTCAAGAAGGTGTCCGTACGGGGCTGTGCTTCACCTTGTTTTTTGCACCTAGGCATTAAGAGACCATAGCACCTCAGTGCTTCTGAAACCTTTGATGATTATGTATTCCTGTGGTTACAAGTTGCATCACAGAGCTATAGTTCAAATTATTATTGTAGCTAATGCTCAATTATGTGTCTTTTAGATGTTTCTGATCTTTCTGTTATATGGACTAGCACCAAAAGCTATTAATTCTGCTTAAAACAAGATCCATTTTCAAGGAAACAAATAGACTGTAGTTTTCTTGAAAATTTTGAGTTGAATTTCAATGATATTTACTTGTAAGATCTCCAAAAGGATTACTAGCATTTAAAATAAATACTTGCAAATGCAATATTAGTTAAAATATTTATGTTGTAAAAGTTAAAATTGACATGAAGAGTATCATGTTTTTACAACGTAGTAGTAATTAGAATTGTATATGTCAATCTGAAAGCTAAAATAACTAGATGTATATCTTTTATGAGATGAATCTACATTGCATTTTTGAGAGTGCATACTGAACATTTTGCCAGTTTTTGGTTTCATATATTGTATAACCTATTTTGTTTAGGAATGATCTTGAGGAATGAAAATTCTGTGTATAAACCTTTCTGAGTTTGTCTTTGAGCTTGTTTTTCAGAAACTGCTGATTGTGTGACAACCTGCTGATTGTTTTATGTTAGATGATCTATTTGTTTCATAGTTCTGTGAAAAATTTCATTGTTAGAATTTTAGAAACAAGTCCTTGGTGTTTGATAACAGTTCCTACCATAAAAAAAACTGATGATCAAGCTTCAGGTTCTTGGTCTTCTTTTCCCAGTTTCTGTTGTGACTACATCTGTTGGTTTCTTTTTTTGAGTTTTGTGGCAGTATGGTCTTTATGACATCTGCATATAGCTAGTGTTGTGTATCAAATTCTTTTAGGTGTATAGACTACCAATCAGGTGATCATTGGTTACTTACAGAAGTATGAGGTTGCATGTCAGATGTAGTGTCTCCAATCTGCTTGATGTTATGTGTCAGTTTGTCAGACTTCATGTTTATCTCTTTGGATCTGTTGACCACTATCTACTTTGTTTTGTTTTTATCCATCTATTGGTTGAGCTATGTGCAAATTCAATATTTTGAGTGGTTCTAATTTATTTGTTGTCTCTTAATCTGTTTCCATTTTTAATAGGTCCATAGTTTCTCATTCCGTACCTTAAGAATGTGATCTAAGTCATTATACAAATCTGCAGGAACTTTTCTCGTTTGCAATGCATTTGTATGCATATACCTGTGTATATCTGGCCATGTGCACTCTTGAATTTAAATCATGGTACCGGGAAGTAGGAATAGCTCTGGGAAAGCTGGTCTGTTTGACTAATGTTGATCACACATTGAATATTTTCATTTTTATCTGACTTGGACACAATTTCTTTTTGTCTATTACGCACATTTGTTTAGGAAAGTGAAAGCGAAGATGATGGTCTTGATATCGGCGATGATGATGTTGAGGAGGAACCTGAACATGAACCTGAGGTTGCCGTTGCAACTGAACCAATTATCGAGAAACCTGCTTCTGTTTCAGTACCATCCAAAGATGCAGAACGGCAACTGTCAAAGAAGGAGCTTAAGAAAAAGGAAATGGAAGAACTTGATGCACTTCTGCATGAGCTAGGCATTTCCAGCAAAGATAGTTATTCTGCACAAGATGAGATCAATGGTAACACTTTTACCCTTCTATGAATGAAAGTGATTCTGCATATGTAACACATTCATATGTTTATGCCCTCTCATTTTGTTCTCGTTTCTTTTGCATCCATATAGTCTTAGTCGCATCCATTCTAGTGCATATGAATAGTTATGTAGTATATGTGTTCACGACCAATATATTGTATGTTTTACAATGACCTTATTCCATCAATATGCTCAGACAAGAAACAACCGGAGCAAAGTGGCGGTGGAGAGAAACAGGAAAACTCAGGTGCTCCTTTGGAGAGCAAAAGCTCAAAGAAAAAGAAGGCCAAAAAGGAGAAATCTTCAAAGGACACAAAGGAATACGTGGAACAGCCTGCCGATCTCAATAACAATAACAACAGCCCGGACGAGGTGGTTGCTGAGCCCGAGGAAGAAGATGCATCTGCAGTTGATGTGAAGGAAAGGATAAAAAAGGTGGCTTCCATGAAGAAGAAGAAATCAAGTAAAGAGATGGATGCTGCTGCGAAAGCTGCCGCCATCGAGGCTGCTGCAAGAAGTGCTAGGCTTGCTGCTGCAAAGAAGAAAGAGAAGAGTCACTACAATCAACAACCAGCACGGTGATCCACGTGGGTAAGAAGCTTTCGTATAGTCTTGATCTGTTTGTTGAACTGCAAAATAAACATTGGAACGCTCGCCTATGACCTGATCATAAGACTTGATTTTCTTTAGATGGTTTTCATGCTGTTCCAATCTGTCTCTTGTACCGATTTATATTGGAACCTTAATAACCAGAATCTCATGCATATATATGCAGTGCCTCTTGTTATTCTTGGTGGATCAGTTTGTCCATGCCAAACTGTGATGTCATTGTATTGTTGTTATGATTAAAGCCTAATAATCATATAGGCTAAGCCTAGAAGTTGTACATAGAAGATATTCTTGTTAGATAACCATTTCTATGTTCCAGAGAATGAGACCATGAGCTATAGAAACAAGTTTCACGGCCATGAATGATTATGAAACAGTGCTAGCTTTCTCACTAAATAAAGAAATGCATCTCTATAGTGAGTTTGCTGAAAGCATATCTTTATAATTGAACAAAGACACATTTTTTGAAAGGTTAGGGTTTAGAATAGTAGGCAATTAATCATTTTTTTCTTTGTGCAAAGGACTAGTGAAAAAGATTTGCTTAGTTGACATCTTCAACCAAAAATCACTCTTTTACTATAAGATTTTGAGCCAAAATCTTTGGTGATTGGGTCTATGCTTAGGTATAATAAATTTATATGTCACCGGACAAATGTTTTAGGTGTAAAACATTGTTTATATATATATATACATATAACACTAACAAAAGGTGAAAAAGGACATCATAAATAGTGGAAAGAGAAAAAGAATTTTCTACATTTTGCTTCACCCATGTTTGGATCCGCTTTCTACCTTCCTCGAAACCTGACAGCTCGGTGGCTGCAGAAGTATGCGGTTGTGGGAATTAGCCAATTTGTAATATTATGCATGCAACAAGAACAGGAAATCATAATATAATGGAAAGAAAAAGAATCTGTTACATTTTGCTCAACATGTTTGGATCAGAATTCTGCTTCCCAGCAGGAAGATGCAGAAATATGCATTTCTGGGATGGCACCAAACAGCAGCTGTACTTGACTCAGACATCCTTTTGGACATCACAACCCTACTACATTTCCCTGCTCATACTAATTTGAGATTCTAGTATTCTTAAAGAATTGATCTGCTATGTACAATCCTTTTTGGCTCTTGAGCTACTCCAGAGGATGTGTATGCCATTGCATCCACACCCACACAGACTGAAACCTGCAACCATCTCAAAAGTCTCCAAAGAATGCTTTGGGATCCATCACAACTGATGCTGTGAACTCAGTACCACTGTGTTGTGGGTGATGCTTGAGACAATCTAACTAGTACCAGCTCGACTGCAGTTGCTAGACACACAGATCTGGAGCTGATGATGATTCTGTGAACTACTGTGTATTGATATGTGGAGTTGAGGGACAAAGAAGCAGCAGTTCCCTATGTACTCTCTCTCTCTCTCTCTCTACACAAGAAATCAAGAACAATCCTCATGCCCTATACTGGATCTGCTTGCCTTCTGCTCTTCCACACAAGGGGTGCAACCAACATCCAGACTGTATTAAGAAACAGCAAAAACAGGTTGAATACAAATCAGAAAACCACATAATATTTGCAAATATGGGCACCACTAGAATGCTTGCAGCAAAAGGTTTCAAACTATGACTAAGGATCATGTTCAAAGAAAAAAAGATGATAGATGCAATCGATCATCAGAAAAATAGAAACAATGGTAATCGCTATTAAATTTTAGCCTCTGTTAATGAGAAGTGAAATTTAATGATGTACACTTTTATGCTTCCCCTTCCATGTGGCTTGGTAGGATAGCTTTAGTTAGAGAGGAAAGTTGAACTACATCTCACATGATTTGCCACCATTTAAAAAGCTTAAGCTAGTAAATAAGATAAGATTTTCATTATTTATATTTTGCTATTTGACAAGCCAACATAATTTTTCTCCTCATAACCCAGCAATTTTCAATCAGATAGCCATTAGTAGCACTTCAGAACAGATTTAAAATCTAAAGATAGGGTTTTTTTTTTTCCTCCCACCTTGAAATACTCATGCAATTTATTGAGCTAAAATTCATTTTATTCAGACCAGAACAGTATAAGCTCTTGAGAAAATAGCATTTATCAGTTGTAGATCTAAAAGAAAAGGGCGGAGGAAAATAAGTTTACTTGGAAACATTTATGCAGATGTAATGATCATGGTAATATGGCTGATGGACAATTCACCAGAAGCAGAAGCAAACAATGGCTTTTATTCTTTAATCTTAACCACAAGAGAGATTTCAAGACTTACTGTAGACAAGTGTTGCTACCCATTCATTGACAATTCTGACCCAAGTGCTGGCCCATCCAACATCTATTGTCCACCTGAGAAGCACGCAATGCATGATCATTAACAAGATCAACACAGATGACATAAAGCTTGATTATTCTTTAATCATGAAATATTGGTCAAGACTTGTGCAGATAATTGCATGAAGCTTGATGAGTGCCACCCCTGAAGGAAGAGAGCAAGCTGATGGTGATGAAAACTTACTTTTGCATGGTGTTATGTGCATTCCATCCCACAAATAGCATGGCAAAGTACATTGCTCCCATAGCAAAGACGAAATGAAAGAAGCCATACCCATAGGGAACATCATCTTCTGACTCTGCTTCAGTTTTCTTGAACTGCATGTGACCAATGAAACCCTCTCAGTGAATTCAAGGACAGCAATAAATGTAGTGGGGTGATGCAAGTGAGATCCACCTGAAAGCATTTGGAGTCTATCCCTGTTGAAAACGTTGCAATGACTATTGCAAGGACAGCAATAACAAAGCTCTGGTCCAGATGAAGCCACAAGAACGAATAAGATGATTGTATCTAGGAGCAATTTATGATTGGAACAAGATGATGCCCAGCAGTCAATATCAGATACTGTCATGCTTCATTTACTCAAAAAAATGAATCCAAAATATCAAAATAAACCAAGACCAGCAATCTGATATATGTATAAGATAAATTAATCATTCACAAATTGCACCTAAGCAATCTTTATGGATTACCATAACCTTGATGACATAAACTGGGTCTGAAAGTTATTGCCTAGTTTATGATCACCTGGGAATGCACAGAATATCATAATCACTGATTAACAATCCAATTTGAGATATCGAAGAACGGGTAAACTTTTCCTTTCATATGATCCTTAAAATTGCATGCAAGTTCCGGAATTTCTATAAAAATGCTGTTCATTTAGCTTTTAAGAAAATTACCACAATAGTAAGCCAATCTGCACTTGTTGCAACTTCTGCTTTCTTGTTGCAGATCTCTGTCTGTGGCTCACTGTGTTGAGGATAGAACAGCATTACATTGTAGAATTTATAAAGTAAAAATGAGGCTATTAACATCAGTATTAAAAGTAAAAATCCTAATAATTACCTCCTGATTGCACTCCAGCAAAGATACACAATATACATTCCCATCAGCCCTGGTGAGAGAAATCCTGCTTTGACCTACTTAGGAGATGACATGATGAGATCTAAGAAACCATTCTAGATTTGATCTGTAGGCTACTGTAGAATAAATAACACTACTTACCTTCGCATGCATTGATGTGAGGATCATGAGTTGTAGAAGCACCAGGGTCATGGTGATAAAGAGGATATTGAGGTCGCAGGATAAACTGGGCACATACCAGATATACATCAAGATAATTCCCGAGATGGATGCAACATATGCTGTGGCTGAGAGAACCATCACTTGGTACTGGCTGCAAAAAGGTTCCATTTTTAGCCTGACCACTAGAGAGATCAATCCAGAGGAAACAACATTTTTGTATAATAATTCAATGCATTTTCTAATGAACAGGAAGAAAGAAAAAAAGAAGGATTTAAATCAGTACATGTAGAACACAAAAAAATTGTCACCAAATTTGCTATAACCTGTATGCAACAATTATATCAAGAGTGTATGGGATTAAACTTGATATAGATATTAATATTAATAATATTATTATATATTTCATGAATAAATCATCTTTGATGTTCTTGTTCCCATCACAATTGTTTTCAGCATATATGACAATTTTACAACATCAATTCTATAGCTTGTTTAAAACTCCGCAACCAAGAGTAGTAGAAGGCTAAGTTTATCGGCAAGCTTGTTATATTGATACTTATCTTAGAAAGGATGGTTATGATTGATACTTCTCCAAACATTAAAATTTTGCATAAGGGGTTTATCAGCTTTGTTTATTTGCCCTGTGATACATATGAGCGAACTACATTATGGAGATGGTGAAGAGAATTGATCATCTCCAAGAAGGTGTCACACCTGAATCAAATAATGAACTTATTTGCTACACCATCAAACTCAAGTTTTGTATATTCATCTTTAGAATTCAGATGCTGAAATGTATAAAAATATTTTGCTCAAAGATCAGTCATACACAATTATAGGTAGAGTTGGAAGGATGCAATTCATGGTTCCAAAAGTTTAAAGTGCATCAGATTACAAGGTATCTAATACTCTACACACAGAATTGAACAGATATCGATGACAAAGATCGCAAGTCCGTAAGAACTGAAAAGCTCATTGATTTATGAAACATCAAACATAGATTTAGCATACCATCTCTTTGCATATTTCTCAGATTGGCAGCAGTCGTTTAGCCAAGTTATAAAACTGATTACGCTGATAAGTTGAATCATAAGAAATGCGCTGAAAAGAAGAATAAAAAGAGAAATAAATTCTCTGATCACTCATGTCATTAATCATTTTTAGCAGATTAATATAAACTTAAAAAAAACAAATGATAAGTATTATTACCCTGCACCAAAGTGTGCAAATTTCCCTGGAAGAAGAAAAATGTCAAAATCAGAATCAGAATAAAAGAAGTACAGAATCTAAATCAAGAAACAATCGGTGATGCTTAATTAAACTCACCATAGAGTTGGACAAATGCAGAGGGTATGAAGAATGGTACCACCATGAAGACAATCCAAATGATGATCTTGGCAGGCCACCATTCTGAGTGCCACAAATTCCGAGAGTCTTCCAGTTTCTTCGTCCCCATGGTGGACAGAAACATGACAAAGAAGAATAACTTGATTGAAGTTAAAGGTCATCAATAGAAGGGTTAATCATAGATTACCCGATGTAGTTTGACCTCTTAAGCAGTTCTCTAGATTTAAAAAATTTACATTGAAAAACCTATGGTTATGAAAGTAAAACATTTAACTCTATTTACCATAACGCTGTTAGCTTTATTGATGGAATATACAGCACGCATATGCATGAATGGTATGAAAATGATTAGTAAAAAGTAATTTAAATGGTGGTGGCAGATGATTACGTCATGGGTAGACGTTGTGGTCGTGGTTGGTGAGAACGATGCGATAGTCGATCTTACCAATGTTGATCCGAATATTGACGACAAAGAGGAAGAGGAGGCAGAGCGGTGAGGCATCTGTGTCGGCACTGCACCGCTTTGCCTCCTCTTCCTCCTCTAGTGTTGCTTTACATTTGCGTTGATGCTATAGGAGGAAGAGAAGGCAAGTGAGGCATCTACGTCGACGGCGTACTGCTCTGACTCCTCTTTGTTCTCGTTGACCACTCCATCGTTCGATATGGTGTCGCATTGATTGCTTTGCATCGGTGCCACACCGCTCTGCTTCCTCTTCGTTCTCGTCGACCACCACATTACTGAAAGAGGAAGAGGAGACAGAGTGGTGTGACGCCAACATAGATGCCTCACCTCCCTCCTTTTCCTCCTCTGGTGCCGACGCATATGTAGATACCTCACCGTTATGCCTTCTTTTCCTCCTCGTCATCGATATTTGGATCGACATCGACAAGATCGACCACCGCATCGTTCTCATCGACCACCACCACAACAACCACCAATGACATCATCGTCCATCACAATCATTGACATTATATTTTTATCTATCATTTTCATGTCATTCTTGCATATGTTGTATCTTTCGTCAATAAATTGGCAATGTTAGAGTAAATGAGATTAAATTTTTTATTTTCATAATTATAGAAATTTTAATATAAATTTTTAAGTCCAAAGATCAAGATGATAATAAGCCCTCAATAGAACTCTACTATTCCATCGGGGCACATCAATGCTTTCCTAGAGGCACTCTGCAGCACATCTTAGAACAACAAGAAAAGGAGATAACAGGGGAGGATACGAAGCAGCCAAAGCTTACGCGGAGTACACCTTCCGCGCCTAAACAATATCGAGCACCATGACAACCTTTGAGTCCTGCAGAGAAGAAGCGAGATGGTGTGATTGCAGTGGCATGCAGGTAAGAAGCAGGCACGGAGGGAAGAAGACCAACTCTCGAGCTCGGAGAGGGCATTGCGGCCATAGTCTCGAACGGTCCACGCGAGGAGGCAGGTGACGAGGAAGATGAGAGCGTAGACGAACCTCGCAATGGAGGGGTTCGGCCCGAGGAAGTAGCGGGCGCAGCAGGAGTCCTTAATGAACTCAGCGTACCTCTCCCTGCTGCTGCTGACATTGCTGTGGGGATCCTCCTCCATGGCAGTATTCGTCATCACGTCGACGTCTTCGGCGGCTCTCTTCGATCTCTACCGACCACAACCTGTTAATTACTGCAACACAACACGAGCTTCTTGTCACCTTAAGAAGAGAAATCTCTCGATGATCTGGTCATTAACATGACACACCGACAGGGAATGAGATAAGCTTCGGCTCATCTCAGAACTCGTGGCATTACCCACAGGGCCGCGCCCGAGTACCCCGGATCACAGACCAACCGAGTCTCACACACGGTCGGCCTTAGAACTTGCAGTTCTCGCTCTCGGTGCACATCCGTGCCATCCATCGAGTACGAACGGAATCCAACATGAGGTGCAGGTCTCATAGTGTGGATGCTCCACCAAAATGAGATCTTTGGCGAAGACCTTCTCGAACCAGCTTGTGAAACAGTAGATCTTCATTGGATTAAAGGGTAGTGAAAACCACACATGTTCAAACGAACAGAATGGACAAAAAATTAAAGTAGCTTATCACGTAAGCCAATTCTTCGTATTGATTAAGCATAAAGCAAAGTTAAAGTAACCATTATATACGCAGTTCTTTATCATGTTGTTGATGTGTGTGTGTATATATATATATATATATATATATATATATATATATATATAGAGAGAGAGAGAGAGAGAGAGAGAGAGAGAGAGAGAGAGTAAAAGAAAACACAATGCAGTGGGAAAGAAGATGAGTGAACTGAAAGGACCAGTTGGTTGCATGAGAATAGGAAACTCTCACTATACAACTTCCATTGCTTAGAAGGGATAGAGATAGGATTGTACTGGTAATTCGAAGAGTATTGATAAGGTTAACTTCTTTGTATCACTTACATTTTTCACTCCTCTAAATTATACTCTGTACGGTTCATGGCAGACTTCATGAATACATCAAATATATTGAATTACATATGAATCTTTTTCTGTAGACCTTTCTTCTCCAAAGAAATCAAACATCAAAGTAGTCTTTTCAAATCTCCATAAGAATTGGAACAAGTAATTTTATGAACAAGAAGCAATGCGTCCGAACTGGTTCGAACTACGACAACAGAGGAAGAGAAGGAATCCGAAACGTTCGAAGGGAGAAGAACCACTCACCTCAGCATGACTTGAAACTTGCGTTCGATCGAGTGGGAGATGGAAGGAAGAAGAGGAGGCGGTGACGGCGAAGGATGGAGACGGAGCCGAAGGCGGTGGTGGATGCCTTCCTCGATAATTTTTCGTATATATATCATGTCGCGCCTTTTGCTTGCTTGAGGAAGCAGGCGACCTTCGCTAGCTATTTATGGCAGCCGATGGTGTGGAAACACGCATCTAGGAGTCCTGATGGGCCGATCTCAGACGTCCATCTCTTGAACGGCAGCAGTTTTAGGGCTTTTGGATTCTTCTCCTCCCCATCGTGACCGTCCGATCCGTAGATCGTGACTCGAGACGTGAAGCATCTCGCCCCGTCTCTTGCAAGCCACAGCTTGTAATGGTTGGGGATGCCTGTTGCGTGCACAAAAGAGCAGAGCAGAGCAGTGCCATGTTACAAACGTAAGGAAGAGAGCTGTTCATGTAGACTCCGCACTTCACATGATCCACTGACTTCATTCCTGTGTTATAATATTGGTATAAATTCATGGAATAGAAAGATGAAGTAGAAAATTGTTAAGGTTTCATCAGAAATATCAAATAACAAATATAACAACTCCTCAATAGCTCACCTTTATAATGCATGCTTTATATCTGATATCTTCCATGAGCTGATGAGGGACCTCAAACTAAAGATGGTGGTGGTAAAGGAACGCAATAATGGATCCAACTAGGAGGCAGAAAAGGTGACTGGAATCTAAAAGATAATGGTGCACCATGAACCAGGGTTACAACCAAAAGCAGCCCATGTGATGCGACTTTTGCTCTGAAACCAGTGTGCTAATTAGATAAAAAGGGGAGAGGTTTCTGCTACAACAAACATGAAGGGAACAGAGCTTGCTGCAAAGGTGTGAAGTTTTTATTTGACAATGATACGTAATAGGGTGTAGGCAAAGAAGTCTCATGCAGTGACGCTAAAATTAACCAAAGAGGTGGCCTCTTAAGTTTAGTGTTTCCAAAGAAGAAGTAGTACGCTAATTTTTATATCAGAATTGGCTGGAAAGAATTCAATTATTTCTCCCTTTGCTTTCGGCTGTGACAAACTAGAACTAGTAGGGTTAGATTGGAAAGTGTGCAGTATGAGACATGTGAGACAATAAAGCTAGATAAATGAGACGAAGAAGCAAAAGCGTGGAAACAATGACGGGATTCCAAACATCAAACCACAAAACCAACTACTCTTAACTGGTAATTTGCACACGACGATTATTTAGCTAATTATGCAGTAAACTGTTACTCAGGTTGCAGATAGTCTAAATGGAACTTATTATAACAAATACCATTCAATAGCCTGGGTGACAAGAGCATTGACTGGTCGAATGTGAGCCACGGAACAAACCTGAAAAGAAAGAGAATTCACAGGCTTAGGTGTTGTGGCAGGAAAAGGATTTAAAGGTCAGATTTGTGTTTCCAGTTATTAAACTTCAGAGTTGCTGCTTTTGTGTTAAGTGTCCAATGCAATGATGTGAGGATACTATAGCTTCCTTGGATTGGTAACAGGTAAAAGAACTGACTGATAACTCAGCATTTTTAAGGAAGCCTGCAAAGACCATCCTGTAATATAACTATGCGACTACATCCTAATAGAAGATCCAAAGTAGAATAAATTATTTCTACCACCCATGAGTGCCAACCCGAGGAATAGGAAGGACAAGATCGCACACAAACATGACTGTAAAAGTTCTTAGAAGCAAGAAAAAAAAATCCAAAAACACCCATTTGCCATCAACATGGCACCAAACTGGTCCTGTAAATGGATCAGGTCTAGACTGATTTGATCTGAGATCCAATCCTATCTGAGCTGATCCAATCAGGTTCAACTGGTTTACAGGCCTAAAAGACGCGAGCCTCCCCAACTAGCAAGTAGCAATTTTAAGAAGTTAATATATCTATCAAAAACCATAAAAAATGCCAACCGATTACATTGGAAAACCCAGCTTGGTTTATAGGCATTCGAAAACGTTTGTGAAAAAAAAATGCAATAATCCTTTATAAATGACATAATAGAATAAAAATAGTTGGATAGAGCTGTCTGCTAGACAATGCAGGAAAAGGATGGCTGAAACGATCAAGCATCTATAATCCTGACTAATTTTCCAGGATTCAATTGCACAGTGACTTTATGCTATTTCATGAATCAGATACCATTGATTGGCAATTTTTAAAAACCATGGATCAGAAGGACAAAAATCTCAAGTCTAAAGAATAACAGAGCACATAGTTTCATTTCAAAAAATCTGATCATCCCAAGCGTGCAATTCATAATGGACGAGAAACATAGTCATGCTAAAATTGTCGTTGTGAATCATGTAGCACAAAAACAATTCAATCATTTGACAAATATAAAGAAAATATGCAAAAAAAAAAAAAAAAAAAAGCAATGGTGTCAAAATTTTGAAATCATGCTCAATGAATCAGCGCAAACTACCAATGAACTTTAACAAAATCTTATTCTTTTGGAAGTTTGATATGTCAGTATGCATAATTAAGCCACTCCGTAAGATTATTAACAACTGCACAAATTTTATCCAAATCAACAAATGATTTTCTTGTTATATTAAACAGCTAAATAACTGGACTAAGAATATTTATACATGCAGCTGAAACGAGCGAAAGGTAGATGCGACATGAGATCCAAAGAGTAAGGAATATAATGCATGTCTATTTCATAGTGTACAAAAATATGACAGTTGGCACAGCCAGAGTTTTTAAAAGGAAGTATTAAGTCTCATTTCATCCCTGTTGAAAATAATGTAACATGTGTTTTTACCTTATCAAGTGATGGAACTTCAAAGCTCAAGTGGCTACAGATGTAGGATAAGAACTGCAACATCGACAGAAAAGAAAGTCAGGAACAGCTAGTAGTCACAATATACAGAGAAAAGCTAAAAAAAGAAAGAAACATATCCTCTGCATCTTACAAGAATGGTTCCCATACAATCTGTGAAAGTGCAAAAGCTGCCAACTTCAATTTACACTCGAAAAAAAAATCAATGGCCCGTGAGCAACAAAATACCTGGTTGGAGTTGTAATCTCTCAAAACATGCCATGCATAGGCAAATACCAAAACAGGCCTAGACAATGTTTTTACAACAATGGGTGGAACTAAATGTCAGCTCCGGAGGACAGAACAATTTACACTGCAATATGAAGATAAATTTCTGCAGCTAAGGCTGATCTTATGGAAGGAATCAATTGGAATAATGGTCTACAAAAATAACCTTCATCTTCTAGTATATGACTAAGTTGAGCTCTAATCCAACATTTCATGTTACATACACCTGATTTTTTCTAATACCAGTAGCACTTGTGACTTTTCTAGACAAATGTATGATTTGAGGTTGGAAACAATTTATCACCATACACAAAATTTGGATTCTACAGTTACCAAAACCAATTGCGTTTAGGCTGGTGGAGTTCCTCTATTATTCATAATCCACTGTTTCTAACCCTCGATCTCATTAACCGGGACAGTACTATCTGTAGAATCGTTCACATCATGCTCAACAGCCTCGTCTTGACCCTCCTCTATGACATCCTCTTCCATCATCTGCAAATCCATTGGATAATGTAGAGTAAGGTGGCAGTGGGAAAAAAAATTCAAATAAACAAGTCAAGATAAAACCCAAGAACATGCCAGCAAAGAAGGAAAAAAATCATTTTATCATGAGTTTTGAAGTGCCTAATTATGATAATTAAGGATTTAAAGAAAGAAAATAATCTTAATATGGTTTCAGAACATGAAATTTTCATATATGCAGGTAAGCTTGGAAGCATGGATCAAGTACTTGTTGTCACAAATCAACAGTAACTATAATTTGGCTACGAAAAATAATCCAAAGCACAATCCAGGATGAAAATATGCCACTAATGTTAACATAACAGGAAGAATTTTCTGAACACTCAAAGCTGAAATTTAACTTTGTACAACATGATTGACATGTGTCATTATGTCACAAAATACCAATCTTGTTAGAAAAAACAAGCACTAGAAAAACAAAAGTGCTCCACCAGAATTTCGGTCAATGAAACCTAATATGCTGAAAATCATCACCACTGGTGTTAATTCAGAGATAAAATATAGTAATTTGTCCTTGTTCTCAGATTTCTGGGATTTCTGGGGCCTATATCAACAGCATCGTCTCCATTTCATAATTGTCTATAAAAGCGCTAGGTGTTAAGGTCCAAAAATAATCGAGGTGACTACTTGAGTGAAACGAAGTGCTCTAGAATATTAAAATATAAAAATATATAATATGATTATAAAAATAAAAATATAATATTAAATTAGGTTTAATAGCATTTCTTATAACAGTTCTAAATAAATAGAGATTAACAATGCTAAATAGGTATTAATAACATTTCTAAGTAACAATTAACAATGCTTACTAGGGATTAGTAGTTCTAAATAGGGTTAATAGTTCTAAGGATTAATATCAGTTTTAAAGGATTAATAGCATTAATAGTTCAAATAGTATGCAGTAGTGACAATAGGAGTCATCGATGGTGGAAGGTGGAGAAGGAGAGGGTGGCAGTGATGGAGGAACCTTTGAATGGCTGCAGAGGAAGCGGATGGCAATATCGAGGCCCGGAGGAAGCAATAGATGTGTCCATTGGTGGAAGAGGAAGCCTTGTCCCTCGATCGTAGAGTGAGCTGCACACGAAAGCAATGACGGTGGGGGGGGAACTGTGCACGAGAGCTATAGCGACAAGGTGTTCGGACCTATCCATCGATGACAAAAGAAGTGTCGGACATGACCGTCAATGACAGAGAGAGCTACGCATGGAAGCAACGACGATGAAGTAGGTGAATCGAGGGCGGTGATAGTAGTTAGGGTTTTAGTGTGACGTGGGTTTTACTGTGCTGCGTAAGTAGCATGAGGGGAGGGGTTTGTTTACCTGTGCTTAGTTGGTTCGATTGAACCAACTAACACCTAATTCAATTAAATCAGTTGACAATCTGGTTCCCAATTCAACCGGGCACTTGCCTGAAGTGCCCGACGCTTGGGCTAAGGCGAGTGCCCATGTGGTGCTTCATTGAAGCACATCGCCCGACCACCGTGCGAGGCACTCAGGCCTTGCCTCGCCCAAGCACCTTTTCAAAACACCGAGTAGATGCTTCTCATTAGTCTCTTCCTTTTCTAACAAAGATGTTATCTCACCAAATTGATAATCAATTATCCAACTAGGGTCCATTATAGACTATGGAAACTTGATCAAATTTTACAAAAGATTTTTCTAGAAACATGTGTACCTAGACTAGCAGCCTTTCAAATTATGCAGATACAAGCAGTTGCAGGATAATTCTGACAAAACAAAATATGAAAATATACTAGAATATCTTGGTCAATCAAAAACCTGTATCATCCATTATTTGTGCTTCCATGCACAGATGCTCTAACTGAAATTCCACAAAAGTAATGTGACAACATAAAAGATTTAGTATAAAGAGCATAACATACCTCATGGCCAGAATCACCATTTTCAAGAGGCAGTCTCTCTTCATCAACTTGCATGCTTTTGAATACTTCCACAAGATTAATTTCTGACTTTTCAGCGTAGCTTAGGTATTCCTCAGCAGGAGCATACTTACCCCTGTTTTCAACAATAATAATTGTCTATATTGACTTGTTTTCAAATTAAATTAATTTGAAAAGGAATTAACGAGTTACCCAAAGATTGCGTATAAAAAAGTGAGACATAAGCGCAGGCATTCAAAACATTGCCAAGTTCATGTGCTTAGGCTGTACTGTATATTTCCAGCCAAGCAAAAGAAATGTAAATTGGACCCTTGCATAACCCTCAAAAATCCAAGTGCTTTATGTTTTCAAGCATAAGACAAATTTTCAGCTTTAAGGATATCCACCTGCCACCTAAGATCTAATTACCCACAGAGACTTTTCAAAGCTGACATTCTATCTTATACTAATGTAACCATGCAGATGGAATGAAAAAAATATATATATTAATGATGTCACCTCTTGTTCACACACCAACTTTTATGCTAATTTTAGATCATAAAAAACAGACCCATGATCAAACTTATTTGATTTGGAGAACATGCTGAAGAACAGATATCTAATCCATATAGTAAGTAATAAATGTCTAAGCCTCCAAATAAAAGTTTCTCATATGTTCACGATCATCAGGAACCCCAGAACCTTAAAGTAAAAGGTCTTTCTAGGCATTTTTAGATGTAATCCCTTTTCCTTTTCAAAACTGCATTTTTGGTGAAGAATGGTATGAAGCCCACAAAATCATCTTGTGTGATAAGTTAGCAACAAAGAATTCCAAGGTAAAATATCATTCTTCCTCGTTCATACAACAGTTAAGAATTAACAACCATCATTAGAAATAAAAACATGTGCATACTTGTTTGCTTCTACATGACGAATTACTATAATATAAAAAACCTACACAACTGTGAAGCTTGAACCATCTTATCTAATAATTATGGTCCAATTAAATGCAGTTCCAAGCAAGCTACAATGACCACATTGAAAAATGGACACTCTTACATGATTGTACAGTTCAGTAGATATTAGTACAAAAGATTTTTCAATGCACAAGATAAAAACAAGCGAAATCCTTTAAAATGAAACAATAACATATATGAATGCCATATAAAGTCAGTTGTGCATATCCTGAGAAAGAAAATGTTAAATATTTTCCAAGAGGTAATGCCACCTAAAATTCTACAATTGGCATCATTCCAAATCGAGATTTCAGTATAAAACAAATTTTGGTCATTGGTGATAGCAAATTAGTTAATAACAAGTAAATTTGGTATGCAGAACAGTGTCTTGCATGATGTTCATAAGAAATGACATGATAAGAACCTGTCATGGGCAAGATTTGATTCAACAGCCAGAGCAACCTGCCAGTCCTCAAATAAGTTAGGGTACTCTTCAGGATCAGCCAAAGACTCTGAGGCTTTTGGATTAACCTTTATAAAATAAATGAAAGTAACAGTCAAGAGAATCTGTCAAGGACATTTCACGGAAAGTGAGAAAGCTCAGAACTTATATCTCCAAATTTTCTTAATATAATATTCTAACCACCCAAGAAGTTAGTGAAGAAAAAAGGAAACATACCTTATTGAGGTCCTTTTTCCAAATTGATACGATCTCTGAAACTTTGCTTGGAAGATAAGACCTTGCCATGAGTGCAGCCTCTGGAATCCGGTTACTGCAGAATACAATAAATTACTAATGAAAAAGTGAATAAGATGACATACAAAAATGATGCATGGCATAATCCCAAGAAAATAAAAATATATCAACTATAAAAAACATATAAAAAATTACCTCTCCACCAATAATTCAAGGCAATCCTCCAATTTACCAAGCATGAAAAGACAAAGAAAGGCAACATTATTCTTTCCTTGCTCTTTGGCAAGAGATGCAAGTTTTGTTATCCCTTCAGCATCACCGAGAGCTGAGTAAAGAAGCAATAAGCCACTCAAATCCACAGCTTGTGACAGGCACTCCTCAGCCATCTCTAACTGTGAAACAATAAATGAAATGACTGAATTAGTGCACTAAATCATTCAAGTCAACAAGCTAATTTCCAAGGTTGATACTTATGTAAACTTAACACTTATGTAAACTTAACATATATGCATCAGAATGTGAAGACTCAAACAAGCAAATCTAGTACCAGGAGAACTGTCACATTGTCATATGCTGGAAGCAGTAAAAGGTCAGCATAATGAAATTAGACAAATAGGGTGTATATGCTCCAATCTAAAAGATGTGTCTAATCAATTTTAGAGAAGATGAGTGTGACTAACAGATATCTATATCCATCCCAGTACTTTTATTGATCAATTTTCCTTTTATGTAGCTGCTAGGACCCCCATGTCACCATCTTAATGTGTGCTATGCTGACAATATACCATGCCAAGGACTGGCAGAAACTGATGGTGCTAATGGCACTTTGATCCATTGTTAGCCTCTTATTTTGGTCTTTTCAAATCATTTTTCTATTCACTACAGTCATCTTTAAATTATCAATTCCATTTTTCCACATTCACAGAGAGTTGACATTAATCCTGTCAGCTTAGAAATTAGTATTTGCTAATGACTCTAATATATCATTATGATGGTGTCTAATAAGTTTACAGAAACATGAGCACTTGCAAGAGCATGATAATAACCACATGATGAAATTAACATATCTGCAAACACCAATTACAAATACTAGAAGAAAAAAACAAATATACTACAGGTTTCAAATTTACTTTCCCAGTAGACATAGCCAGCTCTCCTAACTGCTTCCACTTTGATTCACTTTGTACTTCCATGGCAATTGCCTGCAGAGAATTTTATTCAATTGGGAAAGAGAAAATAACTAAAAGAACATAATCATTCAAGAATAAGCATGTTATAAGCATCCTTTCAGTTACACATGATCATGAAGTGTAGTACCTTTGCAATTTCCAACCTACCAAGCTGAACAGCTAGGTCAAATCTGTAGTTAGGATCTGTTGCTACTTCAAGAGCATCCTCTAGCATGCCCCGAGATTCCAGGAAATGAGCCACACTAGCAAATTGATTTCACAGTTAACAGACAATAACTGAAAACAATAAGTTGACACCAATATGTAAATCGAGAAAAATCTTCTAAGTTGATATTTTCAGAGACTAACATCTGTTTTCATTATAAGGGAAGAAGGTATCACAAAGCACCAAATCATACACATCGAGACTCACAAGGTTGAATTATGGTATTTATCAGGTAAGACAAGTATACTTGGATTGAGTTAACCAACAATTGTACTTAACAAAATCTGGCTTCTTATCAGAATATTCGGTCTAGCAACAACTTTCACTCTCCATTTTTGAAGAAAAGCTTGTACCTATTATGATGATCCTGCGGAATTGATGGCAAAACTTCATTTGCACGTTCCAAATCCCCACGCATAACAAGTGTTTTATACTCGATCAAACTGAGAAGTAAGGTGTAGCCCATAACACTGAAAAAGGAAAGAAAATATTAAACAAAAGAAAATTCATCAATCAAAATGAAAGAATATTCCATAGCAACTGTTATGCAAACTCACTTGAACTCCTTGTCGATAAGATATACCCGACTTTGGCTAGCAAGATATCCCAGCAAGTACATAGGCCGGTCCAAATGGAACATGGTTGTGACCTAAATTTAACAAAACCAATAACCGTATACCATCATGTAAACAAATTATGACGGACAACTAAAATGAAGATGAGAAAATCAGAATAAGCTTACCTCTCCACCAACACAGTAATTTAGTCGCCAAGAAGAATTATTATAAATGAAACAGTCACCAACCCAAATCCCAGTTCGAACCCGCTCATTTACTTCATGAAGAAGCTCAAATGCATCTTCCACACCTTGGTCATCTACTGGCTTTCCACTTTCTAGGTAAGAGAAAACAACATCTCTCTGCAGGAAAAGGAACATTAATGAACATTCAAATAACAAATCTTGTGAGCTTGTTCCTAGAAAGATGCAAAAAGCATATCTACTATAACAATGTTTCTTAAACAAGTATAAAAATATTTGCAGGATAAACATTATGTAGATTAACTTACCTTATACTTCAGAATATAGAAGGATGTATCACTAGCTATGACCAGCAGGTCACCACTATCAGCCCAATAAAGATTCTGCAATACTCATGAGAAAATATATTACAGGAACCTGTCCAAAGCTTGATAACAGATTATGTGGGCAGCTGCAAACTTACTTTAACATTGACATCAATCCGACGTATTAATCTGCATTCAGCCCAATCGTAAAAACAAATGAAGTCATTGGAGCACATTGCTAATAGTGTTCCACCATAAATATGCTCTGCAGAAAAGGTTGGCCGAATACTTTTTCTCTCCTGAAAGATGCCATTCAATTAAAAACTCAAGCAATGTTGTAGGTCGTAAAGTATGCTTCATCATTAAATCATAGCACACTTGATGCATGCAAATCCATCTTGGTGGGATACCATGAAGCAACACCAATAACAAGATGATATTTCACCTAAGTCAGAATTTTAAGAATCAGAAATTATAGAAAGTTCCATAGTGCATCCTCTCAGATCGATTACGACAAGAGGTTGCATATGACTTGTTTAAATTCACACTAGTTTGTTTGACTGAATGAATGAAGCTTCCTGGTGCATCTCACACAATCATATAATGCCCCAGTGACTATATTCTTTTCTTTTACTGAGATAATTTTATGCAAATAAATATGTCCATAGGGCTTAGACTTGTAAAACACAAACAGATTTAAAAAACAAAGGACAAACCTGGAAGGTTTTACTAAAGATCTTAATTTTTGATGTGCTTTCCCTGATTGCATATTCTCCATCAGATGACCAGACAAACTCCAGAGCAGATCCAAATGATCTATTCCTCCATGCTAATGCGGTATAGATAATGTACTCTCCATCTCCACAAACAACAACAAATCTCCCATTTGGATTGTGCTTTACACTCTGAACAAAACAAAGATTAAGAACTATGTATAATGAATATTGATGGAAAGCAGCAAGTTCAGTACTAATAACTACCTATGATAAGCATGTTACTCAAAGATTACCACATCTACTTAATTAAGCAATTTCACAAGGAGATTTTTTTAGTAGAAATTATCAATTTACCAAAATAAATATATGTTTAGAAATAATTATTAACTTGCCTTACCAGCCTCAATGTTAATTTGGTAGAAATTGCACTTCTAAGATAATCAAGTCAGCTTGGTCAACTACATAATTTTACTGGTCAAATTCACAGGGAACTTGTTGCAAATTGGAGCTTTTATATTTCCCATGTAAGTTAATGGAGAGTATATGTAGAAGCAACAGATGAATTTGAAAGAAGGAATTTGGTGCCAGTACACACTTTGATGCATATCATACCTCAGCTAAAATGGCAGGTGCATGGGTTTTACAGCCTAGCCAATGCATCCCAGTAAGCAAATATACTGATACATAGAAGCCTGATGGAAGCATGATGACAAAAGAAAATGAAGTAAACCCATCCCATATATCACCTCAAATTATAGCCTATACTTGACATGGGAGTACGTGAGGTCATCATCAAACAATGGAAAATGCAGCATACAATTCTAGCTATGATTTTATATGGTTTTGATCAAGGATTGAAATATCATACCGTACCAGAGTTTCAAGACTTGTTCGGAATGGTATGATACTGTATACCGAGCAGTATATTACAATATACCGCTCGGTATATATATATTATATATATAAGGCAAATCGAGAGGAGGCGACGTTGCCTCTCTTCTCGGGCAACGTCGCCGAGGCAACGTCATAGATTAAAAAAAAAATTGCGACGTCACCCGTCGAGGCAACGTCGCAAATAAAAAAAAATTACGACGTCGCTAAGGCCATGTCACAGATAAAAAAAAATTATGAGCCTCGGGCGACGTTGCCTCTCTTCGCCTCTCTTCGCCCCGCGACGCTGATGCCCCTTCTCCTGAGCACGGATGAGAAGCCGCCAACAAGGAGAGCAGCGATCACTGTCGACGATAACGGGCTCAATCAATGGTACCGCTAGGTACTGAGCGGTCCGTGTACCGATCTGCTGATGGACCGGTAAGTACCGTCCGGTTCGGTATTGCAAACCTTGGTTTTGATAATCCATGTTAACTACTTGGGATGTCAACTCATTAATATGAATACTTATAATCTTTATACATTTGGATAGTAGCACAATGACTATGAATGAAACAAATGCATATACCAGTTCAGCCTACTTTAAAGCAGTCCATCTATATGAACCAGTGCTATAACTGAAAAACTAATATATACGGATAAATTTGTAATCCAGACAACACCAAACTGTAAGAAAATAACTATTTCAAATTGACACATGTATCTTCTCCCAAGATTAATATCGACAGAAAGCGATATCACTAGTCAACCTAAGATCCAGAAAATCTCTTTTTTTTTATTATTTAGAATTTAACTTCTCCTATGCACTTCCACAACCACTCCTTGCGCTACTAATCCACTAAATGGTAAAGTGAAAAAGAATGACATGTTTGTAACATAATTGATTTCAGCAACACTTACTTGTGGATAAAGATCACAGCTTCCTAACTCCTTCACAGCTAAAGGTAATCTTTCACCATCCGTAACCTGCAGATGGAGCAAATTCCACAACCTTCATTACATGCAAGTGTGGAACATATGTTCTTAAGAGCAGAGTAGAGGTACCTACCTCAAAATCGGCTCCAATTGTCTTGATATTAACAGTTTGAATCTCATTGTGTTTTGCCCATATGATTTTTCCACTGTTGTCCATACTGGCGACTGGTACTTCACGGCCAATCTTAACCATAATGGTTCCCTCATCATATCCTATTACAACCCTGAAACATAAACCTATTCACCAATTTAGTGGAAAAGAAACAATACTCATCAAAAGCTTTCACAACATTTCCTAAAGCAATTTTAGGAAATTATAATAAACCACCTATGGCTTTTAAAAGTTGACAATGATTCAATAGCTTTGGTAAAAGAAAATAGATAGTGTTACCATAGGAAAGATACAAGAGACAGATAAGGCTTGTCCATACCTCCTTGACCGTTTTATGTATCCTACCGCCCAAACTCTTTCCAGACCATAATTTAGTGCATTTTCAAGCCTGTAAAGGCATAGGAATAAATATTTTGAATAAATAAAAGAACACAATTCAAAATTACCACACAATATGTTAAGACTAAAATATGGTTTGGAATAAAATGCTTCATTCCAGGATTTGAGATCTACACCACCAAGTATAGATTTTCATTGAAAGACAAACATAAAGCATAATCAACACTTAACCAACCTAAGCAACAAAAAACTGTTAGTGTTTATCGATCCACTAACTAAAAACTGTTTGCCAATCCACTTAACTTCCTAGGAGTTACTGCCTATGCTACAAAGCTATTCTGTTGCACAATCGTGTGATATAAGTTTTTACGATGTTTAACAACTAGACCTGCATAAAATGTGTACACATTACACATTTCCAATAAGATCTTTTTTCAAATAAATGAGGTTTAACCATCTATAAATATCTAGCAAAAAGTATCAAAGCAAACCCAAAAATCATTTTTTTTTCTTGATAAATCTTGAGGGAGAAAGGAGCATTTTTCTAGCTAAGCCATCAAAATCTGCTCTTCTAAAGTAGCCTATTGACTAATGACAACAAGAGACATGTTTGAATCATGCAAACAGTCTCATGAATCCAAGACCAACTCCCCATGGTAGGAAACTCATGCAATGTGCTACCAATTCAATTACATTAGTTTCTTCACATCTCAAAAAGTTGGGACAAAAAGTCCAGAAGAAATATCACCATTAACTTCTCCATCCGACACTATTTAGTCATCATCTTTTTCTCCCAACCATCTTTATAATACTTCCTCCTGCCACTACAATTAAACCCTTGGTTCAAGTTTTCAAGTCTGAGCAGCCTCACATATGCCATCATTGCAATTTCCTTTTTCTTTCTAAACAGCCAATTAAAAACAGCGTTGATGTACGCCACAGGCATAAATGAAAACAGCCCCTGAACATCCCCCCAAAAAACCTAAAACTAAAAGTATACCAATTGGATACATACAATCTGTGTAAGTTTAAAAGAGGCAATCAAAATATAAAAGATGACAGAAAACACTTTCTCTTATGAATGTGCTTTACCTATAAAATAGCTAATTTCCACTTCTGTAAAAGGCCTCCCTATATTTCTGTCAAGGATACTAAAAGAACTAAAAAAGTTATGAAAATTTACATGATGCAAAGTGAGCACCATGCCATAAATCATCTACAGAAATTACTAGTTTAAGAACCAACAACTTGAAATAAAACCAACAAATTTTTTTTACCAAAAGAATTTCATAGTGCAAATGGATAAGTACAAAGAAGATTAACACAGAAAGGTGCATGTAGAATTTAGATCTATTTCCAGAACACAGTTACCTATATGTAGTTGCGTGCCAAATTCTAACAGTTCCATCCTCTGAACCTGTTATTATTATCGGAAGCTCAGGATGGAAACAGACAGCTGAAACATTATGCGTATGGCCTTCAAGTGTTTGAATGCAGCTCTTGGTTTGATAGTCCCAGACCTGATTTAATGAAACTTATTAATAGAAAAACTTTAGAGTAGACTGTGAGCTATGACCTTAACAAAGTATGAGGCACACCTTTGCAGTCTGATCATCAGAACCAGTAATCAAATATGGCCTATCACCACCGGTAAAATAATCAACACAATTTACCCCTTTTGAATGTGCATCTAATGTAAAATTTGGATCTGGAGAAGCAAGATTCCAGATCTGCAAAAAATTAAATTAAACGGTTCAGTACCCAAAAAAACATGGTAAAATCCATGTAACGCATCAAAGATCTTGGGGCAACACCTTAACTGTGCGGTCCAGGGAGGCACTTGCAAAAGTATTTGTGTCCTTTGGATTAAAGGTTACTTGCATCACATAGTGAGAGTGTCCTTCAAAGATTTGGGTACAAATCCAACCCTTCTCCCAGTCCCAAAGTTTAATCAGCATGTCGTCTGATGATGACAACACATATGGAAGTGTTGGATGTACAGCCACACACCTTATGTAGTCTGTGTGTGCTTCAAACACTTTAACTTTGTCCATAGTATTGTAATTGTAGACACGAATAAACATATCATCTGCACCAGCCACAACCCACTGCTTGCGTGCTATAAACTTTGCTGACCGGACTGAAATCCCAATAAATAAATGTTCAGAATATATAAAAAACTCTAGTAACATCAGAAAAGGCTAGGATACAGGGTAGTCTACCTGGTAATTCAGTGACCTCAAAAGATTTTGCCATAGTCTGCAATCAATCGAATTCTTGATCAAAATATATCAAAATAAACACCAAATTCTTTATGATGCAAAAAAGTCTCTCATTGTCAATCATCAGAATGGATAAAAACAAGATCATTCCTAAGCTCTACCAAAGTGCAAGTATCCTATTGAGTGTGATGTAGGATATGTCAGTCTCAAATAATTCCATAACTCTGTTCTAATTACATGATCAATCAAGTTCTTCAGACTTGGCGAGTCCCTAACTATTTCAGAACCAGATAAAGAATAATTCATATTGAAAGATACAATAAGTATCATCTCAAATATGAAGGTATATCAGTTCCAAAAGCATGTTGGTATATACACACATTGACCACATAATGTGGCTGCTCAATCTCATTAACGAGTGGTCAAGAATGATTCTAAAAGTTTATTCAGGCCAAGGTACAAATACAACATATTAAAAACAGGTGACTTGCCTGTGATTGATAGTTCCAGATACAAACACTTCCAGAATAAAGACTTGCAAGAATCCTGCAGCAAAAAGATTAATGTAGGGTGGCATATCATATGGTATTGAAAACCTGCATCACTCTTTCAGTAATTATCAGAATGGGAGTGTAGAAAATGACATTCATCCTTACCATGGCTCCGATGGATGTAGATCTACCGATTTCACCCTTTCCGACCTTTGGGCAAGTTTCCTCTGACACACAGACAAAACGTAAGCATAATTCGAGACAAATACCATTCAAATGTAACATGTATTTGACAACAGAGTTCAACCCAGACATAAGAACCAACTAAAATCTACCAAAATCCGCACGAGGGTTAGGATCACATACCTTGATTTCTAGTCTGAGAGGCTGCAGCAGTTGCCACGGGTACCAAATCAACACAGAAAAAGAAACGAACGACCATCAGACACCAATACAAAACAAGTTCTATAGATAGTTCAGCCTCTTAATGATGAGGCACGCGAAACCCAAGAAACGAACAACCATCCAGATATAACATCGCTTAAGCAAAGAAGGCGATTGAGGGCACGAGAAAAGCTCGAACGTACCATCTTTTCGGATGAGACCGGAGACGGAGCGGACGCGGAGTAGGGGCGGAGAGATCCGCGGGTTGATAAGTCGAAACCCCAGAAATCTAGGGTTTGGGAGGACCGAGATCGGGGAGGGAGGAGGCGAAGAACAGCTGCGATCCGGTTAAGCTTCGGAGTGAAGGAATAGAGGCGAATGCGGAGAGAAGGGGAACGAAAAGAGAGAGAGAGAGAGAGAGGGGTTTCGGCTTAACAGGTCGGAAGTATCACCGTCAACGTTAACGAGGGGGTGGGAAGAGGGAAGAGAAGCCTAGAATTACGAGATTGCCCTTGATCCACCGTGGCCAACGGCCACGGTCTCTTACTGTGCCTTCTCAGTTCGGCCATCTCTGGTTGGTTGAAATAAATATATGAAAAATAAAAATAGCAATGGGACAAAATCAAACTCTTGTCTCCCAAAAGAAAATTCAGAAAATAGAGGAAATCCAGCTTTGAGTAATAATTTTCCTTTTATTTTATTGGCATGAAATTGATGAAAATTAAAATAACAGAATTCTTCTATTAGTTACCTAATTTGATAGGTCCAGTCTTATGCGGCCCTTGCGGCCCACTCAATTACCTCTAATTATATTGAATCAGTCACATTGGTTCAAGATAATTTTAAATTAGTTTTTTTTCATTCAAACATGTACGACCCTAATAGAGTGCGTACGGGCGTCACCCTCCCTTGGGTGGCGCTCCATCGTCACGTCGACACAAAGCCTAGGTGGTAGGCCACATCAACGTAATTTGGCGACCCTCGATCGTGCTAAGACGAGCATCGACCAGGGCAACATGGCATAGTCCCAAAAAACCTAGGGCGGCGCCTAACAGTCCATTCGAGCATGCCCTTATACAGGTGTGGGAACCGTCCGATGTACGATGTTGTCCCGAAGGCCTGGAGCGATACCTTCACAGTGCCATCTCGGGAAGCCTGGGACGGCACCTTCGCAGCACCATCCTAGGAAGTATGGGGCGACACCTTCATGGCGCCACCTAGAGACTCGGGATGGTAGTCCACTACACACCCGGAATCATCACTCCCTCCGGTATAAATAGCCCAGACCGATTCCACTCTGGGGACTCTCTTTTCAGACAATCATCTCCTCGCAAAACACTAACTTAAGCATTGGAGGGGTCATGTCGTAGAGTTCCGACCTGACCTGTGTGCAGGAGTTGGAGGACACGAGGCGGCCAAAGCGTCGGAAGGAGGCCTTATCCCTGAATGGATAAGCCAATCCCTTCACCCGACTCGTCGCCGACATTATATCATTAAGTCAACCAAGGTGATCCCAGCACATCCGGACTCAGACCTAGCCCTGCTAATTCAGTAGCCACGGTGTAAAGGTACACTAATAGATTGGCACTAGAGGAAGGGCCCGGATATCGCGAGATCAATAGACGAGCCTAGGCGAACACCCGATAGAAGGATCTCACCTGACCTGCAAGCCCAGGGAACATCCTCCACTTTCCCACGTGTCCTAGAAGGAGGACCTTGTAGCAATTGTGGGATGTTAATGGTAGCTATTCATCGACCCGGGGTTGTCACCGCCCAGGGCTGCCCCGACCAGCCAATTACCTATCTCACACGAGGCATTATGTGGCTTCGCCCACCAAGTCCAAACTTTGATCGAAATGATACAGGCCATCATCCCACTCATCCCGTAATTGGCGCAGCAATCGGCGTCCCCACCCCTACAGCGGTCGGAGCCTCCAGCTCCGGCGCCTGCTGCGCCTTCGATCCCGAGGGCACCATTGATTTCACCCGAGGCAGACCCAGTCCTATTCCTAGAAGGCGCGTTGGGAAATCTGAGGATGGTGTAGGAGCTCGACACGCTATCATCCGATTCAACAGACTCCCTCCGAGCCTAGCTCTGTCAACTAGCGGCTCGACGAGGTACAAAGGGAAGTTCATAAGTCCAAGGAGGAACTTGGGAAGGACGCCTATTACGGATCCCCTTTCGCCCCCAAGATACAAGATAAGCCTGTTCCTCCGAGCTTCCGCCTCCCTTCCCTCGATGCATATGATGACAACTCTAACTCGACGGAACATGTGGCTACCTTCTAGGCCTAGATGACGTTGTACAGGACTTCTGATGTCCTCATGTGCAGGCATTCCCCACCACTCTCAGGGGGCCAGCTCAGGCATGGTATAGTAGGCTGAGGGCTGGGTCGATCGCATCCTTTAACCAACTTGTCAAATACTTCAAGCTCAACTTCTTGGCCTACACTTGACTAAAGTCATTCGTCGCCCTGCTCCTTGGTCTCAATTAGAAGGAAGACGAGCCTCTTTCTCATTTCGTAACCCGTTTTGCTACAGAAATCCAGGAGCTTCCCAACGCTCACCCCTCTTTGATAATGCAGGCATTCATGATGGGGCTATGACCCTCCAGATTTTTTTAGTCGCTCATCGAGCGGCCACTTACAACGGTCCCGGAGATGCTCCAACACACGAACTAGTATGTTGCAGCGGAGTCTTTGATGGTTGGGAAGCGGGAGGAGCACAAGATAGTCAGGGTAGAGTCCTCTCGAGGACAGACATTAGCTGCCCCAAGGAGGAGGATGGATCGACCCGATGCGCCACCCCTGAGGTCCACCCTTCCGGCCCTGGGTGCATCCAGAATAGAGATATTCCTCCAAATTAAAGAAAAGGGTTTTCTGAAAGCCTCCAACCCAATAAAGAGCCCCCAGGAGCTCAGAGATCAGACAAAATACTGTCGGTTTCATTGGGAGCACGACCACGACACCGAGGAGTGCCGTGACCTGAAGCATCAAATCAAAGAACTCATTCGTCAGGAGCATCTCGGTCACTATTTAAAAAGGGGCCAAGATTTCTCGCCATGCCCCAAAGGCCCTATCGATGACAAATTGACGTCATCGTAGGTGGGCCAACCATGGGGGGAGACAGTATGTCGAGACCAAGGGCTTACGCCCGAGCGATTGTGAGCGAGTCTCCGAGGCAATAGCATGACCCTGAAGTTACATTCCCGACCAAGGAGATGGAACGCTTCGAGCACGATGATGCGCTGGTGATCACGACCAGGATCACCAGCGCCCGTGTAAAAAGGATCATGATAGACATAGGGAGCTCCCCGATGTTCTCTACTTCAACGCTTTCCAGAAGCTCGGCCTAGTCAAGGAGACCCTGATGCTAATGCGCTTGACACTCACCGGGTTCATGGGCGATTCGATCATCCCTCTCGGCATGATCGTCCTACTCATAACTCTGGGAGAAGAGCCAAGGTCAAAGATGATAATGACTACTTTCATGATGGTGGACCTCCCATCAGCGTACAATGCAATCCTAGGTCGACCGACCTTTAATAAGTTTTGGGTCGTCGTCTCCACTTACCATTGAACGATAAAGTTTCCAACCCAGGGTGGAGTCAGGGAGGCCAGGGGAAACCCTCACGAGTCCAAGTGATGTTACTTGACAATAGTTTCATTACCCAAAAGACCGAGTTGTGAACAACCGATGGAGGACCCGCGAGATATCGAGAGACCGCTTCAGCACTCCAAACCGATGGAGCCCACTATGGACATGTCGCTATACAAAGATCAACCCGATCGGGTCGTAAAGGTCGAATCGAAGATCCCAGAGCAAGAGTGTGTACAACTCATCAGCTTCCTGACCAACAATGCCGATGTCTTCATTTGATCGCCGACGAACATGCCCGGGGGTCGACCGTGGGGTTGCACAACATCACTTAAGCATCTCCCCCAAAGCCCAACCAGTAAAACAGAAGCCCCGAAGGTTAGCTCCCGACCGGCAGCAAGCAGTCCATGGTGAAGTAGAGCGCCTCCTTATAACAGGCTTCATAGTCGAGGCCAAGTATCCTCGGTGGCTATCAAATGTAGTTCTCATCAAGAAACCTAATGGAAGTTGGAGAATATGTGTTGACTACATCGAAGGATTGTTATCTCCTCCCGAGGATTGATCAACTAGTCGACACGACCTCCGGACACGAATTCATCTCGTTTATAGATGCATTCTCAGGTTATAATCAGATCAAGATGGCACCTAAGGACCAGGAGTATACAACCTTCATCACCGACCAAGGAGTATATTTCTATCGGGTCATGCCGTTCGGACTAAAGAATGTCAGGGCTACATATCAGAGAATGGTAAACAAGATGTTCGCCCAGCAAATCGACGAAACATGAAGGTATATGTCAATGACATGATCGTCAAAAGCAAGACAGCCTCGGCGCACCTAGTAAACCTTGCTAAGGCGTTCACTACTCTGTGAAAGTTTGGCATGCGCCTCAATCCTACAAAGTATGCCTTTGGTATCGGCTCGAGAAAATTCCTCGGTTTCATCATCCATAAGAGGGGAATCGATGCCAACCCGGAGAAAGTCTGAGCCATCATTGATATGCAACCGTCCCGAACAATCAAAGAGGTGCAACGGCTGACCGGGAGACTCACCACCTTGTCTCGATTCCTATCCCGATCGGGTGACAAATGTCTCCCCTTTTTTCGAGCCCTAAAGAGCACGAGGAGTTTTAAATGGATGGAGGAGTGTGAGAAGGCCTTTATACAGGTCAAGCAACATTTGGTTGGTCTTCCTCGCCTAGCCATGGTCCTCGCAGGAGCATAGCTTAGCCTCTATTTGGTCGCTTCCAATCTGGGGGTCAGCTCCGTCCTGGTTAAGGAGACCTCCGGAGTATAGCACACGGTCTACTACACCAACCACGTGCTGAACGGGCCCGAGGAATGATACCAGCCAATCAAAAAGCTGGCTCTGGCGCTCGTGCTGACGGCCCAAAAATTATGACCTTACTTTCAAGCTCACCCGATCAAGGTAATCACCGACCACCTGCTTCGACAAGTTTTATCTAAGTTCGATATCTCAGGTCACCTGCTCAAGTGGTCGGTCAAGTTTAGCGAATTCGACATACAGTATGCCCCGAGGGCCACCATCAAGGCCTAGGTAGTCGCCAACTTCATCTCAGAACTAACCCCGCCCGAGGACCACACCTCAGAGCATCCAGAGAGGAGATGGAGCTTGCATGTGGTTAGGTCGGCCAACTCTAAGAGCGTCGGTGCAGGACTGGTGTTGGAAGGCCCCGACGGATAATTGTTCGAGCACTCCCTCCACTTTGGTTTCAAGGCCACTAACAACGAAGCAGAATATGAAGCACTCCTGGCTGGGCTCCGGCTGGCTGCCGAGCTATAGGTGGAAGACATCGAGGTCTACATCGACTCGTAGTAGTGGCTAAACACATCAACGGGGGCTACGAAGCTCGGGACCCGAACATGTTAAAGTATCTCGCTGAGGTGAAGAAGCTCGCTGTAAACTTCCCGCGCTTTATACTGTCTAAGGTTCTGCGAGACCAAAACGGGCGGGCCGACACACTGGCAAAACTTGCCTTAGGATCCGATGCAAACTTGGGTCCCAAGGTCGAGGAGTTCCCATCCCGCATAGTCTCAACTGGGGTGGTGGCCTTAGTCGATGCACAACCAATGTAGACACAAGAGATACTGCGGTATAAGAGAGATGAGATATTGCCCATGGACAAGGCCACGACTCGACACCTACAGCGCCGTCAAGCCTGGTATTGTGAGATGAATGGGCAACTCTACCGAAGGTCGTTCACCTGACCCCTCTTACGATGCTTGGATCCCGAAGAGGCTCAGTCGATTATGGCCGAAGTACATGAGGGAATATGCAGTGAACACATCAACGGGCAGACCTTGGCTTTCAAAATTCTCCACCAGGGATATTATTGGCCAACCATGCATCGGGACGCAAAGGCCTACATACAACGGTCCGTCTCATGCCAAAAGCATGCCAGAACACCTCGACAACCCGCAATCCCGCTTATGCCTATTGACTCCGCGTGGCCCTTTGCGCGATGGGGGATGGACCTCCTCGGGCCCTTCCCGCCAGCCTTAGGATAGCGAGCGTACGTAATCATCGGGGTAGATTACTTCACCAAATAGGTTGAGGCCGAGCCGCTAGCAATAATCACCGAGCGCCAGGTGAAGAAGTTCATCTGGAAAAATATAATAACCCGCTTCGATATACCGAGGGTCATCATCAGCGCTAAGTTCAAAGAATTTTGCTCGAGTTATAGAATACAGTTGAGATTTAGCTCGGTGGCCCATCCCTAGACAAATGACTTGGCGGAGGAAACCAACCAAGCCATCCTAAAGGGACTTAAAAAGAGGGTGTCCAGGGCTCAGGTTGCTTGGGTAGAAGAGCTCCCAAGCATTTTGTGGTCTTTTCAAACCATGCCAAAAACCACCACAGGGGAATCCCCCTACAGCCTCGCATTCGGCACTGAGGCCGTCCTACCTCTCGAGATCGTCATCCTGACACCCCGGGTGTAAAATTACGAAGAAAAAGCATCATTAGAAGGGCTGTGAGTCGGGCTCGACCTAGTGGAAGAATGACAGGCCGATGCCCACCTAAAGGCCCTTGTCTATAAAAGGGCTATCACCAAGCTCTACAATCAAAAATTGCATGCCCAACTAATCAGGTTAGATGACCTGGTCCTGCGAAGGACGGAAGTCAGCAACCCGATCTGGTCACGCGGCAAACTTTCCCCTACCTGGGAAAGACCTTATCGGGTGATTGATGTTGTTCAGGATGGCACATACTGGTTGGCCATGATGGAGGGTCGCCCAATACCGAGGATGTGGAACATATCTAACATGAAGAAATTTTTTGTATAGCAAACTGAGTAATACAAGTCTGTACGTGAGGATTGAAACAAAAGGTTTTCATTGAAGTTTAAAATTTGATTATATAATTGGATCGACCATGGCTTACAAAATAAGGCCATGCCCGATCGATCCCTTGCAAGACACCTCGAGCAGGGTGGCATAAGGGTACTCTTCGAGCTGTAGGTCTGGGTACCATGCCCAAAACCGAGCCAACACAACCCGATACCCATACTCATAGGTAACTTGCCCTGACCTAGCTAGCATGAGCTAAAAATCTCGAGACTCCTTGTAGGCCTCGATTAGCTTCTTGTCTTTCTCGGGCCTTTACCGAGCCTCTTCCGTCAGTACCTCGATCGACGCTCTGGCCTCAGCCTAGGCTGTCTCCAAACTCCGGGAAAGCTTAAGCAACTCATTCTCCATCGAACAAATTCGGGCATGAGCCCCCTTCAACTGCTCCTGAGACTCCCCCTTCTACTGTGTGGCTGCCCCGAGTTCAGACTGCAGGCGCGTGACTTTTGTTTCCAGCTTGGTCACACGCTACCCGGTAGCTGCGACAACTTCAGGTGCAGCCCCAACTTTGAGCTCCTCAATCTGGCTCCGGAGCTTGGTGATCCTGTCACCCATAGAGCTAATGATTCGATCGGTATCTTGCACATGGTCAATCAATGTCATGAAATAATGTTAGCCCTGCGCAAAAGATTATGTTAGAATGAGAGAGAATCCCGAGCAGCATGAGGAACCAAGGATGAGATCCTTACCCATATCAACGACTTCGTTAACTTCATGATCAGGGCCTCTGACAGAGAGCTATACAGTTGCCGAGCTAGATCAGGATGGAGTCCCCTACAGATGAGCGAAGCCGCAGACTGGCCATCGGCCCACACTCGATCCCCATGGGTCAGACCTGCCCAGCGGGGCACGATCAGTTCGGACTTCTCCCCTTCTGGGAGGTCACCCATGATCAGAGTCTGATATGGCTCATCCTTGGTGCGGGCCCGGGTGCAGTAGAGATCACGCACGGAAGGTGCACGGGTGGCTTTCCCCGTCTCTTCCCGGTTGGGGCCCGCTTCTCCCTGCCCATGGTCGGTCCTCGCACTGGGTGTGCGCTCATCCGAGGTCACCCCTGCCCGAGCTGCGACCGACTCGTATTTCTTTGAGGTGCAAATCTTCGTTTTCTTTCGCAGGCAATCAGTCTCAGCACTCATAGGCCATTCGCGAGGCTCTGAGGCCATCTTTGTCATTAGGCGAGGGGCGGTAACTAAAGAAGCCCGCGACATCCCTCGTAACATCTTGAGATTCACCATGTATGCACAAAAGTCTAAGGTTAAGTGAAACACCAAACAACGGGTAGCAAAAAAATCAAACAGGCAGATGTAGCTGCAGGCATACCCTGAGGTGCTGGGCTAAGACCCGTCTCGACGAGCCACTACTTGGACATATTTTTAATCACTTGGGATGAGGAGAGTATCTCCTTCAATCTCCCGAGGCTCTCGTACTCTTCATCAATCAATCTCAAGGTGGAGTTATTTATCATGTGCGACGACCACCGAAGGCCAAAGCTCCACCCCCACACACAACTAACGAAGAAAAATTGACCCTTCCATCCTTTATTGTTGGAAAAGGCCTTGCTAACCCTAAAGCCCGACCAGGCTGATAAATAATATCCGCCCAACCCTTTGGAAAGATGAAAGCAATACAGGAAGAGGGGTCGGGTTAGAGTGATTCCAACATTTTGGCATTCCTCAAGGAACACCATCAGGTAATGCCAGGAGTTTGACGCCATCCGGAATGGGAAGATATGCCACTAAGAAAGGTAGGACTCAATGACAGGATGCAGGGAAAAGCCAAGTCCCACCTCAAGTGCGTCCAAGGTAAGATCAAACCCTTGCGGGAACAGGTCATACACGCACTATCTCGACCGAGGAGTATGGAGCTCGTAGTCTGCCGGGATGCTGTAGCACTCCCGGACGTGACCGAACAGCTCCTCGATAATGACAGAGTCGAGGTCATACCTTGACTTCAGGGCCTCAAGGGCCCATGTCGTCTTCTTGATGACAGGGGAGTCACAGCTTGAGGGCGGCGGGCTACCCTCGATGTCGTTAGAGGACAAGGATGAAGAAGAGGAGGAAGAGGAGGTCATCCTGACTGACCTAAGAGAAGAAAAGGGAACGATCGAGGAAGATAGCAACCAGGGAGGAAGAAGACGATGAAGAATGAGGAAGGGACGACCGAGGAGGCAAACCGGTTGGAGGCACAGAAGTGAAACAAGCTGTAGGTTCGCTTATAAGGAGGGTCTCACTGATCGAGGCGACCTCTCGCCTCCCCGAGAGTAGATGACAGCCCACTCCGTCATTAATATTGAATCTCATATTTTGATGATGAAACTAATTGATTATGTTTTGTTGTCTAAGTGCGTAATTATCATATTTATCCATTGTACTAATTCACCCCCCCCTCTTAGTGTCGCTCGATCTCTAACAATTAATTTCTGCCACGATCACATTGTGGTGAGCGACCCTAGGCGTCGCCCAACATTGAATATTTTATGACCTAGCAACCTGTTGGAACATAGAATTCTCACCAAAACCAAGGCTTTGTGAGCCAGGTGCCCTAAACACCAATGCCACCCCTCGCAAGTTCTGACGGACAAGGCGGAGGTCGGTCGGCGGTCAAGTCGGCATGTCGAGCAAGGAATAAATCCCTAAAGTCAACCATAGGCGAAGGTCGCAAGCTATCGAGTCGTACACCTCGACTGCAGACTGCTCGAGTCATGTATCTTGACCACAGGCTGCTCGAGTCATGTACCTCGACCATAGATTGCCTGAGTCATACACCTCGGCCGTAGACTGTGATGGGTGAAATAAAAAGGATAGACAACAAATAATAACTTTTGTATATGAACAAATACTAGCAGGCCGTAAGATAGCAGAATTAAACAAAAATCACAATCAAATAGAACACCAAGATTTACGTGGAAAACCCCTTCAACGTGAAGGGTAAAAACCACGGGGCAAACCAGAGAAAATCCACTATAGAAATAATGAATATACAATTATTAAATCTCTTGCCCAAAACCCAAGCAATAATCACAAGAGAATAACTGAGATACAAGGATCATGTCACTGTGCACAATATCTAAAACCTCCTCAAGCAATCACAGAAGAATTCACTGAAGATCTGATCTAACCTGAGATGAGAAACTGTTTGGATGAGTGAGAATAATTTTTGTGTTTTTCTTGTCTTCTTCCCTTTCTTTTTCTCTTATTTTTCTACCCTTTTCTCCTCTCTTTGAATCCCTAATGTTGCTATGAAGTTTTTGCCCCCTGCTGTGATGTTAATATGCCTAATTTCACAGCCACCATTAGCCCCTATTTATAATTAGGATTTAGGTTAAGTTTTAGGGAGAAAAGAGGAGGGCTATGGGCTGCTAAAGCCCATATGGGCTGAACTGGGCTCTTAGCCCAACAACCTCCCCCTTCAGCCCATAAGGGAGGCTGTCCCATGACTCAGTGTAAATCCATGCCGACCAACTGTCGACACATCCTCCTGCCTCTCTTTTGGTAAGGTCTTTGTCAACATGTCTACTCCATTATCATCTGTATGAATTTTCTGAAGTTGCAACAGCTTCTCTTCAAGTACATTTCGAATCTAGTGATATCCGACATCTATATGCTTTAACTTAGAATGAAAAACTGGGTTCTTACATAAATAAATGGCACTCTGGCTGTCACAATACACCACATAATTTTCTTGTTTCAGCCCCAATTCTTGTAAGAATTCTTTTATCCATAACATTTCTTTACAAACCTCTATAGCAGCAATATATTCTGCCTCTATGGTGGAGAGAGCAATACACCTTTGCAATCTGGATTGCCATGACACAGCTCCCCCTGCAAAAGTAAGTACAAAACCTGATGTTGATTTTCTTGTATCAATATCTCTAGCCATATCTGCATCTGTGTAACCCGTTAGAATAGGTGGTCCACCTCCAAAGCTTAAACAAACCTTAGAGCTTCCTTTGAGATATCTCAATATCCACTTCACTGCTGCCCAATGCTCTTTGCCTGGATTTGCAAGAAATCTACTAGTAACACCCATTGCATATGTGATGTCCGGCCTCGTACATACCATTGCATACATTAAACTTCCAACTGTTGAAGCATAAGGAACCTTTTGCATTTTCTCTTTCTCTTCATCACTTGACGGACTCTGTTCTGAGCACAACTTGAAGTGACCTAAAAGAGGAGAACCAACTGGTTTTGCATTACTCATACTGAACCTTTCTAATACCTTCTCGATGTATTTCTCCTGTGACAACCAAATCTTCTTATTTTTCCTGTCACGAGAAATCTGCATGCCCAATATTTGCTTTACTGGCCCCATGTCCTTCATTGCAAAGGACTCACTTAGTTCCTTCTTCAACCTGTCAATTGTATGCATATCTTTCCCAAGGATAAGCATATCATCAACATAAAGTAAGAGAATAATAAAATCCTCACCAAACCGTTTGATGTATACACAATGATCTGAAGCCATTCTTTTGTATCCATTTTCAATCATAAATGAATTAATCTTTCTATACCAATGTCTTGGAGCTTACTTCAATCCATACAAACTCTTTCTTAACTTGCAGACAAAATTTTCTTTACCTTTGACTTTGAAACCTTTTGGTTGCTCCATATAAATTTTCTCCTCTAAATCACCATGAAGGAAAGCTGTCTTCACATCTAACTACTCCACCTCCAAGTCCTGGATAGCAACAATACCTAGAGTAACACGAATAGAAGACATTTTAACAATAGGAGAAAAAATTTCTTCAAAATCAATACCTTTCTTTTGACCAAAGCCTTTCACAACCAGTCTAGCTTTGTACTTTGGTTGAGAACAATATTCTTGAGTCTTCAACATGAAAACCCACTTGTTCTTCAAGGCCTTCATTCCCTGTGGAAGTTGCACCAAATCATATGTATGATTCTTTTATAGAGCATCCATCTCTTCCTGCATAGCAACTAGTCACATTTTTTTCTACTCACTTTCAACTGCTTCCTGGTAACTCTCTGGTTCACCTGCATCAGTAAGCATCACATACTCATCTGCAGAGTATCTTACGGAAGGTCGACGTTGTCTTTAAGATCTTCTCAATTGAGGTTCGGGGAAGCGCTCCTCAACTTCTTCTTGCTCAACATGTCCTGCAAGTAGATTAATATCGGCTCTACACCATCTTCCTGCACATCTCCCCCATCACCCTGATATACTGGAGGAACAACTTGGTCACAATCTACTAATCCTTCTGCAGAAGTATTGGCTGGTGCCTCCTTCTTCAAATTCTCAAGGGTTTGATCCTCAAAGAAGACCGCATCTCTGCTTCTAAATACCTTCTGCTTTTCTGGATCTCAAAACCTATAACCAAATTGATCATGTAAGTAGCCAAGAAAAATATATTCTTTTGTCTTACCATCCAGCTTAGACCTTTCATTATCTGGAATATGTGCAAATGTACAACAACCAAATACTCTCAAATGCTTATAGGAAACATCTTTCTCTGACCAAATATGCTCTGCAACATCAGCATCTAGGGTTGTACAAGGAGATAAGTTGATCACATCAACTGCAGTCCTCAAAGCCTCATCCCAAAACCTTTTGGATAGCTTTGCCTGTGAAAGCATACATCTGATCTTTTCCATGATGGTGCGGTTCATCCTCTCTGCAATTGCATTATGCTGAGGTGTACCAGGAATTGTTATCTCATGCTGAATGCCATGTGACCTGTAATAATCATCAAACAATCATGTATACTTACCACCATTATATGATCTTATGCATTTCAACTGTCTTTCTGTCTGCCTTTTAACTCTGGCATGAAACTCTTTAAAGACACCAATAACCTGATCCTTTGTCTTCAAAGCATAAGCCCAAACTTTTCTGAAAAAGTCATCTATAAAAGTAACAAAGTAAAGTGTACCATTGATGCTAGGAACATTAATAGAACCATTAGGAGTTTTTATCCTCAAAGGACCACATATATCTGTATAAACACGGTCCAAGGCATGCATTTTTCTAGACAAAGTAGGACTAGCAAATGAAACTCTATGTTATTTACCAGCTAAATAATCAATATAATGGCTCAAACGTATACCTCTGAGGTCAGGCAATACCTCTCTCTTGGAAAGAGCTTGCAGTCCTTTCTCGCTCATGTGTCCCAATTACCTATGCCACAACTCCATGCTGAAGTCTTTCTCTATAGCATTCAATTGTTCACCACAAGCTTTGGCCTGCAACCTGTACAAAGTATGACATTTCTTTCTATTAGCTATAACAAGAGAACCCTTATTGAGTTTCCATTGCCCTTTGTGAAACCTGCTATCATAGTCTTCATCATCTAATCTTCTAACTGAAATTAGATTGAGCCTCAAGTCAACCACATGCCTCACATCCTTAAGTACCAACTTGCATCCAAGGTTGGTCTTTTATGTGGATGTCACCCATGTCAATGATGTCTGCTGTGCCATGGTTGCCCATCTTGACAACACCAAAATTTTCAGACCTGTACGTAGCAAAGAACTCCCTCCATGGTGTAGCATGATAAGAAGCTCCTGTGTCAATTATCCACTCGAGATCCTGACACACACAAGAAAAAATATCATCAGAAGGAAACAAAATCAAATAATCACCAACTTGCACTATAGCAGTAGTATTCTCTTTTGATTATGCAAACTCCACTTCTTTTCCCTTTTTCTTGCTCTTCTTAGGATGCTTACACTGATTCTTATAATGTCCTTTCTCACCACAGTTATAGCAAACAATATCTTTTCTTGATCTTGACTTGCTTCTACCTATGCGTGAACTACTTCTATCTTTAGACCTTGACCTTCCTCTGTTCTCCGAGATAAGTATCGTGAATCAATCTGAGATCTGCTTTGAGTTCTTTCTTCTCAACTCCTCATTCAACAAAGCGCTTGTTACTTGACTCATGGTGACAATACCATCTGGCGCAGAATTACTGAGGGAAACCACCAGTGTCTCCCAACTTTTTGGCAATGAACTGAGAAGTAACAATGCCTGCTACTCATCATTAAGAGACATTTTCATAGAAGATAACTGGTTAGTAATACTCTGTATTTCATTCAAATGCTCAGCAATAGAAGCACCCTATTTATATTTTAGGTTCATAAGTTTTCTGATCAAAAAAGCTTTATTGCCAGCTGTTTTTCTTTCATAGAGACCTTCCAACTTTTTCCAAAGAGAATATGTAAAACTTTCAGTAGAAACATGGTGAAAGACACTATCATCGAGCCACTGTCGAATGAATCCAACCGTTTTTCGATCTAATCTCTTCCACTCATCATCTGTCATAGTTATGGGTTTTTCACTATCTCCTTGCAAAGGTCCATACAAATCTTTGCAATACAAGAGATCTTCCATTCTTGGTTTCCATATCATCCAATTATTTCCATTCAAACTAATCATGTGAGAAATATTACCAGCCTCCATGTTCAAACACAAAAATTAAATCACCAAAACCTTGCTCTGATACTAGTTGATGGGTGAAATAAAAAGGAGAGGCAACAAACAATAACTTTTGTATATGAACAAATACTAGTAAGCTGTAAGACAGCGGAATTAAACAGAAATCACAATCAAATAGAACACCAAGATTTACGTGGAAAACCCCTTCAACGTGAGGGGTAAAAACCACGGGGCAAACCAGAGAAAATCCACTATAGAAATAATGAATATATAATTCTCGAATCTCTTGCCCAAAACCCAAACAATAATCATAAGAGAATAACTGGGATACAAGGATCACTTCACTGTGCACAATATCCAAAACCTCCTCAAGCAATCACAGAAGAATTCACTAAAGATCTGATCTAATCTGAGATGAGAAACTATTTGGATGAGTGAGAACAATTTCTGTGTTTTTCTTGTCTTCTTCCCTTTCTTTTTCTCTTATTTTTCTACCCTTTTCTCCTCTCTTTGAATCCCTAATGTTGCTGCGAAGTTTTTGCCCCTTGCTGCGATATTAATCTGCCTAATTTCACAGCTACCATTAGCCCCTATTTATAATTAAGGTTTAGACTAAGTTTTAGGGAGAAAAGAGGAGGGGTATGGGCTGCTAAAGCCCATATGGGCTGAACTGGGCTCTCAGCCCAACAGACTGCCCAAGTCATGTACCTTGGCCGTAAGCTGCCCGAGTCATGTACCTCGGCCGTAGGCTGCCTGAGTCATATACCTCGGTCGTAGGTTACCTACGTCATATACCTTGAGTGTAAGCTGCCCGAGTGATGTACCTTGGTCGCAGGCTACCTGAGTCGTACACCTCGGTCGCAGATTGCCCGAGTCATGTACCTCAGTCGCAAGCTGCCCGAGTTTGTACCTCGGCCGCAGGCTGCCCCGAGTCATATACCTCGGTCACAGGTTGCCCGAGTCGTACACCTCGGTCGTAGGCTACCCGAGTCTTGCACCTCGGCTGCAAGCTACCCAAGTCGTATACCTCGGACACAGGCTATTCGAGTCATGTACCTCGGTCGTAGGCTGCCCGAGTCGTGTACCTTGTCCGCAGGTTGCCCGAGTCATACACCTCGATCGCAGACTGCCCGAGTCATGTACCTAGGCCGCAGGCTGCCCGAGTCGCACACCTCGGTTGCAGGCTGCACGAATCATCTACCTCGGTCGCAGGCGGCCCGAGTCATCGGACCAATCACTTGACCAACTACCCTCCGGTAAACCTCTTTGATGCCAACCATAAGTCGAGCCGGTAACCATAACTCCAAGAGACAAAAGTCACGCCCCAGGTCCTCCCCAATATGAGCTGACGCATAGCTTTCTTCGGGAGAGAGAGAGAGAGAGAATGATAGGGTGCGTACCAACGTCACCCTCTCTTGGGTGGCACCCCATCGTCACGTCGGCACAAAAGCCTAGGTGGTAGGCCATGTCAGTGCAATTCGGTGGCCCCCGATCGTGCCGAGACAAGCACTGACCACGGCAACTTGGCACCATCCCGAAAAGCCCAGGGCGATGCCTAAACAGCCCCTTCGAGCATGCCCTTGTACGAATGCGGGTATCATTTGAAGTACGATGCTATCCCGAAGGCCGGGAGCGACACCTTCATTGCGCCATCCCGAGAAACCCAGGACGACGCCTTCACAGTGCCATCCCAGGAAGCAAGGGGTGGTGCCTTCATGGCGCCACCCGGAGACTCGGGATGGTACTCCACTACACACCGAGAACTAGCACTCCGTTCGGTATAAACAGCCCAGATTGACTCTGCTCTAGGGACTCCCTTTTTAGACAATCATCTCCCCGTAAAATACTAACTTAAGCATCGGAGGGGTCGGGTCGCAGAGTTCCGACCCAACCTGTATGCAAGAGCCAAAGGACGCGAGGTGGGCAAAGTGTCGGAAGGAGGCCTCATCCTCGAATGGATAAGCGAATCCCTTCACCCAACCCGTCACCGACGTTACATCAAAAAGTCAATCAAGGTGATCCCAACACACTCGGACTTGGACCTAGCTGTGCTGATTCAACAACCACGACGTAAAGGTAAACTAACAGACCCAAATAGAACAAATTCAGATCCAATAACATATGTTTATGGTGATTTTAGATCAGATTTATGTGAATTTAATGTCAATTTAATTAGATTCTAGTTGATCACCTATTTGCTTCAAGTTAATTTGATCATTTCAATTAATGTCAAGGTGTTGCAAAAGGATTGACACCTAATAAATTTTAAAAATATTTAAGGTTATATTATAGATTTTGAAAATGATTAATAATTTTTCATTTTAAGATCAAATTTGATGATAGTGTCCCCTTTAAAAAGAGTTCCATGTCTATCACAGTGCAAATCTACAATTGAATCTTTCATATCATATGCTAAGCCTAGCATATTTGTATCGGATTGTCTCTTAAAATGCATGCATAAATAAATGAAAACGAACAATATGATTTTTGTGCTATTGTTAAGGCTATATAGATTACATAATTCTCTTCGGCGATTGGCAATTCGTAAATATAATGACTAATTGATTTCTTCATTCACTATTGAAAAAATATATATATTTCTATTTTAGTGAGCAATAGACATGATTTCATCTACTGGTAGGAGTGGTATGTAGCATTATTTAGAAAATCTCATGAGGTAAAATATAAATTTACCTTCCGAATAATGAATTTTGAAATTGTGATTAACACACGATCTTAGTACAAGACGTTAGTATCGATCTTACTTATCGAAAATGATCAACGTAACGAATTCCAATATATATGCATATAAACAGTGAAACAAGGGTGGTGGAAATGCTTCCTCTATGTTAATACACTTGTTACAATGGTCATCTAACTTATCACTGGTCATATAACTAGGGTGGTAGAAATGCTTCCTAACAATGTTACTCCTTTGGTGGATTTCTATCCAAATTGTGGCTTAGAATAACTTTCTTTTAGGCTTTGTGACCTAATCGTGAGCTCATATAAAGATTTTCTTTTAATAATCATCGCATTTTAATGTTACAACTGATAATTCTTTGTCCCCCTTTGAGTTGATTAACATAATCACAGCTACTAAATAATGAAAATATGTGATTTATTTACTCAAGATCAGAAGTCACAAAGATTTTTCAGAGTTGAAGAGTCGTATAATTAAGTAGTGGTACGATTGGTCCTTATTTTTCTCTTCTTTTAATGTCCCCTGTTGAGCACTGCAATCATTCATTAATCCCGCATCCTTGTGTTTCCATGTGGCTGTTCTTGTCAAACGAGGGACCTCGATAAGCCAAAGCTTCTACCACTGCATTTGCTGTCCAACTCAGATCCCTTCAGCAGGTTGAAAGATGTGCATCGCTAATCGCAACCTCAGGATTGCTGCTGCTCCTCATCTTCCGGTCTCACCGTCAGCCAAATCTCTCCTTGACATGGCAGCTGCAGGCGTGTCTGCTACTACCGGCAAAAGCAAGTGCATTGTAGCAGCAGCAGCAGTGTCATGACACTGGATCCTTACATGATGCTTGAGAGCAGTGTCCTACTTGCCTAAGATGGTATAGCTAGGTTTGCCATTTCCTCGTTCTCTTCTTCTCCGCCATCGTAGGTGCATAAGGCACAGCAGGAACTGCACCAGTCCATTACATTCAGCAATTGCGTGCTCGATGCCTACTTGTCCTTAAGCTTGCTTCTGTCAAAAAAATTTCGTCCAAACACCAGCCGAAAGCTTGGTCATGTTTTATCTGAATGCAAAGGAATTCATCATATGTATCCAAGAACAACAAGACGGTGTCAAGCAATGTGCCATTGAATCAAAGCTATGTGGTGCCATCTTCTGCTTCAGTATCAAGTTCTTAGGACCATATCTTGACTGTCTGACTTCCAAAGTTCTCCAGTGATTTCTCTGCATTAGCAGGGAGTCAGTGAGCTACGGTTGGTGCAAATATTAGCCACCACCATAGCCATTTCTGGTGGAGTAGGAGCAAAGTGACAAGTGTGTCTTTCCACCTAAAGTGATCCACAAAGGAGGGATGGGAGAGAGGGATTAGCTTCTCGGTTCTCATATCATGAGAGTTCTGAGGACCAGGAAACTCTGCCAATGGAGGAATAAGTTGTGAGAGTGATCAGAAGATGTGCTGCAGCATTCAGCAATTAGTCATTGCTCCGAGCACTCCTTCCCACTTCTTCTTCCCCCTCCTCGCTCTTCATGCAGCACCAAAGCATCCTCTTAAAGCAATGTGAACAAGAAAAGAAAAAAGAGCTCACGAAAATTAATAGCCACATGTAGATCTCCACTTGAGATGCATCATTATCACTTGATGTTTCAACAAGTATGGGTGTTTGAAAGATGATAGTATTCTTGTTGGATCCAGGAATTGGCTCTTTTTAGTTTAAACATGGCACAGAGTAAGAGAAGCACTTCCCCCCTGGTGCTTTAGCCACTCATTGGAAAGATCAAAGTGGAAGAGTTGGTACTAACAGGCTCTAAAGCTCAGAAGTAGAATGGCCAGTGAAACATCTTGTTCTTGTGTCTCTGAAGCTTCATTCAGAGTTGACATCTCAGGCTCCGAGGGAAAGGAGAGGATGGTGGGAAAGGAGAAGTCAATCACCCTATCATGGCACCCCCAAGAAATGTCAGTGCAGCTACCCCCATTAGTGTGGGATATCCATGGCATATGCTCTTAGCTCCTGGTGCTAAATTATGACTATGGACTATTAATAAAATCAAGATATTTGCATTTGTTTACACACTCTGAAATGTACGTAAAAAGTTTTTTGCAATTCTGAAATACCAGTCTGGATCAAAATGTTGTCTTTGATAGAATCAAATTACTAGTGCTCCCTCTTCGGTGATGTCTTGACCATTTTTCGGGTGCCAGTCAACCCATCTTGCCTGCTGAGCGAAAGGTGGCTCGGTTACACGCTGAAAACACATGTTTGGGTTCCCGTTAAGGATTGATAGAGTGAGAGTGAGAGGAGGGAGGTGAAGGTGACCATCGCCGGACCAGCACTGCTGCCACTGAAGCTTGACGAGAAGGACACAGTTCCAGATTCCCAGTGTGAGCTCAGGACGTGTACTTGAGCGCTTACTCCTCACCGCATATGAAGGAATCCTGTTCCCTATCATACAATAAGGATGGCTTCCTTATTGTACCTTCCTTTTTCCGTCCTCTCTCTCTAGTTCTTAAATCCAATGTACCTTCAGTTACTTGTCATTTGTCCATGGAAGCCTTCAGGTCCTGTAAACTTTCAAGTTTGTCATTCTAAAGCTACGCTATAACACAAGCATGCAACATTTAGAGAGAGGTTATACTCCATGACTTATCAGCATCTGAGAGGTGGTAGCAGGTAGGTAACACACTTCCTCTGTTTGATCACCTGTAGACTCTAATATACATCAAATAAGAGAGAGAATAAGAGTATCTGGATCTGACATATACAGTTTTTTTTAGGGGGCAATCGTTAGATGTTGCAACTCTTCATTCTGTCATTACTGGTGGATGAACACAATTTCAGTGTTTATAAAATAACTAGATAATTATAAGAATAATGTGGAATGATACATAGAAAAGTAGTCGAATACTATACAGGGAGACACTGAAATCGTCCAACGATTCAGGTATCTTCGTGAGATTTCTTGCTTGAGGTTGCCACTGCTACGGTAGCACATTTTTGAGTGACGCTCCATCAGATCATATGTTCGAGGGGGGTTTTTTTCTTGCAGCAATCCAAATGATCTCTGTTGAGTTGCTACCTTAAGTAAATGCTTGTTTAGATTCGTAGAAGAATTGTGAGTGTGGAGAAAGCCAAAGCTTCAAACCCACGCTAAAAATAAAGATATGGCAGATTTGGATGAATCAATGGCCTATTTAATTCGTATATTTCCATCAATGTCTTTGACGTGAGGCCTTTTTGTTTCAGCCAGTCGCCATTCTGCGGCTTGCTTTTGCTTCAGTGAAAGGAACTGCTGCCGCTTTGCCTGAGAGAATCTAGCAGCGTGTGTGAAGCAGCTGACATGCAGATCCTACGAGCAAGTCCACGAACGTTCCCTCAGAAAGAAAATGTCCAAACAAATCATTCCACCACACTTGAGAATTCACATAAGATGTTTATGCGCAGAATGGCATTTATTCTCCACATCATAGTGATGCTTCTACTTCTCTTCCAAGTTTGCCTCCATGCGCCACACACCGACATCTAACGATACCCACGCTAAACCTACATGATCTACTTTAGCTGGGAGTGGAGTTTTACCCAGAGAAAGTGGGTTTGTGTGTTCAACAAGTGTGTATTCATCGAATGAACCTGCTTTACCTGCAATTATTCTTCTTATTGTCTTTAAAGCAAAGGATTCCTTTCCATTTATCGGTCAACACAGGTCCTCCTTTCTTTCTCAAATTCCTGCTAATATTCACCACAACAATAATATATTTTTGGGTTGGCAATTCCTGAGGACTTCATTTGTTGAAGGGAAAACAGGGTAGTTCATCACACTGTTCTTCCACCACTCTATAAGTAACTCCTTTGTCGTGCGTGTTTCTCCAAGCTTATGTGCCTTGCCGCATTCCCGTGTTTGGCCTTGATTTGCTCTCCTTCTTCCCCCCAAACATGGTGGGAAACTCCAACAGAGTGGAGAGCTTCCCAGATGCCAGTGACCTTGAAGCTTCCTTGCCCGTCCCCACACCGAGCTTGACACCTTTGGAGGTCCACAAGGTCCCCGCACCACAAGACAACCCCACCCTCCAATCTCTCAAGCAGAGGCTTTCCGAGGTCTTCTTCCCTGATGATCCCCTCCACCAGTTCAAGAACAAGTCTTTGTTCAGGAAGCTGGTCTTGGCTCTCCAATATCTCTTCCCGATCCTCCAGTGGGGCTCTGAATACAGCCTTCGCCTCCTCAAGTCTGATGCCATCTCGGGCGTCACCATTGCTAGCTTGGCTATCCCACAAGTATGAGAAGCTTCACCGATGCTAAATTACCTGCGCCTGTGTCGTAAGACTTACTGTCCGCTCTGTTCTCTGTAACAGGGAATAAGCTACGCTAAGCTTGCAGGTTTGCCTCCCATTATTGGCCTCTGTAAGTCCAAACCATCTACTGAAGCTAGCTCATAAGAGCACCAGGATGAACACCAATGAATGTTATTGATCTTGTTATACTGGATCGGATGCAACAGATTCCAGCTTTGTGCCACCCTTGATCTATTCTGTTCTTGGGAGCTCAAGAGATCTCGCTGTTGGCCCGGTATCCATTGCATCTCTAGTGATGGGATCCATGCTGAGGGAGGTGGTCTCTCCCGACAAGGAGCCTATCTTGTATCTTCAACTAGCTTTCACAGCTACTTTCTTTGCTGGTGTTTTCGAAGCCAGCTTGGGTCTTCTGAGGTATACAATGCTTGCGCCACAAGAACACTGCATAGAATTTTGCTTCGAGTAAATCTTGATTTCACAAGCGATGCCTGGTGCTTATAGGTTGGGTTTCATAGTGGACTTTCTATCGAAGCCGACATTGACCGGATTCATGGGAGGTGCCGCGGTCATCGTATCACTTCAGCAGCTCAAAGGACTGCTTGGCATAGTTCACTTCACCACCAAGATGGGGATCATTCCAGTGATGCAGTCTGTTCTTGAGAACAGGACAGAGGTAAGAACAAGGTGTTAGAAGATGCTTTGTTAAGATTACGGTGTCTTACCGGCTGATCTTTATCTCTCTTGTTGTTTTGAGCAGTGGGCTTGGCAAACGGTAGTGATGGGGCTCTCATTCCTGGTTTTTCTGTTGGTGGCAAGGCATATAGTAAGCTCTAATTCCATCCTTATGCTTGATAGCTCTCTCTTTCAATTCCTAAGAGATCGATGATCAGAACATGGTAGTGATCGACATGTGCTAAGCTAATTAGCATCAACTTCAGCTTTTGCTTGTTGCCTTCTCTGCACTGTTTGCTGGTTTATGCTTTGGAATGACTTTAGAACTCATATGAATCAGAGCTCTAGAAGACCCGAGCTGTTCTGGGTATCAGCAGCAGCTCCTCTAACTTCAGTGATTCTCTCCACCGTCCTTTCCTTCATCTTCAAAGCTCAAAACCATGGCATCAAAACAGTAAGAATCTTCATGCCAGGAAGAAATTGAAGTTTCCTTCTTTCTTCTTGTTCTAACTTCTTGGTGTCAAACAGATTGGGCATTTGCAGAAAGGGGTGAATCCTCCTTCGGTGAACATGCTGTTCTTTAGAGGCCCCTACTTGAGTCTTGCCATCAGAACTGGAATAGTTACTGGAATCTTGGCTCTCACTGTAACATACTAAACCTTTCAACTCATTTTGGTAAATTGTAGATTCAAAATCTTCCATTGCCGAAAAGGAAAAACAACTGAGTTCATCCAACTCCAAATAACAAGCACAAACTTACTGTGGGTTACAGGAAGGAATTGCCGTGGGGAGGACATTTGCTTCTCTGAAAAATTATCAGATTGATGGCAACAAAGAGATGGTGGCCTTAGGAGCCATGAACATGGCAGGATCATGTGCTTCATGCTACATCACAAGTGGTAACACAGAATTAGAACATATAGCAACAAGTAGCTATTCTTGTTATTTAGGCTGTAGTCAAATCAACATGCTCCACATGTAAAACTAACCATAAAATCGCTTGTTCTTTTGTTGGAAAATCCAACCCAGGTTCATTCTCTCGGTCAGCTGTAAACTACAACGCTGGATGTAAAACAGCAGCATCCAACATAGTCATGGCATCTGCAGTGCTCTTCACCATGCTATTTCTCATGCCACTGTTCTATTATACCCCCAACGTCATGCTGTCAGCGATCATCATTGTTGCAGTGATCGGACTGATCGATGTTCGAGGTGCATTTCTGCTGTGGAAGGTGGATAAATTTGATTTCCTGGCTTGTACGAGTGCTTTCTTTGGGGTTCTTCTCATCTCAGTACAGACGGGCCTCGCCATAGCTGTAAGCATTCTTCATTATGCTACTGCAGTTTCTGCTTAACAAACCAAGGGAAGCATTCCAGTTCGATGATATGTGGCTTTAACTACACCAAAAATTTGCTGTTTTATAATATTTCCATGTTTTGCAGGTGGGTGTATCTTTATTCAAAATTCTGGTTCATGTTACCAGGCCAAACACAGTGATCATGGGGAATGTCCCAGGAACAAACAGTTACAGAAATCTGGCGCAATACAGGGAGGCCGTACCGCTGCCTTCATTTCTAATCCTTGGCGTTGAATCCCCCATCTATTTCACCAATTCAATATATCTGCAAGAGAGGTTAGTTTGGGCTGGTGTCAGTATTTGGTACGCATTCAAGATCTTGCCAATATTCAGAATCTTTGAAACCCAGATATAAGAGCCAACAAAACTTCACAGCACTCACCTACACCTTAAATTGCCTTATTAGAGCTCATGGATCAAATCTAACCCAAAGAATGACATGATTTAGTTGAATAAATCATCACTGAAAAAGGGGCAGAATGTTAACTGTAAAAATTAGAGCATAAGTATTGCTTTGAAATAGATAAAAAGCGAGCTTGAGATTGGGAATCCAAAAACACCTGAACCTGCTGAAGGCACTTCCAGCTTAGAGCAGACCTATTTTTTTCTCTATATTGGTCTGTGTCTAATTGCCCAAGGTGCAAGATTTGCGCCTCTTTTGGTTGGCGACTAATTAATAGAGCAATTGATGATCAAATTCTCTGACCACAGCTGTATTCTTTCTTGATAAAAGTTACATGTATTGTTATTCTTATGTGCAGGATATTGAGATGGGTTCGAGAAGAGGAAGAGAAAATCAAAAAGTTGAATGAGAGTTCCCTTAAATGCATTATACTGGACCTGGCTGGTACGTAGAATTAAAATCAGAAAAATACTCATCCAAAGATTAACAAACAAGTTTACTGTAGAAGTGACCCAGAGAAATTTAATCTATTATTTGTACACTAACCATAAGCGCCAAAATCCGTACAGCCGTAACAGCAATAGACACAAGTGGTTTGGAAACACTTGCAGAGCTGAAGAAGACACTTGACAAAAGATCTATCGACGTAAGCGATTCTCCTCCTCCATCATATTCTTCTTAATCGTGTAGAAACTGTTTTCAATTTAGTAACAGGAATTTTTATAAAAAAAAATAAATTGCAGCTAGCACTAGCTAATCCTGTCCTGGAAGTGGCACAGAAGCTGTCTCAATTGGGGACTTTGCAGCTTTTTGGATTAGAACGAATCTATATGACGGTCGGTGAGGCCATCGCTGCATCCTCTTACAAAGCCCAAACTTCAGCATGTATTGTTCATAGAACATCAGTCTAACCTAAGGGGGCAAAAAAAGAGAAAGAGACAGGGTTGATGAGGTAAACATGCCAGTTGCTTGGCATCTGAAACAAGCACTGGCAAGATAATGAAATAGTGCTTTACTTACCTGAGCTCTTCTAGGTAAAGATTTTACAGGAATAGAAAAATCGTATGAAGATGTTCAGAGGAAAATGATGTTGGTTGTTTTTGTGGCTCTCAAAAAGTTTCTTTCTCACTGGTGTCCATTAAATTCACAAATGTTGTCTCATGAATCCTGGTTTCTCTAGGCACTTTAAAATATCAATTGTGATTTTCCACGACCAGCTTTGCGCATGCATAAAAGATTGTACCCGTGACATACAAGAATTATCTTGCCACTAGTCCTTAAAGTCCATAATAATCAGCAGTGGACAAGAAAAGTAAGAGTTCATGTTTCCTACGACTCATACTGAGACTAAAGTGCTTAGCCAATTACACCCATAACTAAACGTCAACGTCTAATTAAATAATCAAGAAGAAATAAGAAGTGCAAAAAAAACTCTGTATCCTACATAGTTAAGAATGACAGTGCAACATCTTGGACTTGATACATCTATTGCACAACAAAAGAAAATTTATTTTTCTGTCCATTTTCATTTCTCTTGGAATTGTTAAAGATCAGGAGTCAAATTCTAGTTCAAGAACCAAAACCGATGAAGCGAAACAATTCTTTTTATATTTGCGTGACCAATCATAGGCATGCTCTAAAAGTTTAATGGCTGAACTAGGGCTTCCGCTGACAGTTGATTCAAGATGAAACCAAGAGCTAATGCGCTTGGAAATTTAAGATCATACACTTTATATGCCATGATAGAAATCAAAGTTAAAGATACATCATGGCATTGCTAGTAGAAGTATGTAAAACAAATATTTCATCTCTTTATGAGCTAGTGCTGTTAAAAATATTAGAAATTTTTTGCCATTCAAATTCTTCCAAATTTGACCTTCATTAAAAGCCTGAGGACCAAAACACATTTTAACTAGAGCACAGCTCGATATCTTAGAGCCATGACCAGATGATCAAGGCTCCTGGCACATAGCACCAAAATATGAAACCGAGGATCCAGCTACTATTTCCGCAACAATTCTAGTCCTGCCATTAAAATTTTATTGGCTTACTCATCAGGCATGATTTGACCTTGGACCTGTTCGATCCTTGCTTCACCGGATCACAGATTAAATAAATAAATAAACAAATAAAAGAACAGAAAAATTACGTGCCCTCGGATCATATGATATTAAGCCTTACGGTAAGCAAATAAAAAGAAGAAGAAGAAGTAGAAAAAAATTGCATATCTTTGTATCAGAAACTATTAATGCATATAATAAGCAAGCGTTAATAATGTCACATAATAGCTCATCATCACCAATTTTAGTGAACTAGAAATGGTGACTGGATCGATTTAGTTCTTTAATTTCGACATACAAAAAGCGCAACAGATTAATGATCAATTTAGGGACAAAAACTGCAAGCAATGTTAACATAGACAAGAAAATTAATGAACTGTTGAATGAAAACAAAGATTAGTACTTGTGAACCCAACATAAAAGCCCCACCTTGAAGTTCTAGTGATCGTTTCAGCGTCTTCTTATTATCCAATCTTTCTTCCTCCAGAATTCTCAGAAGAGTCGCGAGGCAACATGGCTTGCTTCGCGTCCCAAGGTTGAAGACGCCCACTTGCTGGCATCGACCGCGTCCTTTGCATCGTTTACAACGAGTTCCAGGGCGTCAGGGTTTAACCGTGAAGACTTATCGTGGAATGCGACGTCGCCGAGGAGGCGGAGGTGGTGGTGGATTGGACTGTAAGGCCCTCATTTTATGCGTTGTCCGGAAGATGCAATTGTGGGCTCTGTTGTTCATGTTATGGGCCGAACGAGGTCCAATCCTGTTGAGAATTCCGAGATGGCCATGATTCGCAAGGTGTTCGATCCATGGAGCTGCTTGTTTCGAGGTCAGAGGTAGAATGAGCATTTACGGGAGGAGCCAACAGTGGCCACTTGGATCGCAAGGTATCAGAGCAAGAGCGGCAGGAGAGGAGGAAGAAGAAGAAGAACAAGGGTTCATTGGGCATTGCCTTGCTCATCCATCTGAAACAACAGGTGATTCATTTGTGTCATCAGGTTTAGACTTTTTTTCTGCTGTCTCTCCAGGTTTCGAGGTAGAGAGACTTGAGCCAATTAAATCTGATGCAGTAACGGAGTTCTTGAGCAGTTCTCAAGTGCTGGAGCTGGATTCCAATTGTTTACATGAACATGGGCAGTACATGATTGTGCCATCAGACAGCAGATGGAATGACACTTTTGAAGCAACAAGGAGAGAGAAGATGACGGGCATGGGGAGGTCGCAGACTTGGAACAAAGGCAAAAGAGACAGACACACCACCAGTAGAATCCAATAGCTTTTCTTGGCCTTTTGGCACCGGTCAACACTTCCGACCGAGGAGCAGAAGAACAGAGAGCATATGCATGCAGAGGAAAGGCAGATTAAGATTCTTGGGGTTCAAAGAGGTAGATTTAGCTGCACAAAAGGAGAATATAATGCAAATTGTTGTGTGTCACTATGGGTGGAGCTGAAGCAAAGTGCAAAAGAAAGGGACTGCCTGTGATTATAATGTTCCACTTCAATGCATTATAAGTCGAAGAACATTCGATTGTCTGCATCAAAATCCGGCACATAAGTACATCAGGAAACACTAATTATGCCAAGAATTTGTTCATCAAAGCTTTTGACTGCTAAACAAGAAAGACTGGGAGCAGATGCAATGGTTAGACATTAATTTGTCACACTGATGCATTACAAGTCAAGAAGAACACTCGATCATGTGCAGCAAAGGCTAATACAGTCGTGTCGATGTCGTAATACAAGTCCAAAGAAGCATGTGGAGAGCAAATGAAACATAATTATGCCATGAAGTTGATCACTCATATTCTTTTACTTATATAGCCAACAGAAAGTTTTATTCACTGCTAAACAGAAAGACGATCGATAACATCCATCAAGAGGCAATGTTTATGGCTGGTTTATGGTTTAGGAAAGGAAAGAGAGGAGGGTGGAACAGTTGCCTGCTAAGTTTCACCAGCATTACCATGAACTCTGACACAAAACCGGCAAACCAATTAAGGAACATGTTGATCATCCATGGCCGCCAACGATTTCTTATGGACAGCTCTTGATAGACAGATGATCGAATCGTTCACCTTGCCAACCTAAAGTCTTATATGCTTACGGTGTAAGGAGGGCTGGGGCATACCTCCAGCCTATAAGGTCAAAGCCATCTCCTCAAGAAATGTATCCTCATGGAATGATGAACCAGGAGAGCCAGATGAAATAATTCTGGTTTTCTCCTTTTCTTCAAGCAAAGTTCCATTCCTACAGCACTCACAGCCACACAAAGCTTTCTCGCCTCTGCAATGTATAGGAAGTTCATAATACACTCACAATGATGCTGCTTTGTGGAAATTCTTTGAGCAATAAGAATCACAGTTCATGTGTGCACAGTCAACGACTCGGGAAAAGGTTCATCATGCAGAGCAAAAGGAACACATATTGCACTATAAAGATAAGAAAAATAAAAGAGATCGGAGAACCTATGGGGACTAACCTGTGCATGCAGATATCCTTTCCCTCTTCCAGTTTTGTCCTGCAGGAGAAACAGAAGCTCAAAGAGTCATTTAAAAAGCATGACAACTTTTCCTCGGAGGTCTCTGAAAGCCAGGTAGACCCTTCATCCTCTTTCCTATGCTTATTCCTGATATTTGGTGATTCAATGCTGTGGCTTTCGAGTATGCAATCTCCAAAAATATGAGTCATCCTAGGGTTAGGACCATGAGATATAATGCATGTGTAATCTTCAGATTGCTCGATCTCACTTGCTGAAAGTGAACCGATAAACCTATGAGAAGAGCCAATAGATATCGGTAGGGAACCCGAGATTTTGTCAAAAATGGTATCTCCTTTAGCTGGGGGAGAAGAATCCAATATATTCATAGATTCTGATTGAAGAATTTCAGAATTGGACTTCGGGTTATTGCCAATAGATTTAGTAAGGAGCAAAGAAAATCCACCGGTATCCACTGAACACGATCGCAGTAGTCCATACTCCTCATGAGCTAATTCAGATCCTTCTAATTCTGTAGCCATCTCCGAGCAAACTGACCGAGGTTTAGATGATCGGATTTGAGGAGCTGCTCCTAAAGGGTCATCTCTCAGGCCAACCTGATGTGACCTGGGGGTTGAGAAGTTTAACCTCATCTGTGAACCAAACACAATGTTCCTGCTCTCAGATGACCCTAAGACCTCCACACAAGGTTTGGCCTCGTCATTGAGAGTATCAACCAGGCCAAGGCCTACCCTGCTGCTGTCCCAACATTTAAGCCTACCGTTGATGATGCCTGTTGTTGATCTGGTAGGGAAGCCAAGAAATGAGTTGCCTATACCGGTTAAAACCTTGTCCAAGGGAGATGTATGGCCCCAAACTGTACCAGATTCTGATAAGCCCTTCTTGTTGCTGAATCCTACAAGGTGGCCATGGACATTAAGAAAGGAGGCACAACTGGTCCTCTTCACCAGACCATCAGAGGGGAAGCCGGAGCCTGAGGCTGGATGAGACATCAGGAACCCTTTGCTTTGATCGTTCTGAACTGGTCTGCTCCTTTTCCTCAGCATTATATTCAACCTCCAACTTCCCCTTTCTTGCCACTAGGAAGGTTAGGCATTCCTGCTCACATGAAAAGATCAAAGAGGTGAGGGCAGAAGGATCAATCAAAATCAAAATTTTCCACACAACAATCAATGACACAGGAGTGAAGGACATGCATTAGTAGAAAAATAGTACTTTTCCAAAACTGATCATGTATTGAGCAATATCAACATAAATCAACATCACCTCATTGCATGAGATGAAAACTAAATGAATATACCAAAAAACCCTTTCATGATGATGAAACAACACCAAAAAATTATTGAACTGCTGAAATGAACTATGGGCAGCCACCAAGTTGTTTAACCAAAGGCAACCACTGATAGAGGTCAAAGAAGGCTTTTAAATCAGCAGAAAAAGGAAGCAAGAGATGAGTAATCTCTGAAACATCCAAGAAACCAACCCACATAGCATAGCATATGGAACATAAAGCAAACAGAATGGAAGATTAGCCCCATCCATGTATCTTTCTCCCCAGACACCAGTCCTGATGCTTGAACCACTCAACAAGAACAAAATGAACCCCAAATCATGCAAACAAGTGGAAGGTAGATGAAAAAAGAGAAGATTATGTGAGTTTATATAATTCAAGAAAGAAAGGGGCCAAAAGAAGAGATCATAGAAACATAACCCACAAAGGAAAGGGAATAAATTCCACCATGCCCACTCTTTTCTCTTCTTCTTTAGGTGCTTTCCTTGTTTCCCCTATCCTTCACTCCCTGAAAGTAAATGAGAGATTCTCCTGGGTAGAAGAATAGGAGAAACCAGCAGCACACCAGGTGTTGTTGAGGGAGTTTGACAAATGTATCAAAGCCTGCACAGTGCACAGTCACACACCACTCTCTTTCTCTCTCCTCAGTTTTGGCTGCATGCATCACAATCAGAGCAACAGTATGGCTTCTGAAATACTCCTCTTGATCATGACCATCAGAAATCAAACTAAATTGGCTGAATCACCCAAAAAAACAAAAAAAAACATGATGGGTTGATGTGGATCCTCACATATTTTATGTGTGGGGTACTTGCACAATGGTCCTACTGTATCAGATATGTGGTAGACATGCATCATCCAAATGAATTTTTCAGGATGATCTAATCAGTGTGAGGGTGAATTCCTTTGAGAGTTGAGTGTTTATATCATGAAAATAATATATCTGCTTGTAAATACATACATTATGCCATTTCCAGAAGTCTTTTATGATTTAATCAACCTTGTAATAGCAGAGGATCTGAAACAATTCATTCTATTCAAAATTTAGGTACAATAATATAGGATAGTTACACCCAACCAGTTGACTCCCTATGGCACTAATGTCCATCTACCACTCCAATTCCTTCTCATGACTGTAAACCATTGAATGAAGTCATCAACAAGCATTATATCACAGAGCAAAATTAACCATATCAACCATGAGAGCAATAATCCATCAAAAGACAATTCAAAGACATACTTGTTTTGATGGGGTCACAATGACAGTATCCTTTTCGGAAAGCTATCATCTGTGCTGTTGAATCCTTCTTACATGTATTACATTTACTGTGTCTCACCCTGTTTGCCACTGTCCATGTTGGTGATTCCAATCAAGTGTGGATCCACCCAGGAAGCTTCATCCATGATCCATGGCTTTGTATACATGAAAGATGATGAATCAAATGTAACAATGTGTCTTAAGCCCAAGTTATAAGACAACATCAATGTGGTGAGCCAAATCATCCCTTTTGAATAATCACAATGCATATAAATATATGTATGTTTATTAGTCACTTTCATGAGTAATAATGGTGTATGAAAATTACCCCAACCAATATTAAACTTTGTCCTTTAACTACATATCATATGGCCAAGGCAAGGCAAGGTGGACATACCAAGGTGAAGTTGATCTCTAGTGATGCTTAGTTTTATCTAACATATAAGGACATGTATATCTATTTCTTTAATCGTGTAAAAAGATGTGATGATACTTTGTTTCTTGGATTCATCTTATTTTATCACCATGTGGATGAGGCTAGATTGACCTCCCTTTGGGCATCATAGTCATCTATTTATGAATTTAAATTTTGACATATGATTTGAAAAAATATATATACAACTTATATGATGGTTTCTGAATTTTTCAAGGGCATGCAAAATGTTTCTAATTCCCTCTGCATGTAGCTCGATAAAAGACCTGACTTACATCATACAAAATTCAATAATACTTTTTCTGCTCCATCCCAATGTGAATAACTAATGGAACATATGTAATATTATCGATATATGTTTAAATTATATTTATAATATAATAAAAAAAACTATTATTTGTATGAGATTATCGAGGATGAGATTAAAGGAGTTCAAGAGAGATAAGTGACATACTTTCCATGTAATCCGATTTCTAAAATTTTCTCGATCTGAGCTTGTTCTGGTTCAAGATAGGTCAAATATGATTCGATTAAATCGACGTACGATGGAATTTATCTCTAGTCAAAAGTGATTAAGTTCCTTAAAGAAAACATTAACTTTTTTCCTTCTAAGGAAAAAAAAAATCCATACGATTATTTTAAAAAGTAGGTAATGAAATCTCATTTGATAAATTTTTTCGGGTTTTTTTTAATGATAATTTATTTTGACGGTATCATCTAGCTTCACCGATGAAAACCTTAATGATTAATAGCACGGTGGCGCCGAGATGAGATCCCATTTAAGCCCACCATTAAAAATCTGGATGAACAAAAGATGTCAGAACAGTCCGCATTATTGAATTAGAAACGGGCGTTTCCAGTACTGATGTCAGAACAAGAACACACGAGCCATGTTCCTCGCTCTCAAGGACGTCATGTGACCGCTGCAAGATCTTTTGGCCTGTCTCCATTACAACCTTTTCCCAGAACAACTAGAAAGAAGGAATGGCATGAGTTAGAAGACTACTGTCTCTGGATGTACATTCCAAGTAGAGTACCAGCTTCATTTCCATTGTCTTCCTGGCTACCCGTAGACGACAAACATGTATCAGCAGCAACTATAAAGAGTTGGAGGGGGGGACCCGGTTAGCTGCGCGAGATTCGACGGCTTCAGCACAAGAGCATCGAAGATACAGCCTCGAAATCCATCCTTAAATCTTACAAGTGCTCAATTATCCCTTGATTATTGTCACATTTTATGCTCTTTTGTGGCTTCAGGACGTCAGAAACTTAATTATATATGAGAGATTACTTGATAAAATTTTGATCGATATATTAATAAATGGCCCAGATGGTCTAAAAACCCGTAAAAACAAGGATAAAAAAGAACTAGTGTCAAGATGGCATCATTTTTATCATTCTAATTGACCTATTTTTCAGGGAAAAGACCACGAAGCATTCATCAATGAACGAAGCCTTAGAAGTATTCTCAATTAAATATACAATGAAAAGATGTTCACGTTTTCTTATATTACTCTTGCAAGGGTTGTCGTTATTCGATCAACGTACCAAACCCACTCCCAGGAAGCAATCCAGACGACGAGCTCTCCTCTTTAAGATTTACTGGTCCAACAAACTGAGATCATCACATCATAATATTAAAGAGGCACTTCAGGCTGCAGGTTCACCCCCTGATTTATCGGTGTCCATCGGCTCAGAAGCTGTTGCAGGTGGTGGCGGAGTGCTTCCATCGGCCGCCTGCTGCTGCTGCTGCTCGGCGGTCTGAGGTTGAGCTGGTGGTGTCTCAGTCGGAGAAGGCTGTGGCTTGGGTGGAGGTGGCCTCGGCTTTGTCATTATCGGCTTGCAAAACCTACTCACACATGCACTCAGTTAATTTCCAATGGAAGTCTCAGGCTCTAACTAATGCATAGAGTACGTTTCATATGTTGCTCAGCTCCAAATGAGGATTAGCGATTTTGGTTAAATTAAACATCGTACGAGAACATGTAAATGATACTGCTCTTACATTCTTAACCGACAATTAATAGTCCTACAGAACTAAAAGGATAATAAAGCATAGTGAACCACTCCAGGTTGATTTCATAAGGCATCGATACGAAAGCAGATGAACAGTCCTACAAATATACTTTTCACTTCCTAGAGGTAAATCACAGATGATATGATCAAGTTGAATATATTCAAGACATCTATAATTGAACTTACCTGTCTAGTGTCTCAGCTTTTCTCTTTAGATCTGGAGAAAGAAGAACCGGATTGGCATATTTAGGTAAAGCATCCTGCTGCTGTTTCTTCTCCCTTAACCATGCTTCTGCTTCTCCACATTCATTAATTACCTGTACAACAAATCAACAAACCAAGTATATTACCACAGTTTTTATCATGACTCTAGACCACTATGCAGATACAAGATTGAGAAAAAGATGTTAACTCAAATCTTCACTTGGAAGCAGGTTAGGTTTACCACACCAGCATATGATAAAACTTCTAAAGCTGCCCATATTCGCTAGACAGCAAGCAAAAGGGAAGTCTCCTCTTGAAATTAACTGACAAAGGGGTCTAAAAAGGATAGCACACAGAATTTATAATTTCAACTAGAGATCCCAGGTTCTAGCATATATCACGACAATCTGCTAGAAAATATTTTCCGGTCTATGACTGAAAGCAGCTCGCAGGAGCTCATTTGACAAAAGGAATGCTCTCAGAAAACAAAACCTAGTCAGGTGAGAAAGCAGCATATATTTTTTGACATTACCTTCTGCTTTTCAGCTAAATCTATGTGATCAAATTTGGGATCACTGGACAAAGCCACTTCTCTGAAACTATTAATACAATAAGCCAGTTGATCAATGGCAGGACCTCTCTCTGTCCATTCCTTGTAACGCTCTTCGACCGGATCACCTGTCTGAAATTAGACAAGCCAACCTCAGATGCATCGAACAGATGTTTTTAAGTAGTCTACTGGGCCTAAGGTATACCTTTTTGAGCTCCTCAAGCTTAGCAACATAAACACCCTTTGTTTCATCCTCTCCATCTTCATACAACCAATCCTCAACCTCCTGAAGCTTCATGATAAGCGCTTCCTTCTCTGTTGGTGTTACAAAATCCTGATATTTGTCATATAGCTGCATATAAAGGATCTCGTGTTAGCTGAATTAAACAGGCTAAACCACATGATGTAGTGGAAGGATGGACAACATGCACCATACCTTGTTTCGCATATCGTACACATATGCCTCCACAGCATTTTTCTTGTCCTTCGTTTCTTCCATCACCCTGTCTTGGAGGGCCATTTCAAACTCTTTCTCTACTGCTTTTTGCAATTCTTCAGCCACCATCCCACCATAAACCAACTCAGTCAGAGGCACATTGGTTTTCTTGACCTTCTTTTTTGAAACTTCAACCTGTAGAGTAAATAAGTTCCAATCAAAGAGTCAAGTTATAAAAGGCTATATACCAAGGGATTCTTTTCACACATCATGAGTTCCATGACAAACAAAATGTTATCACCATCTGACATATATACTATGCTCAGACGACATTCAGAAGATAAGAGTGCTAGACCAAAGCATAAAAGTTGTGAATCTGTATAGTGGCAAAATATATCATCTACTTTCTCCATAAAAGATAATTCTTGTGCTCTGCCAACTACAATCAAAACTGTGGTATGAGGTAACAAAACCCAATGAAAAAAAATTGCCCCAAGAAAGAAGACTGTCAACACTGATGGCAAACCCTATAAGATAGTGGATGAGTTTTTATCAGAATGCAACCCATTAGCATCCAGCTTTGTATTGAGAATAGTGGTTCACTCAACCATGGGTTAGTTAAACCACAAGACAGTCAAAAAGTGTCTAAAGCCAACCTAGTAGTTATCGTTAGCAGCACATTTAATAGGGTTGAAGTTTTATATAGTACAAGGCCGTAAAAAGCTGAAATTTTTGAAAAACCAAAATATCAAGAAGAAACAGCAAGAAGATGTTTAACAGTTGTTTGTGTTTATGTAACTACTTTGCACTAGCATCATATGATGAGACATTGCTAAACAAGCTAAGCAGCAAACACATGCATTTTCTCACTACTATCAGTTTAAAAGTCAAGACAAAATCAAAATGAAATGATAGATAATAATTCTATGGTTGACTAAGATATACCAAGCACCAATTAGTAAGAGGACTTCAGACTAAGTGTTATCACCTCTCATAGAAACTTCAGAACTACCCTTGTTGAACACATTAAATCTTAAGAAGAAAGAGATGAGAGACCCCAACAATTACAGCTCTAATTATTTCCGATCTTTCTAGTGGCGTATTAGGCACTGCTTCTTTGATTACAGCAACAATAACGTCACCATCATGAGCATATCGACGATTACCAGCTCCTATGATTCGAATACACATCAATTCTCGAGCTCTGCTGCTATCCACTACATTCAAAAGGGTCTGAGGTTGAATCATATCATTTTATTGGAATCCGTTATTTAATGCAAAGGATGAAGGAAAAAAGAAATATTCTCTGTCCAGAAATAAATAAACTTGCCGTTGTTTTTCATCCCCAATACACTATTTAGTTCTACATACCTATCCTGACAAATTGAGTTCGTATAGGCATTTTGGACGCAGCTAGTGAAATAGCATCATAACAAAGAAGAAATAACTATAAGCATCAGATCATAGATTGGATGGAATTGCAAGAATAATTACTTATACAATTCCAGAAAAGATAGCAAAACTAAGATTAGAAAGCAGGTAACGGGTCATATATAATACAAAGAAACAGTAAAAAACAGACACAAGGAATTACCACTACTTAGAACTTAGAAGAAACAACAGAAGATGAGACAAGCATTCTGATCAAATTATCAGACGATAATGTCACCATGCTAACAAGACCAAAATTGATGATGTACAAACCTTGGAATCTGTATCCATCTGAACAGGCTTTTCACCGGCCTCTGGTGCTCCATTCTCGACCCCAGCACTAGAATTGTCAGTGGTTCCTTTAGCTTCCTGCATGTCTACATCATTTTCAGTTTTGGAGGAAGCATTTTCATCATTTTCGGTTTTAGAGGAAAATTTTGTTGCTTCATCCATGTCCATAGACTCCTTTGTCACCTCTGCCATGTCAGATACTGGAACTTCAACTTCCTCTTCTTCCAACATCTGCAAAAAGTAGGATATATTTTACTTTTGAGGTGTCTAGGATTCAAGACTAAGGACCACAAATTAGAAAGAGATACTACTTATGACTTACAGTGGCTGACTCAATAGAAACAATTCCATGGAGATTCAACCGAACTTTTACTTTCAACTTAGCACGCTCGCCTTTGCTGGTTTGGAAAGGACCAATCTGTACAACAAGATATATTGCTGTCAAGAAGAACAAGAAACACAATACAAATGATATGGCGGGATGTTTTTGTAGTTACCGTGTATGTGCTAATTTTCCCTGGAACTTGCAAATCACCCACATCAGCATACACAACATCAACTGTGAAAGTACAAGATCTATAAAATGCAAGAGCTTTGACACTTGGGATGGGATTCCCTTTTGGAAAAACAACTGAACTCTGCTGGTTTTCTGATCCAACGGTCTGAGAATCAGGGGCAGATCCTTTCCATGACAGCGCTATTGAAAAAGGGAAACTCTCATGAACCTTTCACCATAGAAAAAATTGTCAAAGATAAGAAACCACAGGTCCAAGTATGTCCACATATCTATAATAATATACATAAACATGACAGGGATCACATAATGAAATGAATGAGCTCATAAAATAGGCAACAGCAGTAAATAACATGTAAAATAACACTTATTGTATGACGAGAACAAGACAGACAGCAATCATCAAGTCATTTTAGTTGAGTATTGGAATTAACAATAAAAGTTACAAGACCAGGCGATCTGTTTGTTACATTAAGCCTTATCCTGAATCTTAAACATAAGCAACAAATTCCTCTCTATACTCTATTTCTTGCACTATATAATAATTTACTCAAGAACTATTTGAGAAACATTAATGGCAATCAAAGACACAAAATGGAAAAGAAACAATATTAAGTACAGAAGTTAAGACAACGAAACATTGCATAACACTTAAAATCTAGACAACAAATAGAGCAAAGTTGCAGAGAGCCTTGTTTAAAATCTGGACAACAAATACAGCAAAGTTGCAGAGAGCCTTGTTAAGAGTGTAATGTATAACATACATCAAACAAGAGATTCAAACACCTCACCAGAAAGTGACAGGAGTAGACCAACAAACAACATCCATTCACAAATTTGTCAAGAGACCAACTACATGTCTACCATGACCTTTCTGCAGTGTATGGACCATTCAATTCAGCTATATGCAACTGGAAGTATAAAGGATTCTGAATGAAAAGTTATCCAACAATTCAAATGGGAATCCCTGATCAGACCCCAGTGGTACATTAAGAAAAATATGCTGTGAGAGGGAAAAATGATCACCATCTCTAACACTAATTGCAATTGAATGAAATAGGTGGATAATCTAATACCTGAAATTCCCGCACTTTAAATGTAGGACTAAGAATAGCACATTGTAGAGCGCAGCCCCGAGCAACACACTCACTTGCATTCATGGTCCGTCTAGGCTCTTTCCCAAAAAACTCCATTAATATCCTAATAATAGCAGGAACCCGTGAGCCTGATCCAACAACCTCAACCGAGTGTATGTTCTCCACGCTCAAGCCAGCTTCTGCAAGTGCCTTCTCCAATGGTCCCTTAACTCGCTCCAATATGGGGGCACTGATGTGCTCAAATTCTTCCCTCTTAATAAACCCCCTCACATCCTTCTCCTCCATCAAACACTCGATGTTCAGTGGTGCTACTGGGTTCGCACTAAGAACTTTCTTCAGCTTTTCACATGCTGCCCGGAGCCTGAGGCAGGCACGGGCATTCTGATACACATCTATCTTGTATTCATCCTTAAATTTGGCAGCGAAGTGCTTGAATAGCACTTCATCAAAGTCTCTCCCTCCAAGTGATCGGTCATAAGAATGTGCCAAAATCTTCAGCTTCCCCTTCTTGAATCCAGCTATGCAGACCTGCATGCTTGCGTGACCCACATCAACAAAAGCCACATTAAGCTGATCACTCTCTGGCAAATCTGTCTTATAGATACCATAAGCCAATGCAGTTGCAGTGGTCTCATGGAGCAGTCGGAGAGGGTGCAATCCAGCAATAGTAGCAGCATCCAGCACTGCCCTCCGCTGGAGATCAGTGAAGTAAACCGGAATCCCTATGCAACAATCCACAACTGCTGCATGCAGATTTGTCTCGGCAATACTCTTCAGATTGGAGAGGACCATCGCAAGAATCTGCGTCGGAGTGAAGGCTCTCTGCTCACCAAGGTAGTTGGCATGGATCAGCGGGAACCCATCCCGCCCTTCCGTTACCTTAAACGGAAGCGATTGGATGTCCCTCTGGAGCTCGGGATCAGAAAATTTCCGACCGACAAGGCGTTTAATCTGCGACACCGTGTTCTTAGGGTTCATCACGGAGGACGCCGCTCCGGCAGTGCCGATGAACCGCTGCTTCTCGCCAAAGCATACCAACGCAGGGGTCTCGCGCTTCGACTCATCATTGAGCACCACATCGATGCCGCGTTGACGGGCAACCGCCACAATGCAGCTCTCGTTTCCGACGTCGAATCCAACAACACTCATCTTCGCTACAATTACCTCGTATCCCGGGCGGCAAAGAAAATGAGATCTGCACATCGACGCACGGAAACACGTCAATATCAACGGCACAAGTAACGAATTACCAAAAACCTCACGAAACAACACCCGATCGAAACGAAGAAAGCCTCAAAGTTGGTGCACAACCGATCCGAATCAGATCAACAGCTAGGACAGAAGCTAAGAACATAAAATCCAAAGAATGGGTTTTTGGGTCACTATATCGATCGAAGCACACCAAAACCTTGGGTTTTGGGAAAGAAGGAAGGATCTAAGGAAGGGGAGATTTGGATCGAACCTCAACGGAGACAAGCTTTTGTTAGATCCAACACGAAGCGAGCTCTCTCGATCGAGGCCTTCTCCTCCCTAGGTCTTCCGCCACCGCGAGGAGGGGGATTAGATACACGAAGAGCGGCGGCGTCGTCTCGTCCGTTCTCTAGAACCATCTCGGGTCGAAGAGCCTAGAGCGGGCGTCGAGTTTCGTGCGTTGAAGATCTGATTCCATCACGACCGTCGGAACCAAGACCGTACGGCGGAGATGGACCGATTCGCACTCCCGACGGTCGATCGCGGTGGGCGCCAGAAAAGCCCGCTCGACCGCTTCGGCGTTTTCCCGAAGCTTCTGTTAGTTTCGAGCATCACACGTAAAGATATCATCTTAAGAGGGCGTTAGACTTCGTGATCTCCGTTAGGACGACTTGCAGCGACTAATTAGGAAACGATGATGCATCGTTGATGCTTAATTGTTTCAAATATTATACGCATTTGAATTGTTGGACGGATAATAAACCCACTCTGTTGTAACTCTGCTTATTGGACCCGCTAGGCGGGGCCCACTCCGCAGACCGGGTCTCCAAGAGACTTAAAAGGCCAGGAATAACTGGGCCCAACCGAATGGGCCCCTGACGTGGAAGCATCTCCAGAGCAACACCACATGCGGGCACGCCTGTTCATGGGTCAGCAACTGGGGCCCTTCATAGCTGCCCGTTAGACGCTGCCACGGCTTGCGGGACCCGCGATTCGTGACCATCGTAAGCCTGCCTCCTAGTTCGGCAGGCACATAGGCGCTGCACCGTTAGAAATAGAAATCACATCACCCCGGAAATTTTCGAGGGTGTTTCAGTCCTCCTGGAGAGCACCCTCGATTTCCCAACGTAGCGCCATTCCCGTGAAAAATGACGACACGAGCATATGCCGCCGCATCGACCAAAACCACGAGCGAATTCGATTGGCGTAAAGGCGCACTGAAAAATTTATATTTCCTGATACTCGCTTACCACGCACGCGCTTAACGTACCTGACAATAACTGGACCATTAGTGGACCCCAGCGTCCGCTACGTTTGATCCCTCGCGAATCCTAAGCCATTGGGCGGGCTGGTACATCCGAAGCGGGCAAGAAAAGAATCCCCCCTTCAAAATGAAAAGAACCCACTATACTGCCTCATCCTCGACCGTCCGATGAACGCGTGGCGTACGCGGAGTGATATAAATACCTCTTCAGTGTTTGATCTCATTCTCGCCCGATCTCCATTAAACACACACACACAGATTAAGAGACGAGAGGAATGCAATCCCTACAGCAGAAGGCGTCGGAGTGGAGCGGGGTGGCGGCGAGCGACGCCTTTGCCATCGACGACACCAACCTCTACCAAACCCTCGGCGGAATCCAGCCCTTCATCGACCTCTCCACCAACTTCTACAACAGGTGAGCGTATTCTCCCCGGGATTTCGTCTCTCTCGGATCGTCTGTTATGGTCTTCGAGGTTTGACCTTTTGGGTCGGTAGGGTCTACGAGGACGAGGAGGAGTGGTTTCGGTCGATCTTTGCAAATTCGAAGAAGGAGGAGGCGATCCAGAACCAGTACGAGTTCTTCGTGCAGAGGATGGGAGGCCCCGATCTCTATTCCCAGAGGAAAGGTAATGGGAACTTGTCACTTCGTGTTTAGGTGTAGTGGTATGGTGGTCTCTTTTGATTTTCTCCGAATGCAAGCATGATCGAGCTGTTCACCCGCGTGTTTCCCTCCTCTGGTTCTTACGAATTTGTATTTCGTCTGTCCATGAAGACAATAACAAGAATTTAGCATACTCTTCTGTGGAAGAGATGATGGATTGAGCCTCGCGTGCTCTCTTCTTGTCTTAAATTACAGCAGTTTATGTTATTGACATTTTTATCCAAACAGGAAAGTAGGGAAGTTGCACATTGAGTTAGCAAACATAATGGTTTCTTTCACTTTCATATTGAATTATGACTTACGTAACCTTGATCTTTTGTTAACAGAATCTGGGTGTCGAGATTCATAAATTAACTAAATATGTGTACTCTGACTATGTTTCTGACGTATTTAGAATCTTTGAATTTGAAAGAAATCATAGTAAGCATTTAACTCATTGTTCAGTGACGGAGATTAAGGATTCAAACTTTCCCAAATTTTATATTTTACTGGTGCTCTTTTGTTGTCCTAAATTACAGTAATTATGTGTTTGGCATATTTTCATCCAAGCATTGAAAATATTGTGTTTTTTTTCTTCACTTAAATATTGAATTATGACTTACGCAACCTTGATCTTTTGGTAACAGAATCTGGGTGTCAAAATTTATAAATTACCTGAAGATGTGTACTCTGACCATGTTTGTGATTTCTTTAGAATCTTTGATTTGGAAAGAAATTGCCATGGGGCATGTACACCTCAAGACCCTTTCTCCATGTTTTTGCTGATGCTGGAATTTGGATCGCAGACGAATCAAGATCCAATCTAAGGAAGAACTTTGTGATTGGCTCACGTACTGGGTAGATGATGACAGTTTAATGAGTCAAAGGTCAAGAACTTAAGTTGATGTAGGTAGTAAGTGAAGGATACATGGAGATGTCAGTTGCACCAGGGTACTTTGCTATCTAAAGAAATTTAGAGGACTTAACCATATGACTCGAGAACTGCAAGTCCTAGTTTGAGAACTTCAAGTCCTAGTGTAGTCGGCACACGTCATTTAAGTCATTAGATGATATGAATCTTAATCTGGTGGTGCGTCTTTAATCTATCTATCTTGGATTCTTAACCTAGATGATATGGCACTGTGTGATTCATGGAATACTTGAGATGATAAATCTTTGAATTTTCTGTTTTATGCATCTTTAGTTATGGGAAACATGATTCTTGTCCCTAAAAATTCCTTTAAATTCAAAGAAGTGTTGAAAATATGTTTTGACCTTCCTATTTTTCTTTGTTCATACTTTTTTTCTCTATATGCTTATAGAGATGATGCAAGTTACCCTTTCAATTAGTAGAAAGTACCATATGCTTTCAAAGGGTTGAATCTACATGTAGATATTTGCATTTTCGGGATGGGTAATTTGTGAATGATAAACTTTAAGCGTCCAAGGGGATAAATTGGAACAATCTTATCGGGATATGATAAATGTGAAAATGATAAGCTTCTAAAGTTTGAGTTTTGTGAATGCTGCACTGCTTGTTCGCCTGCTATCTTAAAGAATCAAAGGTATGAAATGTATTGCTTGTAACTATTGATAGAATCATGAAAAGATCAGTACTTTCCCAAATTGTACTAGGAAGACGGTATAACATACTCTCACCTTGTCCTGTTTGTCAAAGTTTCCTACTGCATTGGGTTTAATGGAAGGCATCATAGCAATAATATCTTTGGTGCTATTGTTGCAGGCCATCCAGCACTGATTGGACGACACGCCCCGTTTCCGGTTACTCATCAGGCAGCGGAGAGGTGGCTGTACCACATGGAACAAGCATTGGAAAGCATCCCAAGCATTGATCCGGATTCAAAAGCCAAAATGATGAATTTTTGCAGGCATTTATCTATCAACCAGTATTTGTTTGTCCGAAACCATCAGCTCGCATTATCGTCATTTTGTTCCTTTTCTTTTGTTTTTTTTCCTTTCAGGCACACTGCTTACTTTCTTGTTGCTGGGAATGAGATGATCAAGCAAAGGCAAGCAGTTCAAAGAAATCAGGCAACAAGTGAATCGACATCCTCTTAGGATTTAAATTGCTTGCTGTACGATTGAGACTCGTTACATGACATCTTATGCATACCAATTAACCATATCAGATGATCATAAAGGTTCAACTCTATGAGATGACCTGACAATTGTACTATTTGATGCTATCATGTGCTGATGTGAGCGACAGCAATTGCTGCTCGCCATTCATTATGCCTGTGCAGTTTGAAACTTTGGAATTAAATCCTCCTCTTGAATTGGAAGCTGCTTGTGCACCCATTTGATCATGGACTCTCCAACAGCAACGTTGGATTCTTTTAGATTTCGTGTTGCACTATTTCATCGATCTTATTATAAATAAGATGTTTAATGTAATGTGCATATAGGTTTGTGTTTTTTTTATTTTATTCATGTTTTGCATAACATATCGAGGGATTAAAGTAGGTTTGATAGTCTTATTTTGATTAGCTTTTGTGATCGTTTTGGACTTGTAAATATAGGTGTGCTTTTGTTGCGCAATGGTAAAATTGCTTAGAAACAAACCATATGGATAGTCATTTTTGATGTTTTTTAGTTCGGTAGAATGATGTAAAGTGTCAGCAATCCTAACACTACATCGATAGCATATGGTTGGATGGGTCTTTGAAGTATTATCTAGGGTTGATTCGTTATTTTGTTCCGTAACAATAATATATGGACTTTTGATTATGGTGGATTATCTTAAATTTTTTATTGTATAACTATTTATAACTTATAAAGTTTATGTTTATAATTTATATTGTCTATCAAATGTTTGTTGAATGATTATTTATGGATCCCTAGTTAAATATATTTTTTAATCTATCTTCTCTTTTGTAGGTTCTTAAGGGGCCATAAGAGGTTTCGAGGAGGTTGACCATTTGCAGATGGATATGTAAGGATATCGCATGATTTAGATAAAACTAGCTAAGTTCATGACAAATGGTATTAGAGCGCGACAAGTACACTTAGAAATACTTGGCATATAAATATGAGGGACATAACGAGGTTGCATCGAGGGTAACCAACACGTGCGATCGTTTGAAGAAAACAAGTATTAAGGTGTAGGGAAAAGAATGGCTCTGAGTAATGAACATTCGAGATTGGTATTCAGAGGAATGATTATCTCTTCACGTGATAGGCACCACGAGAATAAACGAGCTAAGAAGAACACGTAGTGCACAAAGGTTGGAATGACTGATTTTAAGCTATACAGCTCGACGTTGCTCAAGCAAGTGGGGCGCTTGGCAAAAGATGAGATCATGTAAGGTGGGATGGATTGCTTAATGATCGAAATAGTTATGCAAAGCTCACAGAGGTGAGAAAAATTACCAACTCAAATAATTCGATATTCATACAAGGGTTTGAACGCGGATGATGAACTGTATGTAGCCATCTCAAGGCAATCAAAACTCAATGCATGGAGCATTGAAACTCTCTTCGGCATAGGAAGGATACATCCATAGGCTTAGAGGAGTGTAGCAAGGGTTATATTGGCGAAGAGTTACAATTTAGCAAATGTATTCGCAGGGGTAGAACAATGCATAGCTCAATCAACAAGGTGGAGTAGTCCAAAAGGAAGGATGCGAACAGAAAAGTTGCTCCAATATGATAAATATTTATAAGAAATAAGTCTCGAATCTCAAGAGGGAGAATTATATATAACGAACCGCACATGTTGAGGAGGGGTGCACTAAGACAATAATTCTACAAAACTCAACGAATCGAGTGAGTAGCGAGGAGTCACCATATGATCTTACATGAGGTAATGCGTTAGTAGATGCATTGGGAGATCAAGTAGGGGAGAGACATAAGGTAATACCAAACGAATGCACACTTAGAGTCGATATGGAAATCAGACTCAATAGAGGGCTAACCTGTGAAATGGTGGGTGCGAGGGCCTTCATCAACTCAATGCAAATTAAGGAACGTAGCAACTTGAGTGGAATTTAGTGAAGTATCCAAGCCGTACGAAAGAAGTTGACATAAAAGATAGAACTAAAGCGGAGGCACAAAGCTTTCCTTAAATAGAGGTCAAAGACATGAACTCTTGTAGAGACAAGAGTAGGATCATACCATTTCATGGGTCCCTCATTCTGATGAAGCGAACTCAACCTGTATAGTATTAAAGTCGAAGGAAGCTTCAAAGCACATGGATCTTATCTCGGTGAAACATTTGGCAGAGGAACTAAAGCGACTCAACTTGCGAATGAGAAGTTGGAGTCAGAATACCTTGACAGCAAGAGGACATGGAAGTGGGTATTCTTGAAAAATATACTATAGTGTTGTCATTCAAGTTACCATAAATAAAATAGTATATAGCGGAGTTTGTGCTAGGGGATAGAGGTCATGATCTAAATAATGACACATCAATTTTAACAAAGTCTTTTAATAGACTTTGAGAGTTACTATGTGACGGATTGTCCTAAACCTATCCAGTGTGACTCGAAATCGAATGGATGAAGATCGATTGTAAAAGAAATGAACATAACTAGAGGTGGTAGGAGCCCTATAATGTACTAGTAAAAGCCACTCATGAAGAGATCGCGATCCGAGTTCATATCAGAAAGATTAGAATATAATAGATGTCACTATGAGGCGATATGGTATAATAGATCATGGTGGAACAATTCGAGATAATGCGACACACACACGAGAGAAGTCCTATTAGGGACTTGATCATACAGAGATATGTTCGGGAGCTATTAGGAGCTCTATTTCGAAGAACAATATAATGACAAAAAGGTTATATATTCAAAGAGTGAATGTCATGATATCGTAGAGACGAATCTTTCGTATATGCATCGAATTTTGCATTGAATAAAATCATTAGTCATTAACATATGCATAGAAAAAATTCAATAGTGAATCACGTGGGAGGCTTAATTATAATGTACTATCAAAATGACTATAGGGATAAAAAACTAAGTCAGTCCATCGTTATAAAAGAATTTTTCCTCATCTGGTTTTTCATCCCTTTAAGCACGTAGATGATGATGCCTGGTATGACTTATCGAGACGAGACACAAGGAGAATATATCTTGAAATATACTTTTTGGGTAATGTACTTTGTTGGCAAGGTTTGTAATTTCGGCAGCCGTTGGTGCATGGCCGGAGCTGTATAAATCTGGTAAGTTGCAATGTATGTACCGATAAACAGTATGTTGAAATGTACCGAACTACTATCAGGGGAGGAAGAAAAACAGCAAAAAGGAGAGAGAGAGAGAGAGAGAGAGAGAGCAACAGCAAGAAGAGGCAAAGGAGCAAAAGATGCAGGAGAAGACGTACCCGAACTGGCGACAGGCACACCGGCAACAGCGGGCGGGAAGCGTGGGATAGGCGACGTGTCCGGCGTCGCTGAAACCAAAGCCCTAAGCGCAGGAGAAATAGTTGTTAAAAGAACAAATGTTACGATTATTTATATAATCGTACCGACCCAGATTTATATAAAAGAACAAAAAAAATATGCACTTGTCGCCAGCCACTTCGTCCAATCCTTCCCATTATTCATCCGGAGAAGGGATCGAATTATCGAAAATGATGTCAACTGCCGGATGCTGATATAATCTCCATACAGAACTATAATTACGGGGCTTCGTATCGACAACAAGAAACGGGGAACCGAAGCCTCGTGACCGGCAAGCATGACATGACCAGCTTTATAAAGTTCTTCCCCGTCTGTTCGCAGATCGAAGAGACCGGGTGTTTGAAACTGATGTCCACGACGATGGCAACAATCAGATACACCAGGAGAAAACGAGAGTTGTTAAGTTGACAAACGTTTTCCAAACCACGGACATGCTTAATAAGTACGATGCATTGTTGGCAAGTTTAACCACGTAATATTAAACATATGATGGTTTCAGAGCAGGGCTGTGGCATCAGGGAGTTTGCTGCAGATCAATTGATGGGGCAGCCAAATTCCTTTGCAGCGGCACAAAGGTAAGCAAGCGTTAGACCGGTCGCAAGTCTGCTCTGAGCTTCCCATTGTATGCATTTCTCGATGTCCGCCTGCCAGTGGTAAGATGAATTGCAATTGCGCTGCCCATCCACGTTCAAACAACCGCTGGATATGGTTGTTGGGCTGCTGTGCAATATGTCCCGAAGAACTGACGCACTGAGAGCACGAACATGCGCACTTGGATGAGAAAGGCACCGGACGGTTGATGATAAACGGCACTGCAAATGTTGTTCGATGGAACTCGTAAGGCTGTCATATATAATTAGAATTATTTTGCTTATTGCATTAAAGGGGGGCCGAGTCAGAAGCTGCTACCTTAAGCAGATTTGCGAGGCCGTCTGCAACCGCAAGACCCGGTTCTCCCCAGTGTATCACAAGTTGAACTGCCTTAGCTGTCACTTCTAGAAGCTGCTCATCATTGAAAAGGGAGTACAAAAGTATAAACCAGGTCTAAAATGTTAGTTCAAGATTTTTGTTTAACAGAAAAGACACACACGACGGACTTCAGGAGAACAAACTGAATAAGAAAAGAAAACGACTAGGATGATTCCAAGCTAACTATTCTGAAGCATTAACAACAATCCAACAGTTAAAGCAATAGATTGGGACTTTAATGCTGAGATTATACACGCAGTTTGCTTCTGAAATTACCTCCAATTGTGGCAGAGTGCATACTTCTCCATCGACAAGCATTCCATCTGTGGCACGGAGTAAAAGATCCGAGGCACTTGCCAGGATTATCAGTGCTTCTGGGCCTTCATGGTTTCTCATAAGTTCCACAATCAATTTGACTATACGATGGTTGATTTTCCACATTCTCTGCCCTTGCTCATCATCCCTTGCAATCCACGGCTGCAAATCCTTTTCTGCCTGCCCAAATAACACATTTCGCCAAAAGTGACTGAAAAAATGGGAGCATTTGAACAATAGCTGAAATAATTTAAAACTTAAGTAACTTATGTACTGAAATAGTTGAAAAGTAACTAATTTCTGGACCTGTAGAACGATAGCTGTTGAAGCTTTTGTCGGTGATGCTGAAACGACATTGCAAATTGCATCTACAACCTGGCACAAGGGTAAAATTGGTTAGTCTGTCTAATCTTCTCGATGACAGAAACAACTGGATTCTGGTATGAGTGAGAAGGGTTAGTCAATAAATCACTTCATAATAGATGATTCATATTTAAGTGATGGGGCAATCAAACAGCTCCCTGCTCCCTGGCTAAAACAAGTTGCACACTGTAGGCAATTCTAGCACGTAACAACAATGTGCAATACATGGTAACAAAAACTCTGCAAGCTCAGCTTAAGCGAATGGCAACTCACGTGACAATTAAAATAGGAAAGCATATCTATCTAACTGCATTTATGAGGAATCATAATGACAAAGTTTTGGAAGAATTAGAAGCTACATCTATATTAATAGATCATATTAATATAGTATATAACATGCATGTGAACATAAACAGATTAAAATATATGAAATTGTTCCTCATGGAATAGTTTTTAAAGCACATCTAAATTACAATAGACATAAGAAACTTTATGACAGATCTAATAAACGTAATTAAGATAGCAACAATTGAGGTTAAAAAATAAAATTAACTCAGTGCGTACCTGTCTCCAACCCTGATGAGCGGATGTACTTTCTACACTCATTTTTGTTTCCGGGGCTGCAATTAGTTTATGCCACAACAATGAAACAACAGAGAAACATAATTCCTGTTTCTCTGCAAGAACAGATCTCAGTAGAGTTTGTGCGCCACAATTGTAACCAACATACCAGTCCGTCATTAAAAAATTTGCCAAATCTGAAGCATCAACCGGTAAACTTGAAAAACTTTTCCCTGATGTCTCTATAATAGTGTCAGTGGATAAAATTCCTTTGCCGGCCTTTACAAATGTTCCTGATGAACTACAGTTAGATTCCGAGCATGGGATATCCGCTGGTAAAAAGATGCCGCTGCTTGTAGAAACTGATACTCTACCACTTGAACATGTTGGATCATCCTTCCGCACTTGTGCATGTACTAGTTGTGCTTCGAGAGGTTCGGCCTTATGAACTATCGAGGCAACAATTTTGCCATGTTTGTCAATAAGATTATAAAGTGAAGATGCCCTAGTGGAAATCTCTACGTCCCACTTGCAGCGCATCATAATGGAGAGAGCATTCATGCAAGCCTTTGATCTTCCAAATAACTCAGAAACATGTGCAGCAACCATAGCAGCAGCTACTATCTCATTCGAACCGTAGCTCCATGACGTACCAATAGAAGATGGCTTCAGTGAGAATAGGGCTTCCAAAATTCCAAGAATTCTACGAGTGTGACAGACAGCAGACCTTATAGAACTATGTAACTCATAAGCAATTCCATTAGTTTTTGCAGCCTTGATGCTTTTTGCAGAATTCTTGGAATCTGAATGTATACCATTTTTTGAAATTATAGGAAACAACTGAAGCTCACAAGCCAATGCACATACAGCTGCCAGAACATAGGAATCAAATGTTGAGACAGGTCCTTGTTTCTTCCGATTTTTGTTTCTATTAGCAGCTCTTCCATTGACAACTTGTGGCTCCTCAGTGAATTCATCTGCAGAATAACTACCATAGTCTGTTGACCTTTTACTCCCATTTGGTAAAGCTTCATGACTAACACAAACAGTTAGCACAACAAATAATAAACGGGATGCAAGGTCCATTGTTGCACAAGATTCCAGAAATAGAGAATGAATCATTGTATGAAGCTCTGCAATAGCAAGGTTCTTAGTTGCAGACCACATGCTTCCATGAAGTCTTGATTTACGTTTTTGCTTAGTAGAGCTTTCTGAAGGAAAGGTTCTTCTGAGTATAGCTTCAACAGTAGCGACGAATAACCTTATGAGGCATGCTTCAGATGGGCTTCCTCGAGGGAGATACTCCAAGACTTTTAACAGCGGTAGATACAAATTCCAAGATAATGGAGGAGGTTGCAATGGAGCTGCAACTACTATTTCAGGCAAGTCAACAGCGGAGGAACTCAGAGAAAGCAAACCATATGCAGCTTCCCATATGGTACACATTCTCCATTCAACATCAGGACCATGGGCACACAACATTGTTGCAATCCCTTGAGCTGTTGCTTCGATAGAAGCTTCTGATGCAGGAACTTCAAGCTAGTCAAAATTTATCATCAGCAACAACATACATTAGCTACAAAAAGACAACTTAAGGGAGCAAATTAAAATTACAAATTTCAAACCAGACAGCTCACATAATAATATCATAAACGTGCAAAGCCACAAAAAACAAGGTAAATTTTGAACGCACTGAAAAAGTGAATCATGTCTATTAATGTGATTAAAAACTATCTTGAATTACCTGTTTCTTATATGATGATATAAAACCACCCAGAGGTTCATGATGGACTTCAACTCCTTCAGCATGCCTTAAAGGTGGAAAAAGCAGTGTAGGTTGTGAGAGTATGCGGAAGAGTAAAGCAGCTGCAGCATCGGCAGCAACACCAGCTCTCATGGACATCGCAATGCCAATAGCACGCAGGAAATGCAAATGCATCCAATTTCTTGGAAGCTGCAAGTAGAAAACAAAAGAAGTCACCAAAAACATGCTAAGCAAAAGTATTAACTACTTTAATCAGCAAATTTAGAGATGTCAAATGAAGGCAAAATATATAATAAAAGAAGCTTGCATAACTACAAATTTTGTCAAAAAATTAGGTCGGTTGTTTGTTTGTCTTTTTATTTATTTATTTTTATTTTTTTATTTTTATTTTTTTTTTGGTGCAGTGTATCATGAAACCAGATTAACCAATGCTAGGTCTTCCTCTAGCTCTCCTTGCACTGCTAGCTGAATTACACCACCTTCCTTAACTGTAATGGGTCATGTAATTTTAATTTTTTTTAAAATTTATTTCGTATATATTTTCATCCCTCATTTTAGATCATATATGCTGCAAACTGAAGTTGTGATAAGAGTCAAATTAGCTAGCTAGGGTCTTATTTGAGTCTAGGTGAAGCTATTGTAAATCATGGTCATTTTGTATATTTGTAGTAATTGTCATTTTATCATTACAAAAAGAAAATCCTATTTTGATTACATAGATGACTTCAGCAGTGCTCATTATAGCTAGTGTAACTTGTTCAACGATGTTGAAACTGGCTGAAAAATTCATCCTTTAGAACAGTCCTTTAGGAGACCTGAAACTTATCATGGGCACATGTCACTGTCGTTGGACCTGTGTATGTTTGTCCTCGCCCAGAGAATATGCTGATCTTCTCTGTACAAGACCAAATTTGTTTGATATCCTTGAAGTGGAATCCACTCTTTGGAGCATTCTAGTTACTCTGCCACAAATTTAGAGAACTACTTTCCTTCTCTGCATGACTGCAGTCTCGCAATTTTAGGAACTTAATACTGTTATGTATAGGCTTTTTCCCTCCATTTGAGATAATTCATCCTAAGATTTTCCTAACTTTGTATAAGGTTTCTCTAGACTTTTTGCAAGACAGCTTGGAATGCTCATGCCCTCTTAAAATAGGATGTCAGTGTAGCTAGCATCTACAATTTAATTCTCTGGGTGAACTTTTAGTATTGTATTTTAGTACTGCACCACAAATCTAAGCCAATGGTTTTATTGTATTTTATGGTACAACTTCGAAACAGTGAGATGCCCACTTACCTCCAAACTATGGAGAACTCTACATCAATGATCAAGAACAATTCTAATCAAAGTGATCTTGCAGCAAAAGTTCTAAATGACGATACCAGGGGTACCATATTATGTATGGGTACTAATGGTATTGATATACCATGGTACCTGAAACCAGGCTTACAATCAAATGCTGGGCATACCTCTAATTGTTTCTTCCATGCCAGTGAAATGGAGATGCCATAATCTTTTTATCAGTGGTATATTTGCCTCCTCGATCTGGCACTTCATAATTTTGCCTTAAATTTCTCTATAGTCAAAAAGTACAAGGGAAGGATAGATTATGTATGAAATCAACTTTGAACTGTCCTAGCTCATAGAGAAGTCGGGATGGATTTGTGCTCCATTTTTTTAAGTTAATAGAAAGAAAAGATGCCAAGATCTTTAACCTGAAAAGTTTTGCCTTCTTCATCCTCAATTCTGCTCTGATCTTTTTCAAAATGTTGAGCCGGTGGTTAGGTAGGCTAAACTAAGCCATACTTTCATGTTCCCTAGTCTTCTTTCTTTTCCTTACCCCCTCTTTCTTGTTTTCCTTTGTTTTTTTCGTTTCTAATATCTTTACCCCTCTAAGACCCTCTTATGACCTTAATTTATCAGTTTTATGTAAAGAGACTGTTAAAAGAGATTGGAAAATATAATTTTTTTCTATGCCAGGTTGAAATAGGATTGATTTTAGCTGTTCTATCAAAAAATGAGAATAAAGGACATCAGAACATTTAGCAGTTCTTACTTCCATTTAGTTTGACTTGGCAAAATTTACAGCTTATCATGGCATATCAGATTGGGCAACTTCATAACTAGTGTAGCTTACAACATCCTTGTAACTAATCCAACATTCCTCTTAAGACCAAACCTACGGATTGTCATGTCCATCAGCATAGGACTGCATGTACAGCTATGCCAGGCATGCAAATCGATGGCCATGCCAAGTTGTCCTATAACAGCTATTGTATACATGGTGTGCTAACATGATTGCCAAGAAGATATCGACATTGTGCTTTGCCATTGAAAGAAAAATTGTTGACTATACCAAAAACCAAATAAAGATGCAAATAGTTGAAATAGACTAGGATGTAAAGAAAATAAGAAGCTGGAAAAGTATAATTAGCATAAAATTGTGATAATGAAATGCCGAGGTAGCTTAAAGTTTCAAAGCTATAAAACACATTTTTAAAATTTGAGGATGCTACAATAAGTGCTTAACATATGCAGCAACTACAACTATGTATGGGGCAAAGTCAAGGGAAATGCATACAATTTTACACTCAACAATTTGGTATCAAATAGCAAAAATAAAAGAAAATTCACATTCTTCCTACGAGCAGCTAAAAGAACTATGCACTAGCTTAAGGATTATAAATGCTTCCGCTGTTTACTGCCAAAGGGTACTCTAGTTAGCAATGACCTGAATTTGAAAATGTACCAACATTCAGGAACATATTCTTAGTGCCATATGTTTTGCTACATACCATCACACATGCTACTAGAATTCATTTGCAGTATATCATGCTATGTCACTAACAAGTGAAATGGAAAGCTATTAAGCCACAACATGTTCGGTTAATTTACGCAAACAAGTCAAAATCTAAAATCTCAGAACCTGAGTGGTATAAGGTAGCTTCAATCCACTATACTGAAAATTCCATAATGACACAACTGCAACATCCATGACTTGAAGTGAAAAATATTTCCAAACAAAGTCATGGGTTAGCAGGGGATTTGAAGGAACAGAAAGAACAATAGGGCAACAAAATATCTCATTCAAGAAAGTTTGATTTTTATAACTATGCATACCCTCATGCCAGATGCATAATCCTCAGCTGCTCTAAGGAGTTCGACTAACTGTACAGCAGCATCAAGTGCATCTGGAGCCCATGATGGAGGTGCTTCAAGAAGTCCAAGAAGCAGCCGCTGTGTTGCACTTGGTGTAGCAATTGCATAGTACCTGACCAGATGAAATACATATGCAAGCAGTATATCCAAGTATTGAAATGTCAAAGTTGGTAAATGATATAGATATCCACCTATGAAACAAACGAGCATAAGGTTCAAGAGGAGGCAGCCCAGCAACAAGATGCTCATCCAAGGGGGTCGTAGGAGGAGGGAGCAAAAGTGCAGGCACAGCTGCTGCTGTCAAATTTGCAGTTTCATAATGAGCTACTTCCTCATCACAAACACTCAATATAACTCCAGCTCCATTGGCAACAGCCCATCGAGGAGTTGATGGCATAAGTAGAGGATGTTTTCCAGATCCACGACTACAAGCTACAAATGTAAAAATGGTTACTGGTTATTGCTAAGTCTGCCCATGCAAAAGAGAGTTAAGAAAAAAGGAAAATGGAGTTCCTGGAATTAAGAAAAAGAAATATGAAGTTCCCGGAGTTATGAAAAAGAAAAATAAGATTCATAGACTTACCTACTGAAAAGTGGAAGGTAATGGCTTCTACAATAGCATAGTAGAAGCATGAAATAACTGTAAAGCTCTAAATTTCTAAACATGTTTCATACAAAATATATTTTATCTGAAAGAAGTTAATCAATCTTTGATTTAAGAAATTGAATCTCCAAGAATATTTAGAAGAAAGAAAAATATGTTTCTAGCATGATTAAGGCAACCATCACATAGGAAATGGAAAAACAAGTGCCTTGGAATCATGGAATCACCATTTGCAATAACCATGTCGAGCATATGAATAAGTATTAGCCATTAATTTTGTAGTAAAAAATCCACAAGGAATTGGATGAAACTTGAAGAGAAAAAAAAAACAACAACCTGACATATGTTTTTCATTTCAGAGCTAACTTGGAGCTTTATAATCTGCATATTGCAAAGGTTGAATTGAGCCATCACGTAATTATTAAGAATGAAAAACTGCTTATCAGAGAAATTGTGAGGCAATCAGTGTTTGAAAATACCAGTCAGTTACTGATACCAATTTTGGCTTGGCTGGCTTTGACCGATACAGTACCAACATTGGAGCCATATCAAGTGTCAATGCAGGTCAATGTCTGCCATTACCAATCAGACATCATTTCCCTTTTTATGTATTGAATAATTGAAGAATCATTTCCACTCTTTTTTATATTTTGTGACCTTTTATTAAAAAGCATAATTAAACTTTTTAAAACACTAGAAATTATCCTACAATAAGGCTTCAATCAGAGGCATATATTCATATTATAATCATAGCTGAAAATGCAAATGTACCTTTCCTATTGGCCCACTCATAATAGCAAAATGATGAGTCGTACTTGCTCAAGAACTGCCCATGGCTGATGGCCAATATTTACGTGTTCAAAACATATGAACAATATTGTTCTCAGAGCATTTGTTGGTCGTAGACACCATAGTACATAGTAAAATAGCAATATCTATGGCATATTACAACATTATATGATGCTCCACCTAGTAAAGTTGCAATTTATAGTACAGACCACCTGGATATATTACTATTAATCAGGGACAATCTCAAGAGCACTCAATCAGTCTGATCGACTTCTATCCAAAGGCTTCTTGAAGCCTCAACCCTATTGGGCATGCAAAGTCTATATCATGGCAACCCATTCACCTCAATCCCAATCGTAGTAGAACTAGGATTAGAGCAGCCCTCACCCAAATGAGAGCAACCACAAGGAGAGGGTGGCACCAACTCCAAATGGGAGTAAGACTTCCCCCTAAACAAATCCTAACAGCGTTAGGACTTTCCAAGTCCTAAATGCATCAGGACTATTCAAGTCCTAAAGGCATCAGGACTCTCCAAATCTTAACCTAGCTAGGACTCTGCCCCTACCTCAACTATAAAAGGAGGAGAGATCCATCTAAAGCATCCCCAAAGCATCCAAGTTGTGCCCCCTCTTGAGAAGTCAGTCGGCCCTAGGCTGAGAAGAAAGGAGAGCAAGAGAGAAGCGGTTTGCAAGTTCAGCAGCCCTTCTTCCTGCCTGTCATCATTTTACTACAGAGATCTTTTTGCAACTTGCTGCCAACCTTAATAGCTTCAAAAGAAGCCTTTGGTAGTAACAAGAAGAAGAAGAACCAAAAGACAGCCAAGAAACCTACAACCGACCCTAGTTCCAGCTTGTGTCGACTGTCGAGAGCCAAAAAACGAGGAGTTCAAAAAAGGTTTTGCCCTCCAGCCACAACCTCTTCTTCCTCAAGTTCCAGTAGTCAAAATCCTGCATTAAAGCTTCATCCAGCTATTGTAAGAAGCCCCCAAAGCCTGCTGCCTAGTATCCAAACCTCTGAGGAAGGTTCCAACAATGAGAAAGGAGGAGATCAAAAACCAACGGTGATACACAATCTGCCGAGAGCACCCAGGTGCTTTCCAAAGACAACTAGAGCCCTACACACCTATTACTCTCCTTACACACTTTAATTCTATTGCTTTCAACCTTATAGTTAGCACTTTAGCTTTACAAACAATAGAGATTGTTTCTTTTACTTTTACACTCGATCTTCCTGTGATGGTTCTCTCCTCCGCCAAAACTTCTATCCAAAATGTGGTATTGAGTCGACAGATTGTCAAACCCGATCCCTATATGGATCAACTATGCTCTTAAAAGCAATATGATCCCTCTAATTCAACAAACGGAGAACAAAAGGTCATCCTTTAACATTGAAATCCATGTTGGTAGGAAGGAAGCGACCTTAGGATATCCTATCAAACAAGCTCAGCCAGGTTCTCCCTTATTTGCTCAAAGTCATCAAATACTTTACCCATGCCTTTTCCCTCTTGGAGGCATAAGTAAAGCTCTACACCATCTACATGCCACCTCTTTGGGTCACCAAAATAGCCACCAAATTGATGATGAAAATTAGTCTAAATATAACTAGAAAAGATAAATGTGTTCTTTGTCCAATTTTATATTAATTTTAAAAGTCTTTCTCAGGTAAAAAAAATTACGAAACCTTCCAAAATCATCTCCATTTTGTCATGCTCTAAATCAGAGTCAACATTAGCTGTTCAGAGCTTTACAATGCTTGGATAGGCCCAACAGGGTCGACATAGCTTTAACAAGGCTTGGCCAAGTTGGTTTTAGGCTGAATTGCATGAAAACCTAAGTGCCTCCCACATCTATAGTGGAAAATCCTGGTGATCAAGTAGATTTATATATAAAAAATTACCCAAAAAGTCCCACGATGTATATGTATTGGAGTTCATTATGAAATGAACCCTCACATGAGTGATCAAAGGTAGTCGAGTGAGCATGGAATCTTAATTTCTCTATGCTAAAAAAAGAAATCAATATTGTGATGCACTGCCAAGGACAGAAAAGTTATTCAGAAGTAAATTACCTGTAAGATATGATGGTATATGGGGCACATCACATCCACTGCAGGTGAATCAATGTCTTAAGCAAGGTTCGTAATTTCATATACTGGTTCTATACTGGTCAGATCTCAGACTGATATATTAACAGTATACAAAGTGCTGGTACATATATACTGAGTTTTAGAAAAAACACTGAAAAAAGATTGAAAAAACAAAAAAAAAAAGAACTGTCTGGTATAGGACCTATACTGTCCTATATTGGGTGGTACAAGCCTTGAACCAGTATACCGTCCAATTTACCATAGTCCACATACCAGTAAGCCGTTGGACCAGTAAATATCACCAGTATCGAACAGTATTACAAACCTTGGTCTCGAGCACCTCAAATCACATCCACATGGTTTTAAGCATTGGATGTAATGATCTTAAAAATAACAATTATAACCTCTCATTCATTAAAGCATCAAGCTATAAATGATTAAATGTTTACTGTGGCAAATTGAATTGAAGATAACATCAAGTAATCTGCGAGAAATAGAGAAGATAAGAAAATGAATGCAAAAATGCAACTGAAGCCAATATCTTATCAAAATGAATCATGTATGTAAAACTTTACAAACCAGTTGTTGGAGGTTTTAGTTCTCCGCCAGCTGCATATTTGCCCATGACCCCACCACACCTAAATAAAAAATATATTGTTTAATAATCTCAATGAGTGTTATCATAATTAAATAGATCATGAAAAAGCCCTTCCAGTAACATATACAAATTAGAACTTACAAGTAATTGTTATTGGTGATGCTATCTGAGTAGTTAGGAGTTAGGACAATGCATACATTTGTCAACATAGCATAAAAAACAAATGAGATATGAAAGCCTAAATGAAATTTAATTCTTTAAAGTTTAAACCATTGAACAGACACAAATCATGTTATATTACAATAATTTTCTTTATTAAAATGAGAATTTGCTACTGTAGGCAGCCTACAATTGCCCCATACAGCAATGCGATATCCTAAGTCCATTAGTTGGATGATTCACAGTAACTATTGTGCTGGAGTGGAGAAATTATTTGAATCGTGAGATCAAAAGAACAGAAAATCTAAGACATTTTTGACCCAAACTAATTCAATTTGCAAAAGAAAAAAAAAAGACCTATATTATATGTTAGGTGGCAATAAATGGAGAACTTAAATGAAAGCATGATAATAGCAAAGACATCTATTTTACATTGATAAGATCATTACAACTTGCAAGGAAAATAAGCAGTACATAATACATACAATCAAACACCATAGATGATAACAGAAGCTATATTGCACTGAAATGAGCGATGTTTATAAACAAACATGTATGAGATACAATGTAGTGAACTTTCCAGAGTTCTATACATGTATTGGAAAACAAATTCGGATGGTCTGCAATGACAATAAGAAATATTAATAAGTACCAAGAAATATTTGTCCATATAACATGCTAAATATACCAGTGAAGCTACGAAAAGGCACAGGTTGCCCAAAATTGTTCAACTACTATTCAAGATCAGGTTGGCCTTGGGTCACATTTACATTGAATGATTCGACAAACACAATCTCAATTATTATGCTCATTAGTTAATAAATATCATTGAACAAGTATATATACAGAACATTTTTATTTGGCCCTTAGACTCTAGGCAAGAATATTACTAGTGGACACTACAGTCCATATGATGACATAATACTGGTCAAAATCATATCTGCATGCCATCAGGAACCGCAAACTCCAATAAGTTGCTCAGAAAAGTTATTCACAAACAGCATTGTCATTGTATCACTAGGAAGTTATCATACCGAAATCCGATCATGGGAACATATTCACAACTGAATTTGTGCACCTAGCACGTAGCAACTTTGGTCATGCAGTGCAAAATTTGCCCATTTGAGGCTTTCTCTGTGGCAATGGCAGATCCAACAAAATCACTTGTTAAGTTCATCACTATGACTTCACTACCAACTCATCAGGCTACTCTATCTGCATTTAGGCACTGTTTACAAAAATCTATGCACTTAGCATTTCTTACAGCCTATACATGTTACCATGCTCAGCACCAGAATATCAGTTTCATAGTCATTTCCTTGCGCTGGTAATGTGCCGGCGTCTACATGCCAACTGGCTTGGGTGACATGGGATGTGTGCAACAGTCACAACCATGTACTCTGTCATGCCCCCCATATGATTTTATACTAGCACTGTAGCACAACAGGCCAGCGGTCTAAGGGGTAAGTCACATACCATCCTTGATTTTCACATGCTTCCTTTCATCCATAATCTATATTTAGAAGAGGTCTACCCAGATCCTAAACCCAAAGTCCTAGAAGTCTAGAACCATTAATAGATATATATTTGTCATGTGCATTGAATGCTTCTTTCCAAGCCAAACTGAAGAACAGTCATTTTGAGACGAGAATGTGCCAGAAATAAAGTCCATGCTTCATGCGGACGTAACAAGATCTATAAAACAGTGATTTAAAAAGCGCTAGGCGTCAAAAGGCGCCAAGGTCTAAAATCGCCCGAGACGCTAGGCGCTCGCCTAGGCGCTAGCCCGAGCGAAGCGAGGCGCTAAAATATAAAAATATATAATATAATTAAAAAATATAATTATTTAAATAAAAAATATATTATTAAATTAAGAAAATTAGTAGTATTAAAATTAAAATAATATATTATTAATTTAATAAATAAAAAAATTTGTTATTAGTATCATTAATGATATATTATTGTTGATATCTTTATTAATCAAAAGATGTTGTTAATAAAAAAATTTAAAAAAATCAATTTTTTAATAAAAAATTATTTTTTTAGTTTTTTTAAGCCTCGAGCGACGTCACCGAGGTTCGGGCAACATCCCCGAGGCTCGGGCGACATTGCCGAAGCCTCGGGCGACGTCCCCGAGGCTCATTTTTTAATAGGAATTTTTTTTTTAACTTTTCGAGCGACGTCGCCTCGGGAGCGACGTCGCCCGTTGACATCTCGGACGTTGCCGAGGGCGACGGAGCGGCGAGCGACGGAGACAGCGGCGAACGATGGCAAAGCAGGCGCGGCGGCGAGCAGCGAATGCGGCGGCAAGAAAGCATTAAGCGATAGTTAGCGATGGCGGCGGCGCAGAAAGAAAGACAGAGTGGTGAGTGACGGCAACAAAGAAGCACGAGCGGCAGGCAGCGGAGCGCAGCGATAACGGCAACGGAGCGACAAGCGGCGGCAAGCGGCGATGAACGACCAATCGCGATGGTTGGTCGCCGGTTTAACCCAGGCGCTCAAGCGCCGACGCTGGGACAGGCTCGGCGAGCGCCTAAGCGGCGCTCTTTGAAGCAGCGTCGCTTGAAGTGAAGCGAGGCGCTCGGGCCTCGCCGCCGCCCGAAGCGCTAGGCGAGCGCCCGAGCGCCTTTTTTAATCACTGCTATAAAATAAGAGAAATTCTATGCTTTGCAGGATTTCTGAAGCACATGATCTACATATCAAGTGAAGAATCCAATTTAGGACTTGGAGTAAATTTGACGTTCACTAAATCTGCAGTTCTAACAGCTAATTTTAGAATGAACAAACTTTATGGACAAAAGGAAAGTTTGTTATGTACCATCTAAAATAATCACTTCTAATGCCCAATGGTGAAGCAAGCAATATGTCTGTAATCCAAGGAGATAATGGTCGTAGCGGTTTCCTATCATGTTCCTGTAGAATTGGATTGTTGGCTTCTTGCTTCTCAGACTTGCTTGTTGTTGCATGGTTACTACTATTGCTCCTCTCAGTTCCAGTATTATGACACTCAACCTTGAAAATTGGCCGGTTGTAGTGGGTCAATATGCGTAAAATTTCGCCACATGCCAAAGCCCATTGCTCAGAACACTGTTTCTGCAGTCATCAATTGGCCAAACATAATAATTGCTGAAATTTGTGAACTGGATAAAGGAGTTTATGATTTAAAATCAGTAGTACAGTATGAAGTTGAAATAAGTATCAATATGTAAAACATCCGACAGTTCAGACAGACCTACACTTTTTTCTTTTTTAAAGTCCCATACCTCTGAATTTTGGCTGACTAAGGATATGAAAGAACTAAATGGTGGGTCATTTCTATTATACACCAATGTCCCATCAATTATTAGTGAAAGAATAGGATGGACAATTGCATGGCCATGCTCCGGATGATGTAGAATAAACAGAGCTGTAAATTAGGAAGAAACAACAGTCAACAACTTCATTATGCTATTTTACAACTTAAAACTGGCAGCAGTACAGTTTCAATACCCAGAACGTCGTCCAGAAGGCGCTTTTCTTTAGAGGGATAATGACTTTGGATTAGCTGCAGAAACAAATTCAAGAAACAAGAGTAAGTATTTTAAAAGCATTTATGCCAAGTGCTAAGGAGACCTATAAATTCTATAGTTGGAAAAGGCAAAACAATTATTTTATTATTAGTAGTATGAGAAGATGTAGAGGCCTAAAAAGACATAACTAGAAACTATAAATAAATATTTAAATACTTGTTATTTAACTGAGCAGATGAATTTTTATATAGATAACAATAGATACACGTGGGGACGTATAAATTCAATAGTTGGAAAAGGCAAAACAATTATTTTATTATTAGTAGTATGAGAAGATGTAGAGGCCTAAAAAGAAATAACTAGAAACTATAAATAAATATTTAAATACTTTTTATTTAACTGAGCAGATGAATTTTTATATAGATAACAATAGATACACGTGGGGACCCCAAATAGTTGGGACATTATGGCTTTGTTGTTATTGTACTATGTTCATGCAAAAATATAGCCGAATTAAAGCTAATCCAAATTGACAACAAGATAGTAACCTTTGGCTTAGAAAATGGATCCCTAAAACATGATACACAGATTATATGTTCATACCTGAGCTATATCTTCTGGGAATTGCTCCGAGGTGAATTGGCTGAAGTATTCAACATAGGCCAAAACTTGTGCCTTAAGGAAAAGTGAAAAGTATGTTACATTTTGATAGACATCAAGATAAGTTGAAGCGTAAAACTGAAAAATTAGTTGGTCTATAACAAGTGCTCCAATAGAGTAATATCTGCTTAAAAAAAAGATTCTGATGCCTCCAGATTGCTTAGTTTTGGAATGTACTATGACCTAACTTAGGACTAACAATTGGCTCACGCTTACGATAAACAGCAGATATTTAGGTAGCATCCAAGATCTTGTGTGATTGGTGCAAGCCTAATTATGCTAATTTGCATATTAGAATTCAAGTCCATAGCCATTTTCTGGAAAAACCTTTAAGAGAGTTTAGCTCACTAACACTCAAAAATTGCACATGGATAAGCTCGCCAAGACTCAGAAGTTCCTAAACATGATTAAAGCCCCATTTTCTGGGGTAAGCTCAAAATAACCAGGGTCAAACAAGTGTAGTTCTTAAAGGAATCTGCAGTTTCAGCTATATGAGTCCCTATCCAAATTCTTGATTAGGATTCAATGTTTCATGTTTTATTTGCACCAATTGATATGGCATTAGAGTGCCAGTGTAGTATGAGTTCAATACAAGTACCAGTATCAAGATTTGGATTCTTCCTTGATCGTAATAATTTCAAGCAGCTTCTGCCAACCATGCGCAGAACTCCAGTGTAATCTGTAAGCCATCTCCCTACTGGCATATTGACATACAGCTGCTCTTACATTGATGTCTCCATCTTTAATGAATCTAGACCTTTTCCTTTTCTCATATCCACCACAATGTGCATGAACTTCCTTCCCACCTGGTCTTCCATGTAGCTGGTTCCCATGCATGTACATAACTTCATAATCATTGAACTTACGGATAATATGAGAACTACGAGACTAGAATCTTTGTCAAGTGCCAAGCTCATCTTGTTTCAAACTTGAACCCACTTGTGAGCTCCAAATTACCATTTACCGTCTTCCACCACCTTATTAATCAATCCAACACATCATCCATCATCGGCAGCCTCAAATTAGCGATTCATTTTTCTTGGACCATTAGGTACAAATGACAAAATATGGAGATAGGAGATAGTTGATGGTGGAAAGAGATGGACATGGATACCCCCTTAGATCAACAAATTAAAAGAAACAGAATACTAAAAGTTTAAAATATATAAATATATACATACATACATATATGTATGTATGTATATGTATATATTATATATATATATATATATATATATATATATATATATATATATATATGTATATGCACATATATATATATATGCACATATATAAATATATACAGATATATACATATATATATACATATTTACACACACACTTTAGAAGTACAAATTAATATGTCAGTCCAACAAAGATATGTTGCCATAACATATTTCATATAAGTTGATATAGTTGAGATTAAGAGATAATAGTGAACCCCAGATTGGCCAACTATTAAAAACAATAAACATCAAGCACGAGGAAAATGGACTTGTTCTCATTATCCAAACCTGTAATTTAGATGGGCATCTATGAGCATTTATCATTTTCCAAACGAAAATTATCATCATTATTCATTTTCACCACATTCGCCAACTTTTAACTGCCTTCCCTACTTATATCTGAGTGACATAATCTGCAAGTCCCTCAGTATGACAAGATTCATTAGTCAGGCAATCCCTTCTCCTTAAAAGGATTTAATTTAAAGCATATTTTTGTTAATCCTTCATCATTCACTAATTAAGCTGATGCCCCCTTGAGAGAATTATGTTAACAAAACTCTCTTGCATTGTTAAGGAAAATATTGAACAGTGTTTATGCTTACATATGTGAACTATCTATATGAATGGCAGACTTATTTTCTTTTCTTTTGTTTTTGGAGTAACTGTTGGTGCAACAATTGTCATTTTATTTGAGATGTTCAGAATATGCAAGTCTTTATCTCAATAAAATGTTAAGATAATCTACATAGTCTAAAATGTACAAAATTAACCACCATGAAATGCTATTTATTTATCAAACCATATCAATTATAGGAAAATTGTAGTAACGAAATGTTGACATAATTTTCATAATCTAAAACGTAAACAAGTTGTTTATTTATCAAACCATATTCAATATGTGACCAATGCAGTAATTATATGATCTCAGAAAAATTATTAAGAGCTAGATAGAAACACGAATGAAATCAGTTGGTGATAAATAAACAACAAGTCAAGCGCCAGCAAGAACGAAGAATTTCGTTCCCTACCTGCCTTTGCTTCTCATCTTGGGGTGGTGGCCAGAAGAGGGATGAGAACTGGAGCCCGTCAATCCACTTTTCATTTGACACAGACATTCTAAGCTAAAACCTGCTGTTCTGCTTCCTTCCTCACAAACATCAAACAAACCAAAGAACCATAACACAAGCGTAGGAGTTTCCTTTCCCCCTACCAAGAAGCAGTTCGCCCGTTACCACCACAGAGACCAAATCATCAACACTCTTTCCCAACGCCACGAACGAAACCTAGTCTCCGCATCGGCCGAGTACCCAAACCCGATGGCGAACTCAACTTAAACAAATAACACACATCACCGAAATCGTCAAATCTTCAAACCCCAGACATGGGATCCAATCCCTCCAACACCCTAACAAACATCATCTCAACCGATTTCAAAGCACATCGACCTCCAAATTCCTGCACAAGAAACAACAACAAAAACAAGAAAAATAAACTTATCCACGCAAAAATTGGACAAATAGATGAAAGAACAAACAAATTCGCTCCACCTCCTCCGCCCAAGAAAAATTCCAGAAACGAAACACACACACCAAAAAGAAATAACAAGAAACCCACAAAATTCGAGAAAAGAATTCGAGAAACCGACAGCCAATACAACGAAAAATAAGAAGGGGAAAAAAATGGAAGAATAACCTGCACCTCGACGGATCCTTCGATCCAAAGCTAGTGTTCCGGGAGCTCCCGCTCTGTATCGGAGGCGAGGAACCGATGGTAAGGCGTCGCGAGGAGAGGGGGGTGGGCAAAGATTTTTCTGAGGGAGCGAGATGGGGGAGTGGGTTTTTATTCCATATTGAAGTAATATATAAATCTCCTTTATATTACGGGAGATGAGGTCGGGTGGGCGAGCGAGGGGGCAGTAAAAGATTCGTGGGCGATCCCGGGGTGGCCGCTCTGGAGGCCGGGCTTCGCCCTCACGGTCCGACGTGGCATTGATATTTCTCGCTCGCCCCGGTGGGTCCCACCTCGCGATGATCATGGTGGTGATGCCGGTGCCACGCACGCCTATCTGGACCCACCTAAACCGTGGCGGCACGGCTGTGGGACCCGCGAGGAGTAGAAACAAGGGGTCGTGGTGGCGAGAGCGGACAGGTGGACGACGGAGGGACGACAGGCGGCGCGGCTTTACGCAATTGGCCGGTGGTGGTGGGAGGGCTGTAATTTTCCGTCAACAGTAGCGGAGGGCGGCGTGCGTCATGAATTCGCCATGCCTAAACCATCTTTTAATCTGCTAGAATTCCTAAAGCTTGCTGCTACGTGTCCACCTTCTCTGCCGTCGGATCTTCCTGATCCGAGAATTAACGTAAGATTAAGCATTGCGTTTGCAACTACGAAAAAGGATCACCGTTTGATGACGGTAGGCGGGACCGGCTGGGACGAGATATTTATGGAAGTGGGACGGACGCGAGGCGATGGGAGAGAGATGGATGACGTGGCTCGACGTGGTGCGAGCATTATATCTCGGTCACGAGCTCGTGATCGTGTCATTCTCTGCGATGGGACGGAGGACGCGTGATCGGATAGGGGGTTTGGTTGCAAATGGTATGGCTTTTTAAGTGCGAGGCATGATCCATTATTAGTATGGGCGATGTTTCAGGAAAAGCCTCATGATCTATGAGGTCCTTGAATCAATCTCCATTTTCATAATCAAATATCCTTCTAATCCCTACGAATTTTAAATTATCAATTATAAAATAATTTGTATGGGAGTCTGGGCAGTTTCAAGGAGTAATTATAAAAGTTCTACATATTTCAAAATAATAGATGACAAAAAATATATATAATTCTTATCGTCTAAGCTTAAACTTATATCTCAATATTTTATGAAAATCTTATAATATTAGGTTCGTTTATCATGAAAATAAATAAATAAATAATAATAATAATATAACAATAACAATAAAGTGGGACATGGCTTAGTTATGATGTTTTGGTTCAATAATCAAAGGCATTATGAATCCATTATATTCATATGATATAGTTTAACCCATTTATCGGAGGACATTTTGATCATTTTTTCCTTTAAAAAAAAAAAGAGCTACAAATCTGAAATTATTCCCTAAAAAGTCGCCCAACTAACGTGTCTACATAATAGAGTTTTAGAGTAGCTCAGTGCTTTCCAAAGGTAAAGCAGTAGCCAAAGTCAACAGCGTCAAAAGCACGTTGGTGGCAAGTTTCATCCTCCACCGCTGACTTTTGATTCCTTTTGACGGGGACGCTCAGAGTCAACGGGCACTCCGAGCACGAGAAATAATTAAGTAGAGAGAAGGTCGGCGACGACTCCTCTTGCCTGCCTCGCCGATTGAGGTAATAGCATTGGCCGTAACCCCACCGAATTAGCTCACTTACCACCCACCGGAGTTTTATATGGCCAGTCTTCCGAAGTGGTGTGACGGCTCTTCTTGTCTTGCTTCGATGGGAGCAAAAATAGGCCATCAATTGACATCGACACCCAGTTCCAGAAGTTTCTCTCGACATCGATTTCGGAACGGAGGAACCCGTGAGCCGAGCTTTTTGCATCGATAAAACTGGAAAATCGTATCAGACTTGGATGCACGCCCTGGGAAAGGTAGTTTGCCAACTCAAGAAAACAGCATGGGTCCAATTCGGAGTGTAAGGTTGCCTGTTTGTCTGCCAGGAACCGGCTATGATTCAGCTAATTTAGATCTTTTGGATGTCCATGAAATTAAAGTCACATGCACTTCATCTCTCGCTGTCGGGCACTCTGTACTCGAGTGTTTCCATTCCGTCTTTTGAATCCGGCATTTGATGGTTCAAGATGGGGATAGATTCGAATCCATTGTCATTTCTAATTAAGTATCTTTAACATTCAGGTAATATATTTTTTAAAATTATATTGATATCTTTATAATTATAAAAATAAAATATCTACGTCCAATTAAGATATCAATTGTACCAACAAAAATATAAAAATAAAAAATAACTTTAACTTGATGGTGACGAACGACGTTAGCGATGATGAACGATAATACCACTCAATGTCAATACCACTAGAGGTCGCTAGTGATAGTTGTGGTGAAAAGTACGATGGAGAGAGATGATGGCCACTTATAACTGCATCGATGACGGGTATGATTACGTACTCAATGTCAATTTCGAAAATCCATATTTTTTCTACCATCGTTGGATATGTCCATCGGGAGCTCGACAATCGCTCACCTTCCAAAGCTTCTCTTCCCGATCGACAACAACTACGACGAATAGAACTCCTCTGATGAGCCCCCGATCTTCCCTTTTTCATGCTTATGCCAGAACCAATGTGGTAGCAAGGGGAGCGATAGGAGCTCCAACGACCCTAGCTTCGGGTCAAGCGATCCGCCCAATAGGCCGACGGCGAAGCGGCTACCATCTTCATCGTAAACACCGCAATGGGCGTTAATGAGGGTCCTGAGATAGAAAAATTCAAATGACAAAACTATGAAAGGAGACAACTTGGGGGTGTCGCCATCGGATGCGATAGAGTTGACGAGGAAGAGACAATCAGAGTCGGAGCGAGTGTCGTCCTTGTCGGAATAATGCCGTAGAGAAGACACTGACGATGTCGATGAAGGAAGAGCGTGGAGGCGACAATAAGGAGAAGGAGAACAGTAGCAACGTAGTTGCCGAGCAACGAAATGGCCCTTTCGTTGCTCAGCAATTACATCATCACTATCCTCCTCGCTCTTGGTCTCCTCATCGTGGCCTCCACGCCCTTCCTTGGTCAACATCGCTGACATCTTCTCCATAGGCATTACTCTAATAACGACAACGCTCGCTTCAACTCTGGCCACCTCTTCGTAGCTAACTCCATCGCATACGACAACGACACCCCCAAGCTATCCCCTTCCATAGTTGTGTCATTCAAATTCCTCTATCTCGGGACCCTCGTTAACACCCATTGCGACGTCTACGACAAAGATGGTGGCCACTTCACTGCTAACCCATAATGCGGATCATCTGACTCGAAGTTGAGGCCGTCAGAGCTCCTACTGCTCTCCCCATTGCCACATCAATTCTAGCATTGACATGAAAAAAGAAAGAAGGAAGGCTCGTTGAAACAATTATATTTGTCACGATTGTCATCGACCAGGAAGGAAAGCTCTGGAAGGTTGGCAAGTGAGCGATTGCCAAGCTCCCAGCGAACATATCCAACGACAAAAGAAAATTATGAATCCCGGAATTCAGTGCTGAGTATGTCGTCATACTCATCGTTGATGTAGTTACCGAACGACTCTTATCTCTCGTCGCCACTCTCCTCATCTACAATAACTACCCACAACAGCACTATCCACCATCAAGTTAAAAATTATCTTTTTATCCTTTATTTTCACATTTCCAATGATAAAACCGATATTATTATGATAAATGAACATAAATATTTTACTTTGTACGGAAGATCGAAATGCTACAAGTAACTAATTACAAGGGATAATCTATAATTAGTCCCATTTCTCATGTTGGGATAGGCATGATAGTTGGATTTAGATGGAGAATTTGGGATTCATTTCTAAGCATTCACTCACACAACAATGCATAGAAACAAAGCATATTATCATGGAACTTAGATATCTAAACATCACATACACTGATAACTCAGCAGTGAATCCAGAATGAATTTGATTGGTTAATAAAAAAAAGGAAGAAATCATGTAATGCCTTATTTGAAGCCACGATCATTCAAAGTAGATCTCCCTGCAGACAGAACGCCTATCATGACGAACTTTAGGTTGTGAAAACCCAAAGACAGACCCTCACCAAGAAATGGTCTGCCCATGCTGGTATATAAAATTTTCTCATCGAGGGGCCCAAAAATTGGACTGGAAATCACAATGAATCATGGGGAATTTGGTTGATCGGTGCATAAAAAACTGCTTGCATGCAGATCTCATTTGTCTAGAGAGAGCCACTGAGCAAGTTTATTGGCTAATAGTAAAGAAAAGAAACAAGGGCAAAAATTAAATAGTATGATGAAGCACAACATCTATGACAAAAGTTTGGCATATCACCTGCTCAGATTGGTACCTTTCCAATGTACAGGGAAACTGAGGATAGATTTATTAGAAATCCCAATACGTGCCCAGTCACTGAAAGAAATATGCCGGATACTCAATATCCCCAGTAATCATTCCGAATCTCATCATCAAACTTCTGCTTCAGTTCAGGATGCCTCTCAAAATATTCATCCGCTGTCATTGTGCTTATTTTTTGCTGCAAACAAAACAAGACTCTTTCAGAACCAACAAAAATAACAATGGCTATGAAGCAGTAACTAAATTGTGGCAGTGGCCATCATTGGGATATGCTGCTTCCTCACCTTCATCTCCTGAACTTCAACTATTTCTTTCTCCAGCCGTGCTGATTCCACCAAAGATTGCTTTTCTGCTTCTTTTAACTCAACCAGCTGCAGATAAAGAACAGCATAGATAAAAAAATTGAACAGTATTCAAGGACGCGTCTTGTACCACAGCATTCCTCGTGATTCAACCCAAGAATTCTCACCAGGTTGTGGAACAGAAAAAAAAAAACAAACCAAAACAGAAAAAGAAAGGTACCAAAGTAGTAGAGATCTCTCACCAGGGCATCAAATTTGGGTTTGTATTCTGGAGTCACAGTGTCAACATACTTGGGGATTTCTATGCCTGCAAATGAATAACCCTAAGTCACTCAGCATAAAACATACGAGAGAATAAGCATCTACATATTTAATCAACATGCTTCCATCAAAAGAAGAAGTATTGGATTCAGATCATCAACCCAATGTGTTCTCATATAAACTGTCACTCATCAGCTTTATGATTGAAGTTCAAAATTGGCCAAACTTTTTAATTCCCAATACATATGAAGCTTGTGTAAGATACAAGTTAGTGGAAAAGGAAGAAATGGAGTTCAGGCACATGAATATTTGGCAACGTAGATCTCTGAAGGTCGCAGAAGAGAACTGAAAAAGGAATATTCTCAGACCTCATTCACAGCTGCAGCAAGTCCAAACATGAGAAGATGACTCACATCAGACTATATTTACTTGTAGCATAATATAGTGTTGCTAAAATCATACTGAGAAAAGTTAATCTTATGTTAAGTCAAACCAGAAATAGATAATTATTTGCACAGTTTATAAAAAAAGAATGAGATATTCAATTTAAAAATAAAAAAATTGAATGTCCTTGCCAAAATAAAAGAAACTTGTTTAGAATGAACTTTTCCAGTCATAGTAATCAGAGATAGACCTTCAATCTTAGTAAGAAGGACCAAATAAAAAAGGGCAAGCTATCGCTAAGCCATACAAGAAACTTTGTTCTATTGTATCCACAATATTGTCTTTAATACTCAATTAGATGTTATATCTTTGTGGAAGCCAAAATACTCAACCCCATCACTCCAGTGATACAAGAACTGGCTTCAACAGTCTTTATGGATCAGAATTTAATCTATGATCACTGTGTACTTAATACATTCAGCATTTATTCTATCCAGTACAAATTCACCACATATAAGCTAAGGAAGATATGCGGTGTTACTTCTGCAACCGGATTTTTCACTGAAAAATGGTGTTAATAACAATGTATTACAGAAATGGAATATATTTCTCAATTTGGTCACAACTTGATAGTGTGACTCAGGCATTTCTCAGAGCCTATTTCTTTTATATAACAACATAAGAAAACCTCCATTCAAGAAAATTACAACAAAATATTTCAAACATCCATCAAAGGCTATCAGGATATGGGCCTTACTTTCATATGCCTGTTTGTACATATCCACCAAGTGCGACCCAATTCCTTTTCTGTAATATTCCCAGTCAATAGGTTCAGGTTCCTACAATTTATGAAGGAAAAAATTAAGGAACATTCATTAAAGGAGAAAGGAATTAACACCTAAAAAATAAAGAGAATATTTTGTTTCTAACAAGATTAGAGAATTAGGACAGAATGAAAATAACACTACATGGACAAAATAGTCAAACTTATAGCCAGACATGTCATCAATATGTTTGTTCCATCAATTTTCATGTCAAAGGTAAAAAAGAGAAATTAATCATTGAACCAGTAATTCAAATAAAAACAGAGGAATTAACAAAAATAAAATATTCATATTGAAAAAGAGACAATATGCAAATCTAAGTCAGAGATGATATACAGAATATGAACTAAATTTCATACTTGCATATCCAACAAATGCAGGCAGGAATGCTAAAAACTGCATAGCTTTTATCAGTGGTTGATGCAGAAAAATGCTACTGGCATGATGTACGGTATCCATGTACAATGTCCAGCACATGCATAAACACATCTTGAACATGACAGAGGTGACATTGTATAGTACCACTTTGCAACATATATAAGTTACCAAGCATGTATACAACACATGGTTTGGAAAACCTTGGGCCAATGTGTATTTCTTGATAACAACACAACCTTCGTGACCTAACAAGAAAATGGTTGTCACATATCATCCTAAGTCCACTATAGAGTAGGTCTTGGGTCTCTGGTCCACTCCCAACACAGGTAGGGAAAGTACTGATTGCTGAAATTGAATGGTAAACTTGTCCTGAGATGGTAATGACGTTGGAATAATTCCGCTAAACCTTCCAAATTAGTCAAACTACTATGCTAGTCAAAAAGAGGAACGATGTCACACACCTTGGCCCCACTTGACTGGCATAGTGAAGCCTAAGGCAGGCTGCACTATGCAGTCCCTTGTAGGTTGTATCCACTCCTTAACAGGGCTGTAATCAGCGTATGCTTCTGTTATGTAGTCAGCTATGCATGTCTGTACAGAACTCGTTCGGCCATATCTAGATTATATTGAATCATTTTGTTTTCATTTTATCTTGGATGGAGTCAGACCTAGTTGTCCATCAATGTATTCTACTAGAAAAGAAATAAGAATTATACAAATGTTTATTTCCATAAGTTAAAACACAAAAACCAAGAAAAGAAACATACACTCGACAAGTCATTGGGTTTTCTCTGGTATTGAACAGCATTTTTAACATGTTTGAAATACCTAAAACTATATTTTTTTCCTGAAACAGAAATCCAGAGAATTCACTTAATTTGTGATGCTGTGGAACATTCCACCCCACTCCGCATACCAATTTCCCATACACTAAGATGCTTGTGATGGTAAACTCTCTATCCTGTTCCACTATCATTAGATGTATTAATCAGTGCAGCATATATTTTCAACCCTCCATGCTGTTTTCACCAATTGTTTTTCAAATAAATATTTAAGCTGTAACCATAGCACACACTTATAAAAATTAAAAAAAGAAGAAGAAGAAGAAGAATGTCAACTGTATAGTTTTAAAAGTATGTTGAAAGAAAAGAGATCATCCTTTCAAAATGAAGATCTTTCACATATAAGTAAGACAAACAAGACGCTCTTGATTGACACTATACACAGCATCAGCAGTCTTCATTAGCAAATCATGAAACAACCATATACAAGGAACATCCTCATGAAATTTCAGAGGATTTACCATAGAAAAGGTATAAGCACAAATAAAGGTGGATACAGCATTTAAGATACTAGGTAAACAATAACCACCTCATCAGGGAAAAGCATCATATTCTAACGTGAACAGTTCTTAGAAAACGGAAGGAATCGATCTCAGCGTCTCCAAGTTCCTGCATCCTTTCTTCACATTGTTCATATATCATATCGATCGAGAACTCTACTATCAAATCTACGATCGAGATCCAAAAGACGGATTGTCTAAAGCCAGGCCATCTTCCAATCAATCGACCAATTGAGATCACACAGTTGAACGTCTCCCAAAGAGCATCATAAACAGAAAAGCACTCCCATAACAGAAGAAAGTAGCGAATCAAAGGCCTAAAAGAAAAGAAAACGAAACCCTGAATCCGACATCGCTTGGACTGGAATGGGGATTCCGGGGAGGGGGGTTTCTATACCTGGGAGAACTTAGTCTGCAGTTGGTGATTGACCTCGTCGAAGGAGCGGCGAAGGTTAGCGAACTCTTTGCGGGCCTCATCGGAGACGAGGAGCTTAGCCATGCCGTCCCAATCGATCGACTTGGTCGCCTTCGCGGCCACCTCCGCCACCTTCTTCACCCCGCTCCCGCTCATCCTCGTACTCCTCCACCTACTCTCCTCTTTCCAAAGGCGAAAGCGCCTCTCCCGTCTCTTCCCTCGCTCTGCGCACCGATCGCCGATTGGGCAGGGCGGAAGACGATGGGACGGCGGCCTTCTCGACCACAGGATATCACCCTGAACGTTGGCCTTCTGACGATCGAGCGGTCAGAAATGGGTCATCAGCACTCGCAATCACCGTCTATCAGGAGTTACAAGAGTCCCATCAGCACAGGCCATCCAAGTATCGAGTCTTGTAATTTAAAATTTTGTATTAAAATTCTTATAATTATAAAAATAAAAATAGTTAATTCTAATATCATTGTAATACAATGATGAATGACATAGCAGATGATGACATTACATGTTGAATTATCCATTTTATGAATGGAAAACCGATCATTTGAGACTAGTACAAAAAAAAGGAGAGAGAGTAGCTTCAGCGATTGTCATTAACACACATCCCATCCGATAAGAAAAGAAGAGTTTGTCATCGTTACCGGTCACACCTGATGTTTGTTTTGGTAGAAGTCACATCCGTCGACGACAATGGCTCTAATCCAGAAGGGAACCGTCTAGAGTAGAGCTGACGATGAGAGTTGCTCTTGGAGGTGGTACTCACCGACGAGCGGATCTCTGGCTATTGCACTGCTATTAAAGAACGGGAACCGAGAGTGGCTGGGGCTGCCGGGACTGAGGAGCTCATGTAGGGAGGGACCCGTCGAGGGTATTGTTCATCGGTGACCATTTGGTCAGTCTCACATGTTCCTGTAACTCACCTTGCCATCTCCTCGAGGTTGACAGTATTCTTCCACCTCTGCTGCTTGGCAGCACCTTCCAGTAGTTCTCTATCAAGGCTTTGGACATATTTTCTATTCACTTCACCGATTTTGATTCCTATTCCCCATTTCTTATGGGCATATCGACAATTTGTGTATTGATCTGAAAATCTCAACCATCAAATGACTAGGACACATTCTTTGAGTATTAGTCTTCGTCCCCTGGCCGAGCTCCTCAGCCCTAATTGATAAAAGTTAAGGTTTTCTTTGATAAATAATTAAGATTTTTTCAACTATACGAGGAAATCTTGTAGATCTGTTGAGAAAATCTTCACGAGGAAATCTTCATCCTAACATATATAAATAGGGAACACCACTACCAAATCATTGAGAGATCATCTTTTTATCGTCTTCACCTTATATTTTATCATGGTATCAGAGCTCCTTGCCTAGAGTAAGCTCCTCATCGATCTCCCCCTCCCCGCTGCTTCCTCTGCTTTCACGGGTGAAAGCTTCCCCTGCTTCCACGGACGAAAGCTTCCCCTCTACTGTCGTCAACAAATTCCTGTTTCCTCCCCTTGTTGCCGACAGCGAATCTTCCCCTTCTCTTTCTGAAACGACGACGGTTGTCCTACAGTCGTCACTTTCTTCCCAGTAGTAACTCTGGCTGTATCCTTTTGTTGTTGCCAGCTGTTTTCCAACCAACGAATCTTCGCGCTCTTCGCTGCCTCTTCTCAGGTTGTAATCGTAGACTCTCTTCTCCTCAGTGATTATGGTGCATTCTTGGTGCACGACGATAGCTTCTTCCTCTCTGCCTCCCGTCTGTCACGAACTTAGCTAGTTTTGTCTAAGCCGTGCGGTACCATTACGTGTCAATCTACAAAGGTCAACCTCCCCGACCTCCCACGATCCCTTAGGACCTGCGAAAGGAAGATGGGATAGAGAAAGCGCTTCACACAGGATCCATAAGCCACTCTTTCAGCAAACACTTTATAGTCAATGCAAATTCCAATCATAGACATCACAAGCTCAGAATGGTTGCACAACAAAGGTATAAGATTGGTCCACTATAGACCGAAATCTAGTACAAGTGTCCACATGACACAAACTTTCTGTGCAAGCCGACAATGACTGTCAAACTCACTCAAATAGGGCGTTTAGCCTTAGGCGAGCCCTTTACAAGCTTTACAAGTTAGAACAAACCGAAAAGGGATACGGACATGCATAAGCATTACATTGAACAAGCCGTTTACAATTGTTCATGACACGCCGCTCATCCCCTGCAAACGCAGAAGAACGAAGCCTCTCGCCCGCAAACCAATTTCATCACATCGGTTCAAGATCGACATCCTTGACAAGAGTACCATCTTGCGGGGCAATGATAAAAGTTAAGATTTTTCTTAATAAACAATTAAGATTTCTCCAACTACATGAGAAAATCTCGTAGATCTGTTGAAAAAATCTTCATCCTAACATGAGAAAATCTTCATCCTAATGTATATAAATAAAGAACATCTTCTTATCATCTTCACCTTATATTTTATCACCAACAACCCCAGCCCCTCTTCGTTCTTAAGCAGTAGCAATTGATGATCCTTGCGTTCGTCAATGAGTTTCACCTCTGAGACCGGCTCTCCTTCCTCGACGGCCCGACTTCGAACAGCTCTCTTCATATGGCCCAAAGTGTCGTCGTCATCAGCGACGGACGTGATTTCCATCCAGGCATCGGGTGTCATAGCCCGAGCGACATCGATGATAGACTGTTATTTCTTTGTCGAATGGGGTGCCAACAGGAACCACCGCACCGAAGCTAGTCTAACTAAATTGGCTCCACCAGCAATAATGGGATGGGCCTTGCGGAGGCCACTCGCCCCTCTCTTCCACGATGCCCAAATAACAATTTTGCCATTCACGAAATGGGTGATTTAGTACATGATGTTAATTGTTTCAATTTTAATCAGTACAATGAATGATATTAGAGAAAAATAAGATTAATTATTTGACTTTCATGAGTATAATTAGCCTGTATAGCAAAGTATAACTCAGTCGAGAGCTTAGTTATGACTACATGATATGAATCTGATCATTTACAAATAGACGTCCAATTACTAAAAGTTAAAGATTAAGAAACAAAGACACTAAAAAGAATATATATATATATATATATATATAACAAGAAATCCACAATTTGAAGAGTTTCAGCTCAACAAATTACACGTACTCCGAGCAATCCAAGCAAGAAAATGAGCAATTGGCGTATGAGCATCCAAAAGAGGGATGACATGGATGAGTCCGAACAAGAGTACACACGTAACTGATGCTACTGTGAACACAAAAGCATCCAAAAGATCCATCACCAATGAGATTTAGCACATGATTGAGAAAGCACAATCAATTAAATCTTTGATCTAAACTCTTTCTTTGGCACATCCTTTGCAAAGGACTGCTGTCTTGGCTCAATCGGCACATGATCGAGTTTTAACGTCCGAGAATGTCACTGCACAGGCTGTGAATTTTGATTTTGATGTGTATGATATGGGTGCCAACAGTGTTAAACAAAAGAATATTGATAAGTAAAACCTCAACAAATGCCACCTGATCAGATCGAAAGTTCGGACAAACAGAAAGACTGTTCGTTTCCCAGGGAAGAAAATTTATAATCACCGTTCTTCGGGAAATAACTTTCCCTTGGCAGCACTGTTCTACAGTAGACTAAGATTTCTGACCGTGATCAAAATGCCGCTGGGAAAGCAATAGTTTTGTCCGCTCTAGAATGCCAAAGAAGATTGAGCCGCCAATACCAATCCATAGCACTCTTGGTCCGATACCCTGTCAAGAAACTCAAAACAATGAAAGGTAAATGAGACATTGATCCTCATCAAGAAGCATTATGGTTTGCTTACTGCACCGCAAATACAATCTGCGTATGGCAAAATCTTATAGCAGGTGGCTCCTATACCACATGAGCAAAGTTGTATTTGGAGTTCATTGTGTAAGATTGTCTTGGCTCCTATACCAAGTAGCATAAGATTGTCCCATGCACCAGTCATGGTTCATTGTGTAAGTTCGAAACATGTGTTCGGAGTTGGTGTTCAAACTCATAGATTATATATAAAGAGAGTAATCAAACTGCTGTCGATGCATTGTTTTCACTAAATTATAAACTAAAGCATTCTCCAGAACAAAACATTCATATAAATATGGCCCTCATAATCATTGCTGCAAGTTACTTCAATCTAGCTAAATTTTCTGAAAGCCCATATTTCATTTGACCAAAATAGTCCATAATTCTAAAACATATAAGGTCCAACAATGTTGGTACAAGAATTGAACATTTTAAAATATTGGATTGTTACTAGCATTATAGCCTCTGAACAACTCCACTAAAGATACTTTCTTTTTTCAAAAGCCAAAAACTTGGAAAATAATTTATATGCTGGATCTACACACATGGCAGGTCAGAAATTAGTAATTTTCTACAGAGGGACATCATTGACAATAGCATAAAATGGAACCTTCTAGATGGATAAAAAAGATACGGGCAGAAAAACACAATCAGAAACAACCAGACCTTTAAGAAAGCAGCTGGACCTTCTTCTCTCAAAATTGTCTGAGCACAATTAAGTATCCCCTTGTACTGGTTTGCTGAGCCCTGCAACCCAAGGCAGATGAAGTCGATCATTCATATACGATTCCTGTACTACAGAATAGGACTTGAAGAAGATGTTGTTACCTGAACCATTAATCTCGTCTTCATGACATCAAGTGGTGTAGTTATCGCTCCAGTTATTGCACCTGAAGGCCAGAAAGGTTTATAAGAAATTAGAACCAAAACGGTACGATAAAAAAATGTTATATCCAAAATGTTATAAGAAAAACAATGGTAGAATCTCTAGTAGATTCAGCCGTTTCAGCTAACATGTTAGCTGATATATGAAATCAATAATAGCTACCAAAATTTGACAATCCAATTACAGTTGGAAGATGGCCAACAACTGTGAGCTACTTTCCAAATATGTCAAGGTAGATCCTAATTGTAAATTATTTAAAAAATATCAAAATGTCAAGTTAACCTAAAAGATATCAATAATGATGAAGAAATTCTAACACGAAAAACTTGACCACAAGTATGTATCTGACCAAAACTAGTAGCTTGGAGAATGAACAGCCTTCCCAAACTTCTTGCTGAAGAATTTATACATTTTCTGATTGAATATTTAGTGCAAAGTTCTGTGTGTGTGCGTGTATATGATAAAAGAGGGAAAAACTTAAATATAATACATAAACTAAGCAGAGAACAAGATATTACATAGTTATGATACATTGACTCACGAATAAAAGTTTCATGTGGGACATTTCTAGCATCATAGATAGAAGGGACAAGCAGATATTTGGTACCATAGCAGACAAAAGAACAGGCAAATTTTCAGTTGCAAAAAAGAACTACTTATATTTGACATTGTAAGGTCAAGCCTGCATCCTAAGATATGCATGGAGATGATGTTAAGAAGCACCAGTAGAATTTGAGTTTACCAGCAAAAGCACCAATTATAGCATTCTCTGGATCATTTAACTCCCTCCTTGCCTGCAAGAATAAAGAAAACAAGGAAAGATTTAATTACTAGCTCTCTCATTTCGCAAGGTAACGTGTTTCTCCATCCTCATAAAGTTCCACTAAAAGAAAATTAATATTTGTAGTGGTGGCAATAACCCAGGTCAACTCAAGCATTGTGTAGAACCACAAAAACAGAACCAATTTTGGGCATGATGGTTATTGGAAACTGGACCTGGATATTAAATGAGGTTAACACATCAAGACAATCTACAACCAACCTTATCAACCTCGATGTGACACAATTTATCTGATGTTAACAAGTCATCTTGACCTGGTATGTCCAAATGCGTAAACCAAACCTGAGCTGGCCTTAAAATAGGACAAAGGTTTTTATCCTGACCTGGATTTCAAACAGGCCTGACAAACCCTGGTTTTCCAGTATGTTCAAATGCTTAAACCACACCGCAACTAGATTTAAAATAGAACACCTGAAAGCCAAACCCTGCTTTTCCAGTATGTTCAAATGCTTAAACCACACCTGAACTAGATTTAAAATAGAACATAAGTTTTTAGTCTTGGCTTGTACTATTGACAGAGGCCTTATGAAATCTGGTTCTTTGAGTTGAAACTGCCACAAAAAAAGCATAAGAAGCTGATCCCTTTTGTAAGAACCATCATCAATTCTATAATTATATAAGAAGCATTCAGGTTAAACTTTTGTTGCATCACATTGTTCACAAGAATTCAATATTAACCAATCACCAAAGTAAAAACAAATTGCACAATTGAAACTTATATAATTAAGGACCGAGTCTCCCAGATCTAGTAATCTAGGCAAGTAGCAAAAACATACTCCACAGAAGACTGAGTCAAAAAGTTTCTTGCTCAGATATGATGCAGTTCGTTATAGACAGAATTATGTTGCCAATGAAAGAGATATACATTGGTTAATGATGATGGCAAGAGAAAGGAAAAACCATATATCAAACAAGAAATCCACTGAAACACCATAATCCAACTAAACATTGATCAAGGTGTTACCTTTGATGTGATCAACCAGGGGTGAAGCTAAGGTTTTGTTGTTTCTCTCAGATATGACCATTAATATAACTTTCAAATGGATGAAAATATTCAAGGTTTTGTGCTTTTTTGGTCCTAAATTGAAACTTAGTACAATGTGTTCTAACATAACATTGACCCATGCAAGACCCAGCTTCGGCAGGAGATTCATGCACTACTGCACTTTTACATGTTTCTTTACCATGTTTTGTTCAAACAAGTTTATGCTAGAATATGCTGTATGCTCTTCTTATAGAATTGTATTTCTATGTGGATCCACCTAAAGGAATTGTATTCTTATGTGATTTTGGCCATGTACCATAAAACAACCTTCTATTCGTGTCTACAATGATACAATCACTGAAGCAAAATTTCACATACTTTTTAGTTGTTAAAACCTTCTTTCTAATAATGGTCACCTTGCTAAGCACATCCAGGAAAGTTGATGGTCTACGAGGAAAGGCTACATACTTCTAAATTCAGGTTATTTGAAACAGATCAACAATCACCTACAAACGCACATGCAGAGCATCTCGTCAATGGAACTATTATGAGCTCATATGAATCTTACCGCAATCTTATATCCAATTCGAATCTGCTCGTATATACAAAATTGTATTGCATCAAACGGTAAATCCCGTAACAGAAACGAACTATATCCCTGCAACAAAGGGAATCTCAGAATTACCGAAATAGAGAATGCAACAAGTAATAGTGCTAGATTATGAGCAAACAATAAATACTGCATTAGTAACCAAGAATAGGCCATGGTAAACTCATGAATAGACTATGCACCACATACAGCATAAAGACCCCTGATCCCTTCTTTAGCAACAATAAGACGAACAGCATTTGGTGCAGTGGTAAATTGCCCAGTCTGCATCCTTTGTTTAACTACCTAGAAAGATTAACGATCAGAACAAACTTAAGAAAATGATGATTTTCAATTGAATGTCATATACTCACCTCTGTTGGGACACGAATAAGAGAAGAAGCAGCTCCTCCAATAGCACCTGCAGTCTAAGTGATTTTTCCCATTTCCTAAGAACCTAATATGCATTAAAAGTAACAAGATTCCACCAGGCAACAAAATAGCACCAACTAAGAGTAGACAAAAATTTATGCCGTATCTATTTCAAGCAACAGACACAAGTTTTATGATCATCAAAAAGACCAAAAACGACAATGCAGCTTTACATTGGAAAAGAAGCTTATGTCAGCTAGGATAATAGAGGATAGCTTTATTCATACCAAATCTTTTATAGAAAACTCAAGACCATAAGTTACTTCACATTAAGCATAATTTAATATCATAATAAAAAACAACAGGTTATGCATACTGTAAAGCAACAAAAATACCATTTAGATGTAATCAGCAAGCAAACAGATAACGAGCTAACAAGCAATCTATGGTCTATGCGATGAATCAATCAACCAAGTTTTCTAGCATTTATATGATCTCCCACAATGCTGACTTAGTTGACACAACACTCTTCCACTAAAAGATTCACATCAAACCCTTACGAAAAAGGGGCACGAAAACAAAAAAACTCTGTTTATCATTCTGCAAATATCACCAAATTTACAAGTTCGGAAGTAGAAAAGGCCATTTTCCAAGCCATTTCCACATCAATATTGGGTCAGTCATATAGCATGACTTGAACTTCAGAAGGCTCAACGGAATACTGAATACATATTATGACCTACTCTTAGCCTAACCATCAGCCCTCCGAATTTGTTGCTTCCTACCCAAAGCAAGCTTTAAGCAATTGAAGAATTTTCATAAAACTTGAGCCTGGTTGGAAGGCAGCAAAATTACATTCTATTTCAAACTCGAGATAAGAATCATAACAAAATTTCAAATAAGCATGTAAACATGTTATAGAATTATATAAGTATACTATCTTGCCTTTCCCTTTAAAGTGAAACTTTGTTCGATAGGTCAAATGGAATTTTCTTGCACCAGTAAACCTTATTTATAATATATTCAAACCAACAACAATGGCAGCTTAGCCATCTCTGTTATGTAAGAAAGGGAAAAGAATGCTGAACACAAGATTGACTTTGACCAGCAAAACACAAAAATAACCAACTTAAAGTAAAAGGGTAATGTTGGACCTGTCTGGATGTGTTAAAAGCTGGTCAACACAATTATCCTGATTAACAAATGGATTGAGTTAATAATTAGGAATTTGACCCAAATGACGTACACTGACCCAAATAATAATGGGGACTAAAATGTTATTGAGCATGATTATTTAGATTGCTACGTTATTCAAGCCATGTATAGATCCTGTAGATATGGATTAGATCCTGTAGTTAATGAGTTATTTGTATTTAAAATATCAGATTAACCATCACCATGAACCTGACGTGACTTAACCTGCATTTAGTCATAGACTATATAAGTGGGTCAAATAATTTCAAATGCAGATTAACCATCATCGTGAACCCAACATGACTTTATCTGCACCAAATTTGTATTAATTGCATCACGTGGGCTAGGCTGCCAGTTAGATTTGGAAATTCGATATCACCATCAACCAGGTCCAGTGCAAGTTTAATACTTCCATCCTATTATATAAATCATAATACAAACCATATCAAACTCAAGTAGACCACCTCAACAAACACTGACTGACAATATGGCCAGAGCGACTCCTCTTATAGTTGATTCAGAAACAGCAAATAAACTTTTGAAAAAGAAACAAACCAGTTGAGCAACCACATGCATTTGTTTCCACAGATGTTAGAAAGTTCTAATCTCAGGCTGATGTTTTATGTCATTACCAAAGGGTTGACCAACCAGATCATAAATCTTTTAACAAAAAGACCATCCAAAAAAGGTCAGGTCCACTGATATGTGCAGTACTAACCTCACATAGTGGTTAAACCCATGCAGATGCCTATGATTCATGGCTCCTGATGAAATGTTCATCTGCTATACCCTTTTTGCAAACATAAATAGTAAACATCATATGAAATTTGCATGAACTTATCAAATGAGAAAAATATTACTGGTTCACTGGAATACACAAATCATAACAGACACTTTGCACCATCCTCACACCTCTATGCTTCATAACTCCTTAACAAAATGTTTCTCTACTAGACTTCTTTTAGCAAAAGTAAGCAGCAAGATGACTTGGAAATTGTTTAACTTACCAAATGAGCAAAAGCGCTGAGATTCTCTGGAAACACCCTCAATAATTTTTGTTTGGTAGGTTCATATATACCCACAAATATAGCAGAGGCCCTGTTAATCAAATTTGTAAATGTTTCTGGAGACTTTTGACTGAACAAAAAGAAAGTAATATCAATACAGCAAAAGTTCTCCAATGCAAAAGTAAATGGCAATAAATGACCTAAAAATTAGGCAATTAGGACAAAAAGAAAGTTAATCAGAAACAATAACCGTGCACACCATTTTTCTCCCTTCAAATACTTCAAGGCTCAAGTTCCAGAAAGTATGTGACATAATGAATAACTTGAAAGCAATAAGTAGTCTTGAAAGGAGTGATATCTAAGATATTGTATGGTGATAACGGTGAGATAAAGGCTATTCTTATATTAGCAACGCAGCCAACAATGACAAGATGTAGGGAATATGACAATAATCCGGTACCTCGAGGACTGGCCGTAATCATAAAAATTACTTTCAAACAAACTAGTGCTACGACATTGATAAAGCTTACTTTATCATAATTAAGGGATAATTTAATAACTTAAAGACAGGCAAGTGTATTTTTTGGTCCATAAGAGAATTAATGCAAGTAGTGAATGGAGTACTCACGGCAAGACCCCAGCAAGGTTGCCAGCCAATCCAGAATACAGGCCTCTCCAATAAATTTTGCTCCCACCATGAGCAGCCTATAGGGAGAACAACAAGAAAAAGGTCCATTTGACTGTTCTGAAGTAAATATTCTTGGCTCACCAAAATTCATAGAACCAGATTAGAACCAGAATCTAGTATCATGCAATTAATGTATAACAGTAGCATGATCTTTTGCTTAAAGAGGTTGAGAAATCCTCTTCAACTAGTATTGAACTGCTTCATAAACCACTAGAGAAGTTATCTTGTATGTTTTTAAGTATAAGTTCTGTCAGGTCTGAAGTAAATTATCCTCTTCAACTAGTATTGAACTGCTTCTTAAACCATTTGACTGTTCTGAAGTAAATATTCTTGGCTCACCAAAATTCATAGAACCAGATTAGAACCAGAATCTAGTATCATGCAATTAATGTATAACAGTAGCATGATCTTTTGCTTAAAGAGGTTGAGAAATCCTCTTCAACTAGTATTGAACTGCTTTTTAAACCACTAGAGAAGTTATCTTGTATGTTTTTAAGTATAAGTTCTGTCAGGTCTGAAGTAAATTATCCTCTTCAACTAGTATTGAACTGCTTCTTAAACCATTTGACTGTTCTGAAGTAAATATTCTTGGCTCACCAAAATTCATAGAACCAGATTAGAACCAGAATCTAGTATCATGCAATTAATGTATAACAGTAGCATGATCTTTAGCTTAAAGAGGTTGAGAAATCCTCTTCAACAAGTATTGAACTGCTTCTTAAACCACTAGAGAAGTTATCTTGTATGTTTTTAAGTATAAGTTCTGTCAGGTCTGAAGGTACACGTGTCTGAGACAACTAACCAACACATTTCCTCTAGCAGAACAATTCCCTTGACTTATTGTTGTTTTACAATTGAGGTCTCAAAGCTCTCAATAGATTATTTCACTTAAAACTGGAATTTCTGCATAAGTAACTACCTGAAGCCGGGTTTTTATTGTATCTATTGGATATAGAACTGTTTCAACAACGACACCAGCAGTTGCTCCGGCTATAACACCATCTGAAGAGGAGAAAAAAAGATTATTTTAAACATGCAAGAGAAATATCAAGTTTGAGTTCTGAATACACTGAATAAGTCAAGAAAAAAAAATTGTAGTAATCGATATCTTAATCTCATGGGCCTTCTTGCATTTCTGACCGTGCAACAAAAGCAGAAGCTTGCAGGCCTTGGACTTTTGCAGAATCAACTTTACCAAAGACTAATAAGCTAGGAACATATTGTTGGCTGACATGTATGTGATGCTTCGAAAACAATTATAGCAGAGCATCATCAGTTTGACCTTGACAAGGCAAAATAGGCTTCAGCACATACTGATCACCCTACAAACCGCAACAGTGAGATTCCCTGCACTGTGCTGCCCTGTATTTTTCCAAAACCACTAAAAGTTTAATGATATTATTTGTTTAGATGTTCACTGCAATATAATGTCCAACCATATTTCTGAATAGAAAAAGTTTGGTATATCTGAACTTTGAAAAGCAATTCAGTTACCTTGCTACGATACTACAACTAGTTACTCCAAAAAGAAAAATTCTTGGTCTTGTTTCAATACATTTCTTGATGAGCCATCAAGCATGATAATTCAAATTAATTTGAGAAGTACAAAGACACAGAAGTTACCACATAATGCACGTAAAAAGTTAAACGGTTCCTCGCCCATGGTGACTGAAGCAAATGGCTTCCTTATTTCCATTGTAGAGTTCGACAATTTACTTCTGCATACATCTACAAAATTAAATATACTTATGAGATAGAAAACAATGAAATTAAAATTGAAACAAAATGAACAAAATCAGCTGTTAGTATTTATCTTAATATTAATAAAAACTCAGCGACCAAGGTTGTCAAGTCGCTTTTCTACCTAGGATCGTAAAGGGGTCAATAAACTTGCATCAAAAGATCAAAACATAGTATTGCAAGATCCTACAATTTATAAAAAAACTAATTTTAAGATCTATACATATGCTTAATAGAAATTTATAATTTTTTTGTTAAGATTTACTAACTCTAGTTTGTTCTTAAGTTAATAATTGTACTTTTATTAAAGTGAATGCATAATTTTATAATAGTAATTCTTATATAAATGAATAATAATTTTATGGTTTTGTGTTTTTTTCCAGGTTTACAAAGGCTCAGCTGATTCTCCTTTATTACTCAAGAATCTTAACTTAGAAAGACATTACTAAAGAGGTTTTGTATTAGTGATGATATTTCTATTGTACTAATTAAAGAATTTTGTACAACAATGATGATACTTGAAGTAGAAATTTTGAGTTATCAATGTAATATTTTGGTTTCTTTGAACTACAGTAGCATTTATAAAGTAAACAATAACTCTACTGAGCATCACACCATTATCTTTTGCTCTTCTAAGAATAAATTGCAGGTCCTTTTTGAGCGGAGACAGTAGAGTTCAGTTTCACTAGAGTTGATCTCAATTGACCCAATCCACAAGCTTGATGATTTTGTCTTGTTTAAAATGTATTCCAGTAAAATAGGTCTAGGAATTCAGATCCTATTGTCCCCAGACAACATCACATTTGATCAAAATTGAAACCACAAACAGCTTATAATTGGTTCAAGGATAACAGATAAGGTGAGAAGAGGGATGGGGAGGAAAGGAAAAAAGCAGGGTAGAGAGAAGAGTAGGGGAGGTGACGAAAGGATAGGAGAGTAGAGTGGGAGGAGATGAGAGAACAGGCGAGGGAGAAGAGTCAAAAACAGGAGAGAGGAGGAGGGGATATACCCAGGGGCATGGCGGCTCCACCCACAGCAGCAGGAGGGGAATGCAAAAAGGTTAGGGCATCCTCCTTGCGTTTCTGGAGTCTATGAGACTCTCAATTTTTTTTTCTTTTACTGTTTTATATGAGGCCTTTTGAGTCGACCGATTTTACCAAGTCAACATGCGAGTCGGCCCAAGTCCATTCAAACACTGGCTCAATGACCAAGCCGACTTGGCAGTCTTGCTCTAGACCGAACAATTCTATGGTCCAGATCATCATTTTCCTAAACTTGTCAATGACTATTGAACACCTGCATAGCACCAAAACACTCTATAAGCTAGGTGATGCATCTAGGTTGTTAATCAACTATGTTAGACCTGACATGTTGGAGTAAATATTAATAATATGAACAAATGAACAATACAGGGCACATGTAATTATCATGTCAAATATACTTGATTGGGATTCCATACTATAAACACTCATGTAATGTTATTTCTGAAGAGTACGATTTTTGTTGCAATTTTAGGCAACCATTTGGAACCCCTAACCGAAGATTAAGGTGCCAACTCTATCACATCACATACTTTGCCATCACAAAACAGGCATATGGTAATGGTGACATGATGCATGGTGTGCACGTGTAAAAACAAAGCACATCAAAAGCACAGATGCCACATCACAGAATGCATTATACCATTTACCTATGGTTGTTTAGAATTAATCATAATGTTTACGTTTGCAAAATATTTTAGTAAGTTCACAAAACCCTTGTTTCAGTAAGTTCACTAGGACCATCTATATCTTCAGATGGCATGATTATATTCTATTTTCTACCAGGAATTATCTCAATAGAAGCTCGAATATTCTACCATGATTATTACAGAGATTAAGGTTTTGTACTTGATAAAGTGTATTTATGGACATCAACAAACACACAGAATAAGTGGCCAAAAATCACAAATATTGATTAAGTTGTGAATACAACTAAAGCTTCATATCAACGAAAAGCCTCAAGTTCGATCAAAATATTCTATTTTCTACCAGGAATAATCTCAATAGAAGTTCAAATATTCTACCATGATTATTATAGAGATTAAGGTTTTGTACTTGATAAAGTGTATTTATGGACATCAACAAACAAACAGAATAAGTGGCCAAAAATCACAAATGTTGATTAAGTTGTGAATATAACTAAAGCTTCGTATCAATGAAAAGCCTCAAGTTCAATCAAAAAGAAAATAACCAATGGCCGCTAGCTTACTTGAGATTGTCTAAGTCATGGAGCACCCTAACCCTAGTGACATCCGTCAACAAAGGTCAGTCTATTTGCAACCTTGCAAGGCCCACTAACGTCATGTAAAGAAAGAAACCATTAGTGGAAGGCACGAGTAGCATGTAAAATGCCATCGTCTTAGAGAGAAGAGTGGAATAAACAATTGATTAAACAACAATTTATAACTTTATTATCAAATCAAAAGGTAAGCATAAGTCTAAGAACGATAGTAAACAATCAAGTGTCAAAGTGAAGCTTGAGTCTAGATGCGTCGTATGCTATGCGAGCTCTAGACTGCCAAGAAGGGGATATCAACTAACCAACTACAAAGCATAGCTAATATATCCATTAGATTGTATGGTTAACAATCTCAACATAACATCCAATCTAGCAGCTAGTAGTCTGATGAGAGGTGACCTGGTGAAGTAGTAGGACGACTTCCACTATCAATGGAAATAATTGGAGGATCCATGAATGCCAAATTATGCCTACAACAGAACAATCATACGAATTAAGCAAACTCCAAACAACAGTCAACTGCATATGCAACTTGTAATCAGTCCAAAGTGTGCTGCTTCATATAAAATACATGTTCGCGTCACAATGTTAATTAAGCCTACAAAATAGGCACTTGTACGAATCATTATACACAAGCAATATATGAAGATAACAAAAGACAGGAAGATAGGCTCCATGAGAAATTGTTTTCCTTTTATTTTTTCTTTCATTCTTGTCACTAAAACACATGAACAACAACACTTGCATAGTCCCATTTCTTGTAATCCTTCATATATTTTCTCTTTAGTCTCGAAGTTAGTCGATTATCAAATTATACACATCACTTATACACATGTCTAGAGCTGAACTAGTGACTTAGCGAGGGAATTGACGCCTTGATCGTATGCGGTTCAAATCGAACACGGAATGTTCAAACTGAGAAGCAATACGGTCGAACATGAATAAGAAACATAAGAACCCTAAAACTCAAGTATCATACATTTTGAGGCTAATGTACCCATCAAAATTCAAGAAAGCGCCAAAATAGGAATTGAATGAGGAACCCACCTACGATGATGGGACGAACCGACGGCGGCGAGGTCCAAGATGTGCGCTGGCGACGGTGTCCAGGTTCTTGCGGGAGGCAAGTTGAGGAAGCAAACAGAGACACAAGAGCCGTAACAGCTCTGCAGCTCTAGGGTTCAGTGGATCCGAGAAGTAGGGGCCTGCTTGCTTCCCGAGTTAGGCCGTGTTATATAAATATATATATATATATATAAATATATATATATATATATGTATATGTATAAATACATATACATATACATATATATATATACATACATGTATATATACATGTATATATACATGTACATGTATATATGTATATATATACATATATACATGTACATGTATATATACATGTATATATATATGTATATATATATATATATATGTATATATATATATATATGTATAATATATATGTATATTATATATATATAATATACATATACATATATATATATATATGTATATATATATAAATACATATGTATAAAAGTATGTATATATTGTTGAATCTCGGATTTTGATGATGAAACTAATTGATTGTGTTTTGTTATTTAACTGCGTGTTGAGTTACGCATGTCTATTATCGATCAGGTTTAGACAGTTGACGCTGGAGGAATTGACGTTGCGTCGGAGGTGATCATGTCAGAATATTGGATGTCGAACCGGAGGTTCGGTCGACTATCGGCAGGAGGCTTTGGACGTCGGGCATTGGGTCAAGAAGTGCAGAGTTGCGCCATGGATATCGGGGTTGCGAAGGTCAACCGCCGATTGGGCAACAAGCCACAAGAGAGGACGATGTGCCGAAGGATCAGAGGAAGTGCCGACCAATGACATGCTGGGCAACTGGATGTCAATTTGCGTTGTAATAATTGTCTAGATCGAAGTAGGGTGTTTGTTTGTGCAGGAGTAACTACGATAATGATGAAGACATAAAGTGAAACAAAGGGCCGAAGTCAAGTACGATGAATCGTTAGGAGTTCGAGTGTTCGACGGAAGTCTGAAGATTCATTGAGAGTATTGTCGGAACCAGCCGAGAACGAGTATGGAGCTTGCCGAAGGGTTTTTGGAAGTTCGCCGGAAGGTTCGTCAGAAGTTTGCAGAGCTTGCCAAGAAAGATCGAAGCTTGCCAAAGAAGCTCGGGGGAACTAGCCAAAATCATCGTGGAGTCCGAGAGCTTGCTGGGAGTCCGCAGGATGGTTTCCGAGGGATCGTCGAAAGACCGCCGGAAGTTCGCCGGAAGAAGACTTGACTTGCGGACTTTGTAATAGCTTAGGAATGTCTTTAAATTCGTAGTTAGCACATTAATTTGGGTTAGGATTATGTGTTAATCCTTTAACCCGAGTATGGGCCCATTGGGCCTTGTTTGGGATCGGTTTGGGCCGAGTTTTCGGCCCAAACCAGGAAGTTGATGTGTGCTGGGCGGTAGCACCTCCAGTACATTGAAAACCAAAGCGAGTAGCGCTTGCTGGCCGTGGAGTGGTAATCGCCCCTGTGTCGGGTCTCCCAGGATCGACACAAGTGGCACCGCCTCTGACAGGTTGACACCGGGAAACTCAAAAAAATTCAAATTTGGAGCCCAAATTTAAATTCATTTTGAGCCTATAAATACCCCCCTTTCTCAGCTGAAAGTGCAACCCTTTAGAGTTAAATTTTGAGCAAATAAGTCTTGTGAAAGTCTTGTTCTTCATTTGCTTAAGCGTTCATCTCATTTCCTTCTCTTTGTGAAAACTTGTAAGAGTGTGAACCTCTTGTAAAAGGGTTGTAAGAGGGGTATTTGGTCTTTCCCCTTCAAAAGGATTTGCTAGTGGAAGATGGGAGCCTCATCGGAGAAGGTTTCGGAAGTCGATGTAGGTCACTTTGATCGAACCACTATACATCGCTGCGTCTTGATTGTGTGAGTGTTTAAATTTCTGTTTTATCTCTTTACTTTGCTGCAAGCTTTTATTTGCTCCACTTCCTTTTTCATCTTATTACGTATGCTTTAAATTTAGAACACAATCAAATCGGTTTCAAACGAAACGTTGCTTTCATCGTACGAAGTTTCCGAAGCTTGTTTTAAATCGTTGAAAAGTTATCATTTTATCTACTGCACTAATTCACCCCCCTCCTCCCTCTTAGTGTCGCTTGATCCCTAACATATATATGTATTTATATATATACATATATATATGTATATATATACATATTTACCAAAAAAAAAAGTATATATATAAACATATATATACATACATATAAATACATATATATATATGAATTTTATAAATAATATATAATTCATAAAATAAAAATATATATGTTAATTTATTATCTTTTGATGAGTAAAGCAAAATTATTCTAATTATATTTAATGTTAATACATTTTAATATATATTTTTGTTGTAATCAATGGATTTTTAAAACACTATACCAAACAATCTGGTTCAAATAATTATCCAAAATCCTAAAAAAGGATAAAGGTTGCATACACGTACGTATGTCCGATTTATGTATTAAATTTAAGTTTAGCATATATATATATATATATTCAGACAAAATCTCAAATCTTGTACCTTTGGTTACATGACAATTGACGTATTATGATATCACTAGCATCCCCTACAAACGTATTGGACAACATAAAATATTGAATAATTATTAAAACAAGAACAAGAAGAAAGTCATACCATTCGAACTGTCGCCGCAATCTTTGTGCCATTTAGCTATCTAAAAAGTAATATACTCTTTTTAAATTATAATTATTTTGATCTTTATTAATACATTTTACTATGATTTCATTATATCTCTGCATACATACATCTTCTCACAACACTAATAATAATTATTTTATAATATTTATAAATTACCTTATTCCATATTTACAGGGTGATTTTTCTAAAAAAAATATACATTTTAGATATTTTTCAATCGGTACCTTTTTTTTCAATTTATACCCCTACTTTAAAATACCAAAAATACTCCTTAAAAAATTTTCACTAAATTTTTCTACCTATTTTTTTTATCAAATTTATATCGTTATATCATTTTTATTTGACTTGTTTATGGTTTTTTTAATAGTATTTATAATATTTTTATTAAGGTTTTACAGTGTTTTCATTTAGTATTTTTTTTTGTTATAGTGGTCAGAACACTATAATAGGTCAAAAATACTATAACAGACGAAAATTTTTCAAGCGATAATTTGAGTTTTTTAATTGTGGGTAATGTTGGAGAAAAATTAAATGAAAGTATCGATTAGAAAATCTCAAAAAATATTTTTTGAAAAAAACTCACTCATGATCAGATAATAAGTGATTCTTGCTTATTTTTATTATTTATTCAATTTACATCAAATTATTCTATCAAAAAAAAAATCTAACTCTGCAGAGAATTTTGGTACTGTGTTGTGAGATACAATATTACTTATCTCGATTTAATGATTATAAACTTTCTCACGTATTTCACAAGAGGAATTATGATAAATTCTTATATTCGGCACGAGTTTTACCACCGGACCCAATGTTCCGATTTATGACAGCGCGAATTATTATATTTGTTTTCGTTACATCAAATAAAGTTTAGTTTTTTCTTCTTTAAAAAAAGTTACATCAAAGTGTTGACGGATAAAGATGCATATAATAAAAATACTTATGTATTCAATTAGATATGTGCATGTTTCATTTATGTCACCCCATTAACATTAACACACATGCAATTCAGAGGGACAAACAAATATGATATTTTCAAAGAACAGACACGTAAAACCTCAAAATCCATTTAAATATCATTGCTTTCCATCGTACTCCCAAAACGTACTCTGCCCATCTCAACTCTATCACTATGTATAATCACCCTCGAGTTCCTCATCAAAATATTAATTTGATATCAAAAATAAAAATTAATCAGAGCAATATATAAATAGTAGAACGATGAATTAATCATAAGCGAGACCAAATTTTTAACATGAAAAACCCAATACGAGAAAAACCACGGGACCGTAAACCAATTCAAACTTTCATTATCACTAATAATAATAACAGGTTTGCAATAAGTCTTCTCTAAAATAATAAGATGATCATAATAACATGAAAACCACGTATCTTGGTTCAAGAATAACATATTATCATCACATAAATAGATTTCATATAAAAAAAAATTTAAGTCTCACTAAGTAGGTATAACAGAAAAGTACTTCAGAGAGGATAAACTACAAATCAACATCGTTAAAATCGTAAAACTTACTACAAAAATTCTCTTTATAGGTCAAAACCGATAAAATTTCACCATTGATCATCAAATAAAAAATTTAATATCCTAAGTTTTTCTCTCCTCTTTCTCTTTCTATTCTTTCTCTGCATTGCTAGCTTCGCTGTCCTCAATTATATGTACGTCTCTTTTTTTATTTTATTGATTTGAGCTCATTCACCTAATTTTTTAGTCCAAGCCCACGTATGAGCTGGACCAACAAATCTCGCATTTGAAAGCATCGAAATAAGTGTCCTCTCTCCTCTCAGTCTACTTTTATCATTCCCTCCAGAGCTTTGTCATCAAATCTGGCCTTCCCAAGGCCAAGAGGATTGAAAAATGACTCGAGCAGCCTTGCATTAGAGTTTGGATTGGGATTTGATCATATATGCATTGTAATTAAGTCTCTCTTATGAATTTGAGCCAAGACCTTGCTTTGGATATCAAATAAAAAAAAAATCAGATGAAGACTAGATAAATGTTTTAGGTGTTATAAGTAATCAGATGAGATTTCAAAACCCAAATTTAGATAAATGAGTGTGGTACAACATTGGTCTAATAAATATGTTGAATGGACTGTTTGAGGATTTGGTGTTTGGGATTAGGGATTTGGATGGGTGGTGTGTAAATCTGGTCATTGCAGTTGCAATCCCAAGTGGTGTGCCATGGACTTGTCTTGGTTGAGCCCATCATGATGTCCTGTGGTGGGATAGAAGTATGGTACCTCTACACCTTTTTTTTTTTTTAATCTTGTTTTCTTGATAACAAGGTGAAAGGTTTTTGCCACTCAATTTGATTGACAAGCCAACCTAACATTGTACAACATTAAATTAATTCTTTTTACCTGCATAATCAGTCTCTGTTCCAAGTCAGGATGGAATTATGATTAATTTTCACTTATACTTTAACAGTAATTGTTTTCTCTGTTGTGATTATCAAATAGCTTCATTGGTTGTACCCCTTTTTTTTTTATTTTCCTTAAAAAATCTTAATTATAACACTATAATGCCAGTTATATTTATTTTATTGTTGACAAATTACACCACAGTTTATTATTACTATTATGTTTTTTAATTGTGATATATAATATTTTAATTAATTTTAAAAGATTAAAATTAACTTATAAGGTATTATTATCAACTTAACCAGTAATTTGGATAAAATAAAATTGATAATATTTTTAAAAGTAATTTAGATCAATTACTTCGTCACGCTCGAATCACGATAATATTTTTATTTATTTATATTTACAGAACCATTTATCAATTACGCGTTATCAAAGCATGGCATTCAAACATGAAAAGAAATCACCTTTTTTTTGGTCCATCGGAAATGTAACAATGGTGAGACATCAAGATTAGGGCATCCCTCGGGCCTCACAAACCCTCGGGAGTCGGCCCATCATGGGGGAAGGGACAAAGCAAGCGGCTTGAGGTCTCGTGGAGCCGCAGACCGCTGCAAACTTGGATTTCCTACGTTTCCTTCCGACAACAAAGAAGCTCAAAATGATACTTATATGTCTATCTATGTATCTCTGTCATTTAATCTAAAGAGAGCTATGAGTGGCAATGGTTGAAGTAGAGCGGCGGCAGCAGACACCGTCTCCTGCGGTTCCGGCCTCCATATGATCATTGGGTAAAGCCTAAGCAAGCTGCATCTCACTCACATGGAGTCCCTCCCTCACCCTTAATCTACTGGGTAAGCAATCTTGGATCTCCTCATTTATCCAAGCATTGCAGATTCTACGTGCATTTCAATCATTCGGATCAAAGTTGAGTCATCATCATCATCGTCATCATCTTCTTCCTCCCTTCTGCAACCTCCCTTGCATGCATTGCTTCCAGTCTCATCGTTGTGAACTTGCTTGCAGCAGAGCTCGCCGAGGAAGCTGCAGATGGTGTTGATTGGTTTAAGTATATAGCAGTCGAGGTTGACACAACCACATAAGGAGCAAGCGGAGGAAGACGACACAGATGAAGAAGACCGACACCATTTCGATCACCTCACTGGCCTTTTTCTTCTTCTTCTCCATGGCCATTCTCAGCTTCACTGGCCCGACCGCTTCTCTTTCCCCTGACGGCCAGGCTCTCCTGTCTCTGTTAGCTACAGCCTCCACGGGCTCCTCTCCCGGCCTGCTTCCCTCGTGGGATCCCTCGCGCCCCACCCCCTGCTCTTGGCAAGGTGTCGTCTGCTCCCCTCAGGGCAGAGTCATCTCCCTCTCCCTTCCCAACACCTTCCTCAACCTCACCACCATCCCACCCGAACTCTCCTCCCTCACCTCCCTCCAGCTCCTCAACCTCTCCTCCTCCAACATCTCCGCCGGCATCCCGCCGTCGCTCGGCGCCCTCTCATCGCTCCGCCTTCTCGACCTGTCCTACAACGCCTTGTCGGGCCCCATACCGCCGCAGCTCGGAGCGTTAACCTCGCTCGAGTTCCTGCTCCTCAACTCGAACCGCCTCTCCGGTTCCATCCCTGCCGCTCTTGCCAACCTCACCTCCCTGCAGGTCCTCTGCCTCCAAGACAATCTCCTCGACGGCTCCATACCCTCACAGCTCGGCTCTTTGCTCTCCCTCCAGCAGTTCCGTATCGGCGGCAACCCCTACCTCACCGGCCAGCTGCCGCCGCAGCTCGGCCTGCTGACCAACCTCACCACCTTCGGCGCCGCCGCCACCGGCCTCTCTGGCGCAATCCCAGTGGAGTTTGGCAACCTGGTGAGCCTCCAGACCTTGGCTCTCTACAACACCGGCATCTCCGGCCCGGTGCCGCCGGAGTTGGGCTCGTGCTCGGAGTTGACGAGCCTTTACCTGCACATGAACAAGATCACAGGCACGATCCCCCCTGAACTGGGCAAGCTGCAGAAGCTCACCAGCCTGCTCTTGTGGGGAAACTCGCTGACGGGACTAATCCCCGGTGAGCTCGCCAACTGCTCGGAGCTGGTGGTCCTTGACCTCTCTGCTAACAAGCTATATGGGGAAATCCCCGGCGAGCTTGCGAGGTTGGTGGTCTTGGAACAACTTCATCTTTCTGACAACATGCTCACAGGGCTCATACCGGAGGAGCTGAGCAACTGCAGTAGCTTGACTGCTCTTCAGCTCGACAAGAACGCATTGTCTGGCTCCGTTCCTCGGCAGATTGGGAACTTGAAGTCCTTGCAGAGTCTCTTCTTGTGGGGCAACTCGTTTTCGGGAACTATTCCCCGATCCTTTGGCAACTGCACGCAGCTCTATGCCCTCGACCTGTCTGATAATAGATTAGCAGGGGCAATCCCAGAGGAGATCTTTGGCCTGAAGAAGCTCAGCAAGCTGCTTTTGTTGGGGAACTCGTTGACAGGGGTGCTGCCTTCGAGCGTGGCGAATTGCCAATCGTTGGTTAGATTGAGGCTCGGAGAGAACCAGCTCTCTGGTGAAATCCCAAGGGAGATCGGCCAGCTGCAAAACCTTGTGTTTTTGGATCTTTATTCTAACCATTTCTCTGGGAAATTACCTTCTGAGATTGCAGATATCACAGTTCTCGAGTTATTGGATGTACATGACAATCATATCAGCGGAGAAATACCTCCTCAGTTGGGGGAACTAATGAACTTGGAGCAACTCGATCTCGGCGAGAACAGCATCACTGGAGAAATCCCTACAAGCTTTGGAAACTTGAGTTACTTGAATAAGCTCATCCTGAAGAATAATCTGCTCACTGGCCCATTGCCAAAATCTACAAGGAACCTGCAGAGGCTGACCTTGCTTGATGTAAGTGGTAATGGCCTCTCAGGTCCCATCCCTCCCGAGATTGGCTCCTTGACAAGCCTGACAATTTGTTTGAACTTGAGCTCCAATCGGTTTGTTGGAGAGATCCCACAGGGGATGTCTGGTCTGACACAGTTGCAATCTCTGGATCTTTCAAGCAACATGCTCGCTGGAGGGATCGAGGTCTTGGGCCTGCTTACGAGTCTCACTTCTCTCAACATCTCATACAATAATTTCTCTGGGCCAATTCCGGTCACCCCATTCTTTCGAACTCTATCATCGAACTCCTACCTTCAGAACCCAGATCTCTGCGAGTCTTTTGATGGTTATACCTGTTCTTCTGATCTTGTACGTAGAACTGCTATCAGATCAATCAAAACTGTGGCACTGGTCTGTGCCATTTTGGGTTCTGTCACACTCTTGTTCGTAGCAACATGGATTCTTGTCAACAGAAACAGAAAGCCTGCAGTAGTGAAATCAGTAACCATATCGTTCTCCGGATATGATGATTTCTCATGCCCATGGACTTTTATTCCGTTCCAGGGGCTAAACTTTACGGTCGATAACATCCTCAAGTGCCTGAAAGATGAGAATATAATTGGACAAGGTTGCTCCGGCATCGTCTACAAGGCCGAGATGCCCAGTGGCGAAATCATTGCGGTGAAGAAGCTCTGGAAAACAAAGAAGGAAGATGAACTATTCGATGCATTTGAGTCTGAGATTCAGATTCTTGGACATATCAGGCATCGAAACATTGTGAAGCTACTGGGTTACTGTTCCAATAAGTCTGTCAAGCTGCTGCTCTACAATTATATCTCGAATGGCAATCTGCAACAGCTTTTGCGAGGGAATAGGAATTTGGATTGGGAGACGAGGTATAAGATTGCACTCGGGTCAGCACAAGGTTTAGCCTATCTCCACCATGACTGCATTCCAGCCATTCTTCACAGGGATGTCAAGTGTAACAATATACTGTTAGATTCAAAGTTTGAGGCTTACTTGGCTGATTTTGGTCTGGCGAAGCTGATGAGTTCACCGAATTTCCACCAAGCCATGTCGAGGATAGCAGGATCATATGGATACATGGCACCAGGTAACGAAGTTGATTTCCTAAGAAATTGTAGTTCTTTGAAACTTTTGCTTCTTTAAATTACTGCATTAATTAAGCTGCTTTTCATTGCATAAGTTTGGACATCTTAAGTCGATTCTCATCGTGTTCTTATTATTCTGAATTCAAGCGCTTTTGTGCCAATCCTACAAGGTCCAAACACAAACTTATAATATCCTGTTGCTCATGTTTCATGTTCTAAAAATGAGTGACATATGCCAATTCAGTTGATGATTCGAGCATCATTGTCACAGAGTATGGATACACGGCAAAGATAACAGAGAAGAGCGATGTATACAGCTACGGGGTCGTCCTTTTAGAGATTCTAAGTGGGCGAAGTGCGATCCAGAGAACAGCTGGTGACAGTCTTCACATAGTAGAGTGGGTGAGGAAAAAAATGAGTAGCTTTGAACCTGCACTGAATATATTGGATTCGAAGCTACGAGGAATGCCTGATCAGATGGTGCAAGAAATGTTTCGGGCACTGGGGATCGCCATGCTGTGTGTGAATGCAGCCCCATCGGATCGGCCCACCATGAAAGAGGTGGTAGCATTGCTGATGGAAGTGAAGAGCCCACCTGAAGAATGGGGAAGGACTTCACAACAGCCTCATATAAAGCCTGTGATTCATGGATAATGGGTTGTCTTCTGTTCATCTTCTCTCTCTCTCTCTCTCTCTGTTCTTGTTTGAACTTTCTTTTCATTCATCTTCTCTGGAGAGGAAGTTTGATGAAATTTCACTGTGCCCAAAGAAATGGTAGGCTTGATAAAGTTGAGAAGTGAGATGCTAGTTTGATGTTGCCTTGTCGTGGATATTAGCAGCAGTTCAAGGGATGAAACACAAATACCAATTACTTTCTTTTGCATCAACAAGAAATCCAGTATTTATTAGTTATTCCTGTAAAAAAAATTAAAGAATCCTAGTGCCGCAGATGGAGTCATCAGTTTCTTTTGTTCTTGCTAGACAAATTATTCTTCAATGGCAGTCGTTGATTCAGACAAATTGTTCTTCTATGCAACATAAGAAACACATTTCTGGGTTCAGTGCCCTCTCCTTCCTCTGTTATCATGTAAAATGTGAATATTCTTATTATTCATTTAACTAAGATCAATGCCGATGCCAGCGGATTCGAAGAAGACACCATTAATTCGACCAAGCAACAAATTAAAATTAGATGAGAGTAAATACACTACGAAAAACTCGAATACTTTTTGATACAGATGATATGACATATTTGGTAATCAATATGACATATTGGATCAAATTCGACGATCCATAACGAAAAAAAAAAGATAAAAAATTATAAAAATGATAACAAGAGATGTAATTAGCAAGAATAAGAATGGCGTGTAGTACTAGGTTGGACGGATTGATCATGGATGGCCTGTGTTCCTCCCCTCTCGTTGTGTATGATTGAATTGGAGATAAATTGGGATAGATTTTGGAGTAATGTTGGTGCTTCTCATGGTAGTTGCAATGCTAAGTCTAGGCTGCTGCAAAGAGGAAAGGGAGGGTGAATGCGGCACCAAAGCTTCGGGATTCTAACTAGCGTTTTAAGCGGGAAAAAGTTTCAATTTAAAGATTTAAAATATGAATCAAGTCAAAAGTGTCTCAGGAACGAAACCCTCCACCGGCTCTCAAACATGTGGCACATCAAGATCGGCAAAGTCATAATTCAGGCACGTTTTTTGTTTTACAGAATAGACGGTCAAGATTGGTCGATAAACAATCGAACGTTTCGTATGGCTGCTCTAAGCCACAAATATAATGATATATTTGGGATAAAATATTACAAAGAATAAGGATTTCCTGTCTTTGCAATCGGACCTGATGTCCGGATATGCTGATGTGTCCACACCTGATTCTGCTTTTTAGCCGAGAAGCCTGGATCCTGTCCGGAGAATGACAGGTGAGCAAATAAATATTAAGCCCTCTTAGCGGCGCATTTCTTTTCCCGCCAACAACGGCGACGTCTATTTTGCCTTCTCCGCATCGCTTTCTCGGCGAGGGATGTCTCATCTGTTCCTGGGTCTGCAAAAGATGCCTCTGATCCCTGTCCGGATCTCCCGGCGAATTGATTTCCTCGGTGAGCTTCGGATCCCGCTCGCTTTTTTTTTTGCTTTTAGTATTCCTTTAATGTGCATCGGATTCGGAGCTGAGGAGTTGCTTGATCCTCGTGCGATGCTGGAGTGATCGTTAGATTATGTGGTCCCTTATAATTGGATAATATATATGATAGATCTAATTGGATTCTGATAATAATATAAAAATTTATATTATAGTAAGATTCCTTATGAGGTGTCCTTGATGGAAGGAACTCCCCTAATAACTTATCATAGATCTTCTGCTCTCGTCTATAAATAGACAGGACCTTTGGGAATCTAAATACAACAAAAACAACACAGAAGCATCTAAGAGTTGCATAAAGGAAAATATTTTAACCCCCCTGAGCCATTAATCAAAGTGATCTTATGAAAGGATAAGAAGAGAAGAGAAGGAATCTAGTTCTCCTTGCAGATTAGCAGCAACATTAGATCTAAAGAAGATACTCAGATTAGAGATTTTTTTTTCTTTTTCAGATGGCATCAATAGGTACACATCGTAAAATTGATTTATTATTATTTGATTTCAATCCTGACATAAATATTTTTTCGTATTATAAAAATATGATTAAAATTTTTTATACTTACAGTGATGTAATCGGGGGTATGGTATTATGTTCCTGCCATTGAGGTACATATTTGGGCGTTCATCATGAATTAAGCCACTATGTGTAATCTATGAACTGTACCATATTTGCTTGTCTGATTGGCAATCTTTAGTTGCTCTTTGTAATTTTGAAGAAATCTGCCATTGATGAAGAACAGACTACTTGGAAAGGATAATCCCGTATTGTTGTGCATTCTCTTTTGATTTATGGCTAGTCCTTATGAGCACCAATTCAATTGTTAATTTATAAGAAATAGCACGACACCCACTTTATCTACAGGAGCAGTCGCATCACCTGAAGTTAAGTTGTGAAGAACCAATAAAATTCTTAGTCCTAATATTTCAAGGGCGTAATTACATATTACTCAATGTAGTTAGCTACTTTTAGCATCCCAATCCTTATACTTTAAAAAGTTACTCTAATATTATCGGTTTTACTAACAAAAACATGAAAACAAAGGGTAAACAAATAATTTTAATGTTCAGTTGGTGGTGATGGATGGCGTCGATGGTGGCGGACGGTGGTGCCGTTGGTGGGGTGGTGGGTGGGCACGACTTCTCATCCTCCTCCTCGGTTTTTTTTATAATTTTTTTAATGCGTTGTCGCCTTTTTTTTTTTTTTTTTTTACGATGTTACCCGAGAAGGGAGGCGGCGGCGTCGCCTATATATATATATATATATATATATATATATATATATATATATATATATATATATATATATATAATTATATATCGAAATATATCGTTATATACGGTACCATATATACCGAGCAAACTTGAAATATACGATCTGAAATTTCAATCCTTGAAGAGGGTAATATATAATTAGCCCTACTTCAAGTCATCGAACAAAAGTTGGTGCAAGCGGCCATAAGGGTATATTTGGTAACTTTTGTAGAATTAGAAGGGTTTGCATCTCCATTTATTGCTGAATCTACTGGTAATGTGTTTGCTACAAGCAGGGATTGCTTACGAAGACTGCAAAATTTTACATGGAGAATTTAAAGAAAGAGATGCTCTGCTTGACTTTGTTTTCATGTCTGTAGTAGGATGCAGTGACTCAGGGCATTTCATGCGTTGAATAACATTAGATAACTGCAGGCTTTAGTTGCTAGGCACCTGGTTAAGCAACCAACTGTTATCACTGCATTGCGTGTGGGGCATTGTTAAGTTGCAAGCTCTTGTTCATGGTTGGAGAGTGAGTCTTTCAGGTGTTAGTCCTGAAAGAATGAAATTTCAGGATTTAGTTACGAATTTTTTTATGTTTATAATTCTTTTTTCTCTTATTCTGAAAATTCTAGCATCCTTGTTTTTCTGACATAGAAAACAATATTCCATTTGTGGCTATTTTGGGCCGGTAGCTTGTAGATTATTCATAACCAAGTACCTTTCTATTGTGCTAAGAAAGCAAAGATTTTGGGAGTTCATGTATTAGGCAAAGATTTTGGGAGTTTGTGTATATTAATCCTGAAGCACAGATTTTTCCTGCTGCCCTTTATTGGTTAGGGATGACAACTCTTATTTCCGCACCTTAAATTCTGTTGCTGTGGAAGACTTCTGACTGATTCACACATTTAGATTTGCTGATTCTTTTCTGAGAATTAGATTCTGAATGTTAGTGAAACATTCAGTGTTCAGCAATTTAAATGGAAGTTGCCTATTTTAATCTCCCTTTGAGGGTTAACGATTAAGAAATCTAGTGTTCTCCATTATGTTAGGTTCACTGAAATGGCTGAGCTATTGTCACGTATATGTCGATCTACTTCTGGAGGACAATAAGTTGGATTATTGGAAGATGGAACTGTCTGCCAATCAGTATATTTGCATGGTAAGTTGAATTATGAAACATTTAGGATGGCAATAATAAGATGAAATTATATTTATAGGCAAAAAGTTTGTTGCTTGTACCATTATTTTTTCTACTTTCTTTATAAACACACTGTTGAAGATCAATATTTTGGAGTAGAAAGCAAAATTTTAGATTTTAATGCATACATCTGAGCAAATGTCCTGCTGGCATCCAAATTTACTCTTTGGGTTACTCAGATCAGTGCATTACGTTTCTTGCATTTTCTTCAGCTTATTTCTGGACTGCCTGTTGGAAAGCCTTTTGCAGACTCATTATGATCTAGTTCAATCAAATTCAGCCATCAGTTGGCTAGAGCACTGGACATCCTCGCATTTCTGGAAATCACTTCCTCAGCCAAAGAAGTATGCCAATGCGAAATATCTGGAAAATTGCTGCAGAAAGTGTATCAGTCAAACTAATATCATGTGTTCATCGGCTCTGAAGGTTACTGTGATAACTGAACCAGAAAGGTATGAATGCAACGTGAGGAAAATATACAACCATCCTTCTGATCCTGTGGTGAAGTGACAAACACACTAGTTGATGCTCCACAACAGAACACAGCGGCAGTGGGTCTAAGAATGCAGTAATTGATGACAATTTTGCATCAAACTGTAAATATTAGAAGACATCTGCAATGGAAATTAAGCTTGATAGATGATCAGGGTCCAAATTAGTGACAAGTTTTAAAGATTCCGAATTAAGCTTGATAGATGAAGTTTCCTTTCAGATTCTGAAACATTTGCATAGAATGGCATGCAGAATATAAAGTTGCCAAGCTACATGGCAACTACTGAATTAGCTCAGGCACAGCTTAATAGCTTAAGAGAACAATTTTTTTTATCGAATGGCTTGCCGTTGGATCCTATCAAACTGAAAGAAACAGGTATCATCAGCAAGCACTTTCTGCTCTCTTCTGTGAATGGAAAAAACTTCCAACATTCGCTCACATACAAACTGAGCCAAGCAAGGAAATGCCAGATTCTGCTCATCAGCAAGAGATGGTAGTGGTACGGCCTTACTTCTTGTCATTTTGCTTGGATATATTTTGATATGAATTTTCTTGTGCAGCTGTGAAGTTTCCTGAAATTTTTATCCTTATAAATTGATGTTTTTTATGTATTCGCGAGTTGCATGGCGATGAATCTTAAGGGCCCATTTGGATAGGGAAGGCCCAATCTATGGTTTATGTGTTTCTCCTGCGCTTCCGAGGGATGGGAAGCTGGAGATGATGCCCTTCATCTCTTCCTTGGGCCTCCTCCATCCCTCAAGTATCACATTTCCGACATACTGGATCATTGTCATTCCTCCATCTGCTTTCCGACGATGGTCCAAGGTTCTTATCAGAGCACTGTCTGTGGAGGCTTTGGGAGTGGAAAGTGGAAACATGAGATTCGTTTTACACGCCTGCTCTTAATTGTTTTTCCAATCCATACTGTTGGTACAAATGCAAAAAGATTCATATATATATATATATATATATATATATATATATATATATATATATATATATATATATATATATATGAAATATGTGAAATGCTATATTGACTTGGACGTCTATAGTTCTTTTCTTTTATTTGTCAAAGTTAGGGAGAAGGCGATTCAAATGGAATGGAGGGTGCGACGTTCTCAGAACGTAGCTTAAAGTTTTCCACGGGAGCAATGTTTTGCCTGTTGGCTACAGTCTCACTCTTCACCTTTTTGTGTTGAGGTGTACAGTTATGCTGTGATCCTTATCCCACTTGATTATTGCCGGTGCGTGCCATCCTACTGTATTTTCTTTTTTTCTTATGATGGAGGACATGATATTGCCGGCACGCACATCTTGGGTTCCTTTTTTGAGTCTGGCATGGTTCATTTCAGTCTCTCCCACTGTTTTGTCTACGCAATAGAGCTGTGCACCGGTCGTCCTCAAAACATCAAACATTGCATTCTCCCATCATTCACGAACATCTGCTCTCTTTTCCACTTTTTTTTTTTTTTGGTGCTGATCCGTTTGCAGACTAGTCTGGAAGAGATTCTTATCAGATGCTTTTTCAGGTGGCAATAGCTTCTTTCCTTTCTCGCTTTTACTTGGGAGAATCCTGTTCGTCATTTTGTTTAACCTCAGTTCGTATGCTGCAAATTGCTTCAGCATAATTCATAGCAACCCAACAAAAAGAGAAATCGCAAGCGCTCGAATGTAGTTTGCCGGGCTCATAATTGCACCGCTGCTCCTTGTTCTTTTGCAGTCAAGCAAAGTGGTTCAGATCAAATGAGCAAGTAAAAGTAGTAGAGTTGTACGTTGCGCTTTGCCACCATGTTTTCCTTTAGAGTAGTGAGCATTTAGGACCCCCTTACCACATGGCAAAAGGCCAGATCCAAAGCACGACGGTAGAAGCACAGATTATTGCTATAACCTAGTATTCTTGTTCTTTTTGAATCAGTCGAAGATGCATCTCCCGGAGACCCGAAGCTGATTGCCTCGATGAGATCACTCTTCACGCTACCCCATACGATCACGTCACCGGTCAAAGGTAGCTACCTCATTTTATTTTACGCACTCGTCATAAAAGTTCTTATTTAAGCTTATCTTTGATTCGAGTTACACGTATAGTTTCGTTTAATTGAAAAACAACTTGTTTATTCGACCCTCAATTATGAGTGCATACCGAAGTCGGGCTGCAGGTTTTCTTTTCTTAAGATATGCCGAGTGCAGGAAACGCAGGAACGACGCTGTGATCATCGAGTGGTTCTTGGACGTGTACGTATCTCTTCTCTTTTACTTGGAGTGTTCGACCATCAATCATGATCGGGACCCACAAATGGGACGGGAATTGGACCGGTCACCTTATCCCGTTTCGTGACGTTGCGGCAAGTCAAGGTGTGCATGATCTCTCTCATCCTCTTTGTGTCGTCTCCGAGTGTCGAGCTGACGTGGTGGCCTTTTCTCCGGGGGATGATTCGTGGGCGTGGAAAGCGGTTGTCATTGGATCAAGTGGCCGCGGGATGTGTGCTTGCGTGGCCAGCTTGGCTACGAGTGCCGTGGATGAACAAACTGCAACACACGTGTATGGGTACAATGTACATTGCTTTCTCCTTTTTTTTTTTCTTTTTCTTTTTTCCTCTACTTTTTCTAGCATTCGGATGCCAAAAAAAGCATAAAGGATGAAAGATCAGATCAAACTTCGGACCAAAACAGTAACCACGAGAGATGTCTTCAGTCGCCTTGCGGCCTGAGTTTTAGGAAAATAAGAAAGAAATAATGTGGATGGGCGTTCTTTAATCTTCGGGGAAACTGATATCCACCCTCGATTTGACCGTCACGTGCCAAAATAACCTGAGTCTTAGATTTTGTACCGAGTGCCGAAGTTGTCGTTCTCCATCCTCGGGCTTGGTCAATTGATTTATTAGAACCAGATGCATTAGCTTTTTAGTTTGAGTTGTGATTCAAGATTGGAACATGCAGCCAAGATGTTTTGAAGTATAGAAATCACAGAGGTCAAACATTAATGATTGGATTATTATTATTATTATTATTTTTTTTTTTTTCTCTTACGGGCTTTGTAATATCGGATGGGTTGAATGAGTGCTTTATCCTGCTTATTGTTTTGGATAATCGCTGACGGCATTTTGGCTTAATTTGTGGGGCTCTGCCACCTTCTAAAAGGAGAGGGGAGTTAAAAGTTGGTGATAGGACTTGCTAACGAAATGCTTATCCAAGAGAGAAAAATAAGGTCACAGCAAAACGCCGATCAGTGTTCAATTATAATCTTTTCCTTTTCGATGGAATTGAATGATCCGGTTGCCGGACCCAACTTGGTTCGCTCTCGGAGAATTAAACCACCATGGAAGAAAATGAAAGGACAGCCAGACATAAGAAAAACAATGGAGTAGGAGAGGAAAAATGGGAAGAGCTCAAACAACGAGGACGGGAGACCGGCAGTCGATCCAAAGGTCTCACCGTTGTTCATCTTCTAATAGTTCCAGCAAATAGTCCAAGGAATCAAGTACGGGCCTTGAGAAGAACCCTAGGCATAAGAAGAGCTTGATTCCTTGGTTGCAAGCCACACGTGAAGATGAGTAGATTTGATTTTAGAAAAAAAAGTTTCGGGAAATGAAGTGTAATTATTATGATTCGACTATCACGCTGTCCAAAATACTTAATAAACCAATTCGATTCAGCATCTCCTCGAGACTAAATGGAGGGTGTTGCAACGATGATCGAGTCTGCTAACAAGACATCGATAGGTGACTGATGGTTAGAATTATGTGAACCTTTTACAAGTTGGGTGATTATTTTACAACTCTTACGAACATACACATGCAGAAGACATACAAAGGGTAAATAAGAAAATATTTCTTGATGTATTTTTTTTCTTTTATGAAGAATTATCTTAAATTACAGGGTTGAAGTCTTAACCCTGCAGTTTATGATAATTCAGGAATGGCTGATGAAACGTATGAGCAATCAATAAGAATTAGTAGTGTGGAGAGTAGGACTCATAATATTCACTGGTAGGCTGCATGTTTTTGGATTGGAGCTGGATTTTGCAGATCTTTGACATCCATACAATAATAGCTCTTCTTTCTTTTTTCCATGCTACTTGATCCTAGTATAAAACCGAGCTCATTTGAGGTATCTCAATCCTTGAGGACTCGACTCCGTAAACCTCAGCATCATCCATTTCGTCGAGTCATGCATCTCCATTAGCAGGTCTTCTGGAGCATGTCCACATCTTCCCTCAAATGCCAGTTACAAGAATATGCTCTATTATTATTCCGAAAACAATATGATACCTGATTCTACTTCAGCTCTAAGATCAATCTCGAGCACAATGAATTCTTCTCTCGACCACCGATAAAGACGATACATCATCAGACACTCTCACATCAACCAAAGCAAGCACCACCATATTCCTTTTGTAAACAGAACCAGCCAGGGGTTTGCTTTCCTTCGACGTCCAATCTCATACCACGGGCCATCTTTACCAAGACGACGACGGAGTGCCAATCTACATTCATGTCACCCTTAGCAGAAAGGTCTCAATAAAAAAAATGAGCACAAGGGATCAAATGACTGAGTACGCCCTGACAAGAACCAAACATCTTGGATTAAACTCTAGTAACTACAAGTGTACCACCACTACATATGGGCCAAAATGAGGAAGGATAACTATAGAAGTGTCAGCAAATGCAGGTAATAATATACATGTAGGTTAAGCATTCTAATTATGGCCACAGCCACAGGTCTTGCTCGGTGACATGGAACTCAGAACCGCAGGAAGTATCCCGAGGACTCAAGAAGCTGCAGGCTTTATCCTCATCAACCTCACCAATCTGTGATCGATCACAACGAACGTGTTCGAAGGCATTTGAGGGACCGGTGAGCTCCATTAGCATAGAATATCTACCTTCATCGATGCAATGAGCGCTTTCAGAGTCTAACATGGTGCTGTTGGCAGAGCTAATATCTTCTTGCTTGCATGGCATGGTCTGCCCTTGCACTTTCTTCACCCCGGTGTCCAAATCGGAGTTCGAATTCCTCAACTTGTTAGGATATCTGTTCAACTCAAATGGTTCCATGCAGCCTTTCTCCTTCAGAAGTAGCTTATTTGTGAGAGAAAGAACCTGTTGAGAGGAAGCTCACGATGATAAGAATACAGTCCCCCAGCAGTCGAAGTAATCTTAAGAATTTTCTCTAAAGTCACATGGACAGAATTCAGAATACAGAAATTTAGGATAGACATAAAAACATATGACGTAAGAGGTGGATGCATCGTGGCCTAAAACAATAGGATTGGCATCATGCTAGAAATTATGTTTGCTTCAATTGTATCTCAAGTTCCTCATTAAATTCCAATATATTAGTTTTGACATCAGAAAGACATTTGGAATAAGATAAACACCTCAAACATGAGTGCAGCGTGAGTACCTCAGTCTCCAATTCTTCCTTTTCCTTGAGAAGTCTACCGTGATCCATCTTGAGAGTGTGATAGCTACATTTCAGGGCCTCATAGTCCTTCTCCAACTGCTTTGTTTTCCACCGTGCACGGCGGTTCTGAAACCATATAGCAATCTGCCTGGGCTTTAGTCCAAGAAACTTTGCAATCCGAAGCTTCCTCTCGGGCTCAAGTTTGTTCTCGAACTCGAAGCTCTTCTCGAGGAATTGAACTTGATCTGCGGTTAGCCGCCTCTTCTTTTCCGGCTGATGAAGAAGCTCATCTGATTCGTCGTCGTCGATTTCTTCCAACTCAATTGGCCTGAACAGGGGCCTATCAGGACTGCTCCCATAACCATCCTTGAGAGTTGCAAGAGACCATGAGCCTGAAACAGAAATCTTACACTTCAAACTTGCATATACTCGGAGCTAATAATACATCCAAACACTAAATCATAAATCTTTCTTATGCTAGTATCTTAGGAGAGTCATTTAGTGCATTTATGATCGTTAAACGATTCAAGGCGCAAAGAATTAAGACTGTGAAGAGCATATCAATGAGAAGTTATTATGTCAGCGTTTTAGGAAAACATGTAAAACATTTCTGTTGTATTGATTAGGGACACTACGAGTAGAACCAAATCACATATTTAATAAAAGGTCAAGTCGAATGCAGTCCACTTATTGCTGGACCATGATCCGGTGAAAGAGAAGGAGTGTTCTGCAGACATAAGATCACAAGAAATATTTGGATAGGAAGTTCTTGACTGGTAACATCAATAGATAAACCAGAAATTAAAGAGGCACAGAGTTTGTGTCCAACTAGAATTATTCCAGGGAATATTTGCAGGTCAAGATAATGCATACATCAAAAATGACAGTTTGGCTTCAACTAGAACTATTCCAGGAGAAGATAAACCAGAAATCAAAGAAGTATATAGGCACAGATTTAGACCTTCAGGTTGATCGAAGTGACTGCAACCAAACCAGCGCCTACTGAGCTATATGTTCCTTTTTTCTTTTTTTTTTGTGGGTGCAGATCACCAAACAACAGAAGCCATGGTGAAATAGTGCAAATGGAAAGAGGAGCAGGAGAAGCACCATATGAAGCAGGAAAGTAAAGCAAAGGTAAACCAAGATAGGAGTAAAATACATAGAAACGAAGATTACCCAGAGAACCGCCGGTAGGAGTTACCGGAGCAAACAGTTGGCCAGCGTACTCTTTATACGTCGCCTCCCTCTGCAGCAAAACGGCCGTGCTTGAGCTCCCATCACGCCATCTCCCCGCCATCCCTCTCTCTCTCTGTCTCTCTCTGCTTTCACCAAAAGAGCAAGTAAAAGAGATATCTTTCTTCCTTTCCTCTCCGCAGTGGATGAGAATTAATGGGCACAAGTTGTCCCATTAGGCAATCTTGTGACGGAAGTAGCTGGTGATCATGATGACAGAGCCGTGGGAGGAGGTAAGGAAGAAGAAAGGGCCACAAAGACCCATCAGTACCTCTCACTCTCTCGAGAGCTGAAGAGAGTCCCAATGGCGTGATGAGCCCGAGAATTTTCCTATAATTCTGACACAAAAAAAGTGGATGAACTTGTTACCGAAACAGAGTGATTATGATGGAGGAGGGTGTTCGAGTTGGGTTCTGATCTCTCTATAGCTTCTCTCAATCTACTCCCTTCTCTTCTCCGGCAGGGAGTGGGGAGGGGCTTATATAGAGGAGCGGCGGAGGCCTGCGTTTGATCTTTTGCACAGGCAGGCCTCGAAGGATGAGGATGCAGACTGTAAAAGACAGGAATATCCCCATCGGTGGCTTTCCCCGCTTTAAGTGATTGTTTTATTTCTTCCTAAAACAAAAGCCAAAAATTATTATGTAAAATATTCTGAAAAGACTATTCTGCACAGACAAAAAAAGTTTCCAGTCATATGTTTCCATATTTAATTCCAGTTTTTTTCCCCAAAAATATTCTGGAATCAAATTAACCTCTTTCAAAGATAGTACTTAGGAAATAAGAAAGAAAGCTTGGGCAACAAGAAATCCGAACTTATGAACTGTTTAGCATTGTCCTCCAAATAACACTTTTTCCTTTCCGTGTGTACTCTTTATTTTTTTTTTTTGGTAAGCTTAACAAAAATATAAAGCAAATAGTACAATGTTAGAAAAGCTCTCCAACCTGCCTTGACCCATTCACCAACTCAATTTCAGGATGACAAGCTAAGCCAATTCAAACATGGTTAGTTGTCACTGCTTCACTGGTCCAGAAAAGATCTATTTCCATTATCTAAAAGCACTTGTAATATGAGCATTCCACTTGTTCAAGTTACCTCAAGAACTCTTCAACCAAAAGCTTAACCAAGAGTAAGAAGCATCTGGTGCACGAATTCTAAAACAAATGTAATGAAAATTCCTCTCTTAAAAAAAAAATAAAGTACACCATCCAGATTAGGCATGTAGGAAAAAAAAATATATATATGTCGAATACTGTTACACCACTAAACTTGCTGCAGAAGAACAATTTCTGCAAAAGCTCTTAAAATGAAATTTCATCAGAAAGGAAACAAGCGATGTGGATCCGCAACTGTGGCATTTTGTCTGATGTTCTGGATGCTTACAAATCATTATACAGCAGCCGATAGAGTTGTTGCAACGACAATCTGCTGAACAAATCTGCAAAGCAGAACGAGCAAAGAATACTGAATATGTTCATCGTACTGGGGATTGATTCATCATAAACATCGTTGACATCAAAGGCATTGGAAATTTTGTAATAGGTTTTCCCATTATAGGTTTTCCCATACTGAGTGAGATTACTTGCTTCCCCCTGCTTAAATCAGCTATGGAGTTGGCGAATTGACAGGGGCATCAAACCGGTGCCCTGATGTTTCTTGGGAGGCTTAAAGCAATGATCCCATCTCCAGAGACCATCTGAGCAACAGCCCAACTTGATGTATCCATGATGTGGTTAGAGGATAAGGAACACCAGAACTCAAATATAGCAATGCCATGACTGTACTAGTCGTCTTCCATATTGAAGAACCCTCCGATGCGCTGCCGTCTTTTGCTGAAAATAGTTCTGAAAGACTCATGCTCAGCACGTAGTTTTTCACTAAATCGTCTTTTTGATTCACTCATACTACTGCTCTCAGTTGCTCCCACAGAATCCTGTTCTTCAACCATCGGATTTGAGGCCTGCAAGAACAAAATTTACTCTTCAATCACTTTGTCACTAGAGGTGAAGGTTTCAACTCCAATGATCGTTTGCCTCAAATGCTGCATGAGGCCTTACTTAGAAGTCTTGACCAAAAAAAGGGTAAATAATGAAATGAGAAACAGACAATTCATCTTTTTCATCAAACATCCATTGGGTAAAAGGTTACAGAAACTAAATATGTAACAAAAACAGCTTTCTTAAGCTTGTCAACAAATAAAGTGCTAGTACCAAGAAAAATTGTCAGCCGGCAATATGTTTCTAAATGAACATTCAGAAACAAAATTCATGCAGGCTGTAGAACAGAGTCAACCAAAAGAACACCATTCGAATGCTTTTTACAGTTTCCCTTTTTCAGCTGAAGGATTCTGTTGGATCAGATGAAACCATTGTTCAGCGAATACTAAAAAACAACCACAAGGGTGTAGTTGTCATAGCTCTTTTCTCTGTTCGCTCTGCCATTGGCAACATAGAGTTGCCAAAAAGAAAACAGAAAATTTAAACCCCATCAAAGAAATGACAATACTTATTACTTGTAAGACATACAGGAGTGATGAGCATAGTGGATGCCATGTATCATATGCTTTGAAGAACCATTCAGTGAAGCAAACCAAAAGAGGATAGTAAACCGATACACATCACTCACCAAATTGTAACCCGATCCTGGACCAATGATCAAGGAAATTTGTTTCTTCATAGCACCAATTGAAAATCCACTCTTGTCAGCCTGAAAAATAAAATAATATTAAGTATACCACAACAACTTTATTGTGATTTGGACAGTTTCCAAACAAACACATGAACAAAACCATACAAGAAGTTAAGTTGTTAGAAGATAAGTAAACTAACTTGATGATAAACAGAATATGAAAGAAAACACAGTGAAGCTAACATAGCTAACCCTACAGTAGTTGTTTCTCTTCAGCAGATCAACAATATTCATCTAAGGAATGTAGCCTCTCTGATTACTGACCCAACAGTGTTTTTAAAGCATGAAAAAGCACTGGTGTTCATGATAGCAAACCTTTGATATAGACATTTCTTGCATAAAAAAATAAAACTCACAGGATGCAACCACACACCCTTAATGTAATTAAAAATAGTGCAAAATTAGTATTATCTCAACAAATTAAATTTGTTCCTAATGTTGACAACACAACCATTCTAATCATGTGCATAAAGAACTTAGCATCTTTAGTTGATCATTAATTTGCATGAGGCACATACAAGCATAATATGTCCAAAAGAGGCAAAAGACCACTGGTTGGGCAAGGTGTGTTGATTTGGGTTATAGAGGATCATCTAAGAAAAAATCTATGATAACTGAGATATCTTAATCTGACTAGTGATACTGTCCTTGACAAAGCTCCATGGCAAAAAAGTGTATCCAACCCCAAAAAGATCGGACCTTATGGCTTCTTGTTTGTTCTTGTATTACAAGCATAACATGAATGGATCATATATAAAATGATTGGTTAAGAAGTAAATCCTTTCAGAATAGACATCATCAAACTAGTCTATATAAACCAATTAGCAAAATTAGAAAGTTCCTTGGCCTTTTGTGTTGCAAAATCAACAAATGACATTATTTACCTGATCACCCCAATGAACAGATTTTCCACTCTTGCTATAAGCTTGAATTAGGCCAGAAAGAGCATTAATATTTCCTCGGACATTTTCTGAGTTTTCAATATCTTCTTCCAAATCCTTTGACCATTTACTGCTCCCTAGTTCTTTGATTCTTGTCTGTCCTTCCTCCTCTTCTTCAGAGTCCCATTTTTCTCCAACTTTTGATAAATCTAGGAAAATGAAGGAAAAAGGACACAAATCATCATTTATACTAGTTCTTGCATGAAGAATAAATGCATATCAAATCAATGCATGTGCAAAAATTAGATAAATAAAACAATGGCCATAACTGGAGAAGTTATAAGAAGACAAATGGCTTCATCAGATTAGTTGCCTAATGACAAACCACTCAAAATTGTCACATTTGAGCAAAAAGCAGAAAAATCCGCATCCTAGCTAGAATAAAGATTATTAAGGGAATAATAAAATATTCATATTATAAACATCTCATTAAAATATATCACAAAGAAAAAGACAAACTGGGGAGTTTCCTGATATCAGGAAAAATGTCTCAAGATAGCATTTTGCCAAGACTTGACATGTAGTGTTTTGATCAAGAAATACCCAGTCAAACTGGTTTGTCTTTCAAGTAATTAAACAATTAGCTACTAAGCTGCCAGTTTTCAACATTAGAACCTGCCAGAGAATGGAAATGTATGTCAGCAGGAACAACTAGAAGTCCAGCACTTTAAAGTTTCAACATCCAACTGCACGATATTGACTGACCAATCATGCCCTTAGTATATGACAACAACAAAATGACTTGCCAACTATTTGAGGTTGGTCAAATGGACTGGATCCTGACATTAAGATTCATTGGGGGCAACACCACTAGTTAAACTGAGATCAGATCTCTTTTTTGCAAATTCTATATAATGCTATTAGTTTTCCTCCACCTCTTCTCACTCTACTAATTCGAATTGACTCGCCTCGCAATAAGCACATTTGCTGGTCATAATTCAGAAGTGTTCAAAGTTCATGCTACCTTCAAAAGTTTTAATTCTATCCTCAATCATATGCTGGAAACATCATATGTTGTCTCCGTACAATCCAACAAATTTACCTTATAATTTTATTTTTAATCTACACAACACACAACCGTCAGACAACACTATAAATGCCTCAATCGACTTTCACCATCTGATTTTAATTCTTTTAGCAATATCTTCTTCAAACTTCCCTTCATGTTGGTGGACTTTTGAGATTTCTGGTCCATCAGTTACAACTATATTTAATCCTCCCTAGATGTCACATAAAATGCACATCATAAATTTGTCCTAGTACAACTTGTTCAAAATTCCCAACTTCTACATGCTGTCTCATAGCTCTAGGTTTAATCATTAACTCAACTCATTTCTCATCAATCAAAATGATGACATCAGCAAACAACATAGATCATGAAAGTTTATTCTGAATATCCCTAATAAGATCATCCATCATAAGCACCAAGGTTGTTTCTTCAATTCCAAATAGAGGAAGAACCAGCGTTCAACCACCAGTTTCATGCAGAAAATTAAAAGTTAGTCCATTATAGGATGATTGAGTCAGTGAACCAATCGTGCGAGGATCAAGGACTGATCTGTAGGAGTGGATTAGGCTTGACATTTAGGTTTAAGACTCCCTTCCCCTAATCACTTAAAGACAATGAAACAAGAGCGCCTTGATAATAGACTCCAGAATGACATTGAGGCTGTCATCAAGAGGATTGGCTATTAGCACCAATGAAAAAACAATGATAATACTTAAAGCACATCCCCATGGTGATAAAAAACTTTGCAAGATGGAACTATTGTCCTACACCAGTTACTGCTTGATATACACATCTTTTAGGGCTTATTATACCTTTGTTGGTCATGCTCTCACCCTTATAAAGTTTCTAGAAGCAACAAACGATACTAAAAAATTAGAAAGGATGACCTAGAGAGTACCTTTATCAGGTACATAATCCACTGATTTTGGTTCAGAAGGCTTAAGGCTTTCCTCATCCTGCAACTTAGTACCATCATCATCACAGTCCGAATCATTGATGTCCATGTCAACCTGAAAAAGGAGGTATTTTTTATTGACACTGACAGGACAAGGATTCCATAAACTGCAAATTACATATATATATATCATCATCATCATCATCATCACCAATCTGTGTAGTTGTATCACAAATAGGTAACAATAAGATGAATACAAAGCTTCTCAGATGAAAATGAAACTATCTTGATTTCTCTAAAATGAGAGAAATAAATGTTAGCATGCAATAGGAAGAACCAAAAAATGAAAATCTCATATCAGCTCTGAAAGCATGTGTAATAGCAAAACAAATCTGGGTTGCTCTCATGCAATTCAGAATACCCATAACTGAATTTCTTTCCTGGCAGTTGATGAAATAATAATACAATAAAATCTTAACTTTTGTAGATTTCCCATTTCAGAAATCATCACACAATAAAGATGGCCGAACAGAAGCTAGGAAGTAAATAACTAGAAAAAAAGGCTATTAAAGACAGACTTTCATGGCCTGTACATGTTACTACAAATATGAGATAAAGAGGAAGAAAATGACAAAAGAAGGTATAGAAATATAACCCTCACCTTTGTCCAACTGTATTCTATGAGGTAGAATGTGATGGAAAAGAAAGTCATGAGAGGCGGAACATTAGATATGGAAGTGCAAAAATTATAACTCATAATATCATAAGGATAGAAAAAAAAACCCCTCTTCTTGTTCAATCTTAAAATATTCCAAAGTAACAATAGTGGAAAATTGGTTTATCAAGAGGACAAAGCTCTTAGTTTGACTAATTATATTGTCCTAAATGGTAATCAATAGTGAAAAAAAAAAACATGCAGCTCCCCTTCAGTAAATCATTGTCATAGATGTGTAAACTCGGCGGTTTAAGTTTGGGATGAAGCTTCTACCACTTGATACAAGGTTTGTACCAGGCTTACCATCCATTAGGGATCAGCAATCGACTTGGACCGGGCTGTAAGCCTGCTCAATTTCCTTTTTTTTTTTTAATTCTAACAAAAAATTTTGTAAAACCCTAACATCTAGTCTATTTCTCGTTTCTGCCCCCAGCAGGCCCTACCAATTGGTACTCTATTTCACCTTCTCAACCTTTCCGACACTGGCACCACCCCTGGCCCCTCCCATCCTCTCATTCGCAGCTACCTTCCTCTTTAATCTCAGCCTCCCCTCCTCCTTGCCGCCTCCTACCCTCTTCCATTGTCTGCTCCCTTTCTCTTCTTGTCCCTTCTTCCTCCTCTTCTCCCTTCCCTCCTGTTCTTGTATCGCAGTACGTTCCAACATATTGTGTCAGTAGGCCAAAACAAGTTCGACCACGGATGGGCACGGGTCTGAATAGCAGTTTTACATTTTGAACAATGGAGGAGCAAGCCATAGCATTGGGTATTTGGATTCACATTAGAGTGTTCAATTACCATCAAGTGGTGCAAAACTCTACACATGTAAGAACTCATTTCATTTCCTTAACAATTAATATTAGCACCAGCGTTGCTTTACCCAGTTGCAGTATACAGTGGTCGCTTGGAGTCACATAAGGATCAGCAGATCTATATTCCTATCTGTCGATCATTACATGCACACAACTATCCTTTGCTCTGGACATACTTAGAGCAGTAGAAAACAAATTCCATGTCCATATCTATAGAACTGATTAACGTAAGAAAGTGCATCTAGTTTATTAGTTCTATCCATGAACAATATGGATTTTCCACAACATCTTGTTTTTAATACAAAGGAGTCTTGGTGTCATCATTTCATCAAACATTTGTTTCTAACATAGAAGATTAAAAATACTGGGTAAAAACAAACTAAAAAAATGAACAAGTTTCATCTGGCAATGATAACCAGTTGAAAAACATATCCTCTTTAACTTGGTATAATTGTGTTTAGTTAACAATTTGAAGAATTAACCAAGCATATTTTAGTTTCAGGTTTTGTCCGATGCTGATAAAATAAGCTTGATATTTGTTAGTATCATCACAGGCCAATCTGATTTTGAACAGCTGAAAGATCAGTTAACATTAGTTTAAAACTTTAAATACAATTAGGTTGGTCGATACAACCTAATTGATAACCAAAGAAGTAGAAAATAAGAGGGGAGAAGCAAAGAAGGAGACGAGAGAAACAGAGATGAAAGATAACAGTGTTCTCATCATTGAATGGTATTACCGCAAATCAACTAAAAATGTCCAATTCAGATCAAGACCGGCCAATCCAAGTCAAGAAACCCTGATCTTGAGATAGATATCCACTATGATCAATTAGATTAGATCTCACTGGACGTGGTCAAATAGAAAAAAAAGAGTAATTTTGGCAATTTTCACCATTAATTCTTGCTGATACAACCAGGAAATCTTTTCATCTGATGATTGTGAAATCTGGTGAAGGCAGGGGAGAACCAAAGAAAGGTGGGAAGTTAACAGACAAAGAGGGGATCAGGTCAATTGATCTTACTTGTTAATATGTCACATTTCAATTGCCATTCAAAAGTCAGCGGATTAAATTATCACTAGTAGCTCGTTGTTGGTGCCTGTGGAGTCCCCTAATGACCATATCTTGCCATTGTCACTTTCACCAGTAATGCTACCCAATCATTATGAGGCCAAAAGGTAAAGTCTGTGGGTGACATATATAATAATATGATTATGTATATTATAGATATGTTGAATAAGACCATAACTATATATGTATACATATACATAACAGATTTTCAAATTTTAATAAAATACATTTTAGTATATTTTACATCTTTCAATGTATTTTTTTCTAATATCCCTAATTTTCTATGATTTTAAAACTTTAACCTATTTTCTCAACCATTTCCAATCTCATCAATATGATCAACCATTCTGGCCATACCCACCATATTTGTTGTCAGCTGATTTTAACTTCAATTCTGGTGTTGCACCCACACTCCATATCATGAGATTCATGACATTAGTTGATAGAATCAAAAAGATGTAGTACAACCACAAGTTAAATAAATAAAAACATAAACAGGTCAACAAATATACATGAATCAGGAACAAAAATATCAGCCAAGTTCACAACTAACTAGTCTCCAAGCATGCCAAAAAAATTTGACTTAAAATAAACATGCAAGTTTCTCATATCATGATGGAAATGTTACACCACATCACCTCTTGAATAGAGTGCTCATTCAGATCATCCCCACGGAACAATGACTGCAAGTCAAAAAAATAGTGAGCTAGGTACTGAAAAATATTTTCCTTGTTATCTAACGTAGTCCGAACAAGACCTGGATATCAAGTCGCAGGTATAAAGGTGGAGCTTCTTCCCATTTTTCTGCCATATTTTGTATGCCTTCTTGGGTAAAACCATGCACATTCCTAGCAGCACAACCCTATAATTCCAAATAAAAATCAAAACAAATTAAAATTATATGAAATGTTAATTTCTGATAATTCATTCAAACAAGAATTGTCACAGTTACCAATTTCTTTGATTTGAGAATGAGACAATCAAATGCAGTAGAGCAATTTCAACTTTCAGCAGTTACATGTTTCATTATAAAGACCAACTATTTCTGATGTCCCATCGTTTTGTGGCCATACATCTATGGCAGGTTTAGTGAAATTAGTATAAATGCAGGGATCTACATGGATGTCGATAACTATATGGCACAAATGGAAGGAAACTCTATGTACAGTAACTACTAGCCACTATGCATGATGGCATGTTGCTCTCTGACTCTTTCATGGTCACATAGATCAATGGCAGACTTAAAAGAAACAAATAGAGAAGGAAAAGGTAAACTCCATGACAAGTTTCTAACTGTGGGAAAGAAGAAATTTCCATCTTATTCCTCTCTTAGCCAGATGTCTGCATCTGCATACAATTCCAACCTAAATCCAGTCCACTTGTGACATGTTCCTTAGCCATATGATAATAAACGGGAACTGGAATTTTCCATCTATGAACAAGGTTAGATGATGAAAACATAGAAAAAGCTATGTTATCACGAGATGTTTAGTATCTAAAGAATGAATTAAGAACAATGCAGTAGCCAGATATGTACATTTGTATACACTTCCAACCTAAATCCAGGCTTCAAATGCTTTTGTTATCCAAATAAACAATAAATAAAAACTGGATCTTTGCATCCATGAGTGAGGCCTTGGGTCTAAAAATCTTGTTAACCTACGGAATGAAATCTTGCTCAAATGACATCTGAACAATTTGTTTTCTTCAGCATATAGCCATCAACTTGAAAACAGATATTCTTCATATACAAATTTCACAGTCCAGAAAAGGTATCTAGTACTAGAGCAGCAAATTTGTTAGCCAAGAAACCTAAGAACACATGCAAATATCCCAAAAAACCAATAGTTAACCTGTTCAAAATTGTTTGCAATAGACAGCAGTAAACTCTTTTAAGCACGAGTCAAGCTTCAATTTGCTAGGACTATCAAAATCTCACCGTTGGATCTTTATATGGAGCTTCCAGCAAGTATACCTCATAACCCGATCTCTGCCCAAGACATATGACAACCATGAGAAGCATGATAATAATAAGGCAATCTTCACTTATTAATACACAATTCTAAATTCAAATAAACAATAATTTACATCTAAAGAACTTCAGTGAACACTTATTATTTCCATAAATAGCCTTCATCTAAGTCAACCAATATTTCTTCATTACACTATAAAAAATTGCAGTCAGTTCACTGCTATTCAGCACTCGACACAGTTCACATTGAAACAACAAAAAGGAAGAATATGCAAAAAAATGTATTAAAGCATATAGAAGAAGCAGAAGCAAAGAAATTCAGCCACTCGTAATAGATGTGGCATTCATCAGTTTCCAACTTAAAGAAAAACCCATGTTAGCAATTATCCTAAAGAAAAAAAACATAAACTGAACTATTAAAGATATTGCAAGCTAGATGTACAAATACAGTTCAAAAACACATTATGTCCCTTTAATACCACTAGAGAGAAAGCTTAACAAGGACGATCTTCAAATTAAATTTAAATTTCTCTTACAGAGAACACACTAGGCTTGGTAAAGAAATTCTGATTTCAATAATAAAAGATAGTGAACAAGTACATAATGGCTAAGTCAAAAGTGGATTTAACAGGCAAGGTTGGTCCTAACAAAGACATAATCAGCGTTTTGTTTGATTTGAACATTACAAATACCTATAATAGAAGCAACCGCCTAGGAAAGGACGAACCATTTACAGTCTTAAAAGTTAAAACTACCAAATGTCTTTGAAGTTGGAACCTGGCCTATCATCAAAGCTTTACCTTATTCACCCTCCAGAAATCACTCGTTTGCAATATTCTCAACCGCATTATCCTCTTTTCATGTAATAAATTCAATAGTCTTTAAGTTAAAAAATAGGAGACCAATTTATCCATGAATTAGATGCTTTGAAACCCAAACAGAGCACAAAATAATTGCATGTGACAAGACAATGTTCTCTCCACACCATTCAATTATTTATAAACAAAAAGCTCAATACTGAACGACTTAACAGTTAAACAGGGCCAGTACAAAGATCAAGGTGACTAAAGCTTCCCAGCATGGATTCCATAATTGAACAGGACCAATAGCTTTAATATCTAGTTATGTTAGCTGAATCTAACCTTCGAATGACAGGGAATATCAGACAAAATCAAACTAATGGCTTATGCTGATGAAGTGATCACAACAATTTAGACATACAAAAAGGTCATTATAAAAGAAAAACTTCTCTTAGAAAGAAACCCTGATCAGAGGGCAAGCCAAAAGATATCACAATTATTTGTCTCCACTTAACTTTCAGGTAAATCACATAAGAGATATCTTTTGGCAGAAGTCAGTAGTATGGTTAATAAATTTGTTGTACACCCCTAGGTACCACATTCTAAGTTGTTTGATCCAGAGCATGAGTCTTTTGCATCCAGGATCACGGTTGTATGTGACCTGGGTCACAAAGGGGATCCAACTGAAACATGCAGAAGAAATAAAAATCTCATTCTCAATCTCAACAGAAGAAGAAAAAGGAGAAAGAGGGGGAGCAAGACACGGGGAGGAAGAGGAGCACGCTTGACTGGTGCAAACAGCCCCTCACCCATGCACTATCCATTGCTCATTGTCACCATCGGAGATCATTTTCAACTGCTTGTAGCCCGAGAGAGATAGAGATAGAGACAATATATGGATGGAGAGCAAGAGAAGTAGAACTTGCACGAGTCTGTGAATTGAATCCTGCAACTTACAGGATTTGGGTTCTTTTTTTCATAAAACCACAAATTCTGTTTAAATAGAAAATTAATTAAAAAAATAAATAGAAAGAGGAGAATAATAGAAGTATAGAAAGAAAAAAAAATGTAGAAAAGAAAATGGAATGAAAAAAAAGATAAATTATAAGAAAATACAAATTCTTTGTAACATACTGTTTAAATATTTTTCATTTTTTAATAGTAATAAAAATAGCAGCCCAAACACCTCATGACCCAAAATAGAGAACCGAGTAAGATTACCCTTCCTACACTCCATACATATCAAACTCATACCCACATCGTGCACCAATTTTAAATGACAACCCCAACAAAAAATAGATTCACTAAGATGGACAACATGTAAACAAAGACTGCAACACAAACATGACTATGGCATACGAAGATGAACAAGACATTCAAAACTTATCCGCATAATTCACATTCATCAGAATTTACTGTTTTTCTAAAGGAAATATAACAGGCATTTATAACATGTGCAATCAGATAAATTGTATCAAGTACAAATATGCAAATTGAAATAATAAAAAACATCTTACTATTACAACAAAATGTATGCTCAAAATGGAATAGAATTTTATGTCACATTTACCCATGGATAGTGTCATTGTAGTTTTTTCTCTTTTTCTAACCAGTTTTCAAATTGGAGACCCATTAGGGTCTGAGACCAATAAGCTTAGCCTCATTTTTGTAAATGACAATTTCTAACAATTTCACACTTGCGGTCTATTTAAAAATATGACAACCTGTTTGTTTGAATAATGGTTCAGAAATTGATGGAAATCTAAAGATAAAGAAGCAGACTGAAATAACAGAAATGGGGAAACCAAAAGCGAAAGAACTGCTGCAAGCAGAACATGATATGTTCAGTAGCAGTTTCCTGACTCCAGCAAAAGTAGCCTTACATATTCACTTCAAGAGCCCTGCTTCAGCTTATTACCAACTATTGTCACAACAATATCAATCCCTAACAGCCCAGTATGTTATGTGCTTTAACCTAGTGAGCTGCAATAACAGCCTTCTAACTGGCTTCCAACCTCCATTAGAATAAACAGCAATACAGTTCAGCACATAAAAATATGCTAAATGACAAGGTCAGCAAAATGGAGGAGCAATTTAGTAGAAGTTCTCATATCTGCAAGTTAAATATGAAGCAAAAAAAATTTCATACTGGACCCTTTGATTCTAGATTTGCATGAAGACTATGGGCTTTAGCAACGTAAGAGATACTACATACTCCAGAATAAAATTTTCATTATATGAAGTTACAAACAAAGTGGATTTTACTTTAATTCTATTCAGCTTTTAAGGTTTAAGCAGACAAGGAATTCCATGGATCCTCAGTTCTCACCACTCTGAATCCAGGAAGGGGGTGACCAACTACAGATGCTGCTCAAAATCATGGACCTGAGAGTCCATATGGGGGCTGACTAAGGCGCCATCGCCATAGCACCACTACACTGAATGAAAGTGTGAGGCAGCCTGGCCAAATTCCTCAATGTTATTACGGGGCAGAACCAGGTGCCAATAGAGAGGCAAGCTGCAAAAGGGCACTGATACAAGAAATGATGCCTTCGGTGGTCCTATATGAAAGAGCTTTTGGGTAGACAGTGATGAAGGCAGTGAGCCAGTCAGCCAGTTGCAGGCACCAGATTTGGTGGTGAGTCAGGATGCGTGAGAGAAAAGAAGGAAGAGAATGCTTTTATCCAAGAGAATACTGAAAACAAAAATTCCAGTGTTTCTTTTTTTATACCCTGGTACTTGTCAAATATTCCAGTGTTCTTAAAATCTTAGTTACCTGAACTTTCCTGAATGGTATGCTGGAAAAAATTTGCATCTACAGTAAAATTACCATGGTAACTTCAAATACACCAAAATTAACCTATTGTGAAACAAGGCCTAAACGGCTAATCAGGAACATAGGATTTTCTACAAAATAGATGAGTAGCTGATCAAGAAGAATACATTTCCTTTTTCATTCATGTTTATTTTTTCTGTGTTAACCTGAAACGTTAACCTGTAAAGAACCTGGAATAGAACAAGGATTTCCAGGTGTGCCACCAGCATACTGTTTTTAGCAGGCTGGCAGCAGAAAATGAAGAGTGGTAAACAATGAAAAACAATAGTGACAAAAAAGAGAAAACAAAACAGACTAGCTTCTCAGTCTGTATGCAGACATATATATACACATGCACCAGCTAGAGCAAAGAGAACGATAAAGATAGCAAGAAGGATGCTCCATTCCAAAAAATTCAAGAAATCCCAATATTTTGGTATATAATAATATACATACTGTTGCAGATGAGTATCTCAGACATTACTGATACTCTAAGTTAACCTTATAATTACATAGCATGTTCTCAACAAACTCTCAAACAATACAAAAAGAACTCAAAGATAAATACTCGTAAAAAATGCAAAGAAAGAGATTATACCTTAGCAACTGCCCAAAATTGAGCAAAATCAGCTACCCGCAGATTGCGGTCATCCACTAAAACGAGGCAAACATACCAGCAACAAATGGAGTCAGTTGCCGAACAATGCTGCATTAGTCATTAGTGAAAACTGAAGGCAGCGCAGAATGCTTAAGCACTGCAACCACCATTTCATCTAGTACCAAACAAATATATCTTGATGTGTCCAACAGTAGCCCTAATATATTGGGACAATCAGGTCAACCATTCTCACATAGGATTGCTCAGTTTTTTCAATATTCAGGGACAACAAACAGCATAACATTATGTGTCAAAAAAAAGGTAAAGCTACCACCATGGTTGAAATTAAAATAGGAAAAAAAATGCATGGAACCAAACCTTTGAACATTGATAGCAAAGCACCGAATAAGCATTACATATTAAATGCTGACAAGCAAGCGATAAAGAATAAAGCTTCAAAACAATATAAATCCTTCAGATTTCAAGAATAAAAAAAGCAGCATTCCAAAAGTCACAGCATACCAATTATAAATGTGAATATTCCTTCTTCAAGAGTCTTCTTAAATGCTTTCAACATGCTTGACCGATATACCTACCAAATAGAAAAACACTTTAGCTTCCAATGGCTAAACTGATAAAAAAAACTACATTATACGGTTAAGAGTCAAATGGTCCAAAGTCCTTTATAAGTTCAAGCAAAGGAAAATGATCTAACATGAAAGATTAAAATACAAAACACATGTACAATAATTCAGGAGAAAGCTATGATATTTAAGAATGAGACTGACAATCCAGTTGGGGTTAATGTCAACAGCAGATCTGTCTAAAAATCTCATTACTCGAGAAGTTGATATAAATAAGAAACCACACTATTTCACAATGTAAATTAATTAATCCATAAATAAAAAAACAATTTAAGACATGAACATTGAAGGCTTACAAGCATGACCATTTACTAGGCTACTAGTGATGAAGACTCACGGTTTTATCAGATATATAAATTTATTTAGAATAATCTATCAGATACATGAATACTCTGCTGAAAAAAATTTAAATGTGTAATCCAGTTCATAATGATCGACCCTTACTGTGCACACCAAGGTTAGCCGTGCAGAGTCCATAAGAAAATGAATTTTGGGTGTGAAGGCTGTCAGATCCTGTTATGGTAGAAAAGAACTTGGGTAATTATCTCTCAAGTCAAATCCTAGTCTAATCCAACCTTTTAACTCGATAGGATGGGACTACTACTCTTCCGTTACTAGTATGCACTATGCACAAAAATCTTTGTTCAAGAACATTTCTTTCTTTATCGCTTGCCGAATCAAGCCAGCTATTGCCTTGTCTATCTGGAGTTGTTTTCATGTCCTTCAAGGCATAAGAAGCCCTCTCAGTTCCAATTTTCTAAAGAAAACTGAACCATGCATTGATCAACTTGGGTCAAGGTCCATATCGAGTTTGAACTAATCTGTACTACTATGATACTGGTATGAATATGCATGCACAGCTATTATTCCATTAACAGATTAAATGCTAGCCAATATCTGGCATAGCAATCCATCATTTGTCATAGAAAGCAATTTCCAATTTTTCAATAATGATAATGAATGTCCCTCATCCTCTAATGCTTTACTGAAATGGACACGTTACCAAGGATTTTAATTTCGAATAATACCACCGAACTATGCAGTAGCATCGATTGGAGCTGTTTCCGCTTCGTTATCATCCCAAATCGGTCGGTGACGATCGATTTCGACCATTGCCGCCCGCGGAGAAGAAAGAAGAGGGAGAAGAAAAGAGAAAACCTGGAGATCCGACGCCGCTCTCCGTCGACGATCCCGATCGATCACCGCCCTCCCTCGCTGGACGTCGCAGATGATGTCGCCTACTCCTCATCTAAGGCAATGAAGCCTCGGCGTCGTCGACGACTTCTCCTCATCCGCACAGGGAGAGAAGAAGCCTCGGTGATGTTGTGACGAGAAGCGATTTCTTCTCGCCACGCAGGCAAAAGAAACGAGGTGTTTTTTTTTTTACTTTTTTGTGCGGGGAGAAGAAACTGCGCAGGCAGAAATCGAGCGATGTCGCCGAGCGTCGCCTCAGCAACGTCACCTTTCCCCTGTTTTTTTTTTTGCACGGGGAGAAGGAAACCTTAGTTTCTTCTTCCCACACGGGCAAAAACCGAGCAATGTTGCCAAGGCGACGTCACCTTTCTTTCTTTTTTTTCACGCGGGAGAAGGAAACCTTAGTTTCTTCTCCCCACACGAGCAGAAACCAAGCAACGTCTTTTCTTTTTCCTTTTTTTTTTTTTGCACAGGGAGAAGGAAACCTCGGTTTCTTCTCCCCACCCAGGCAACAACCGAGCGACATCGCCGAGTGTGGGGAGAAGTAAAGCTCGATTTCTTCTCGTCACACGGGCAAAGCGCAGGAATATCGAGGTGACATCGTTTTTTTTTACTTCATATATATATATATATATATATATATATATATATATATATATAATGTACCGATCGGTATACTTACATTGTACCGTACCGAGCTGAGCTCGAAACTCCGGTACAGTACGAAATTACAAACCTTGCATGTTACTATATCAATCAGCACACATTCTATAACAAGTTCATTTTACATGGAACCAAGATATGTAAATTGAGGTACATACAATTGTCTATATGTACATCACACATCATCAAAAACATTATGAGTTGACATACATGCATAAATTTAATAACAGGATACTATTTTAAAATTTCAGACTTAACATAATTCCATGAATTCCTGTAGTTCAAAGAATGTGCACTAGAAAGATATCAGCATAAACAGTTTCTAAACTATCAACACGCACCTCCAAATGGGACACCAATAATGGAGACAGATGAATCAAGTTGGTAAATTGAAAGGGACTGCTTTGACTCTCCATAATCTTTCATCAAGTTAGATAAAGATGACCTACCTTTATTATGATACTTATAACATTCTCATTTTACCGTAATATTACAGATCAAGTTATAAATACGACAATATTAGCAAGCCAAACAACTCAAAAGAAAGGGATGAAATTATGCCATATTACTTAATAGAATATGTCATCATAGCCAAGGATTCATAGTGATAGAACTAGAGCAAACAAAAATATGAGAAATAATTGCATCACCTCCTCCATTTCAGGCTCATAACAATATTCAACCACTTTCTTAGTAGTCTGTTTCTTTACTCTGGATGAACTAGAGGACTTAGAACCTTCATTGTCATCAACTTTCTGATGAGAAATAACAAAACATCAATTAGTAATTCACATTTAATGATGCTATTAAGAGTAAATAATTAATGGTCCAAGATCAACTGAAAGTAACCTTTTCAACTTCGATCATGAAATAGTCATCCATTGCATGAATTCTTGGTGCATTTCCACCATTTTCAATCTCAAGATCACGCAACATTTTTGCCAAATAGCTTTTTCCACTACCTGGGACAACAGAACAATGAGACCAAGCAACTGAATAGCAATCAGCAGGAACATTTCAAAAGAAAAAGACATCAAATTATAAACAAGAGAACAATATCCAAACATGTTGATCAAACTTTATGAATTGCCAAATCTAGCCCTATTTTAATAATACACCAATGCCTCCAATTTTTTGTTGACAATTTTGAAGGAAGAGAGATACAGAAAGCAATTATAAAAAAGAGAGAAAAGTAGTTATCAGTCTGATGACCAACTGATACATGGATCAAGCAGTTTCACCGAGTCTGATTTGAAACAGTGCTTACTGCTAGCTCAGTGTACCTTTTTGAACTCACTGGATGGAAAGATTACTGATATTAAGTTGTACTGGACGGTAAGCCTACCCCACTATCAGTATCAATAGATACATTTCTAATTTTTATTTAAAGCCTACCTACGACCTCTCTCTCTCTCTCTCTCTCTCTACTTATACTAGTTTGGTTGGTACTGAACCAGACAAATGGTACACTATATGGTATTGGTGTTCAACTGAAAATGGTACCCGATCGAGATTTATATTCATAATTCTAGGGTACATAACCTAATACAATACTTTTATATCGGATATAATGACTATGATCAGCAAGGATCCTTTTAAACAGAACCTAAGCTAATATATGTTGATGGAACATAACGGAGGTTTGGACTAATAGCCCAAAATCTTCATTGGACAAATGACATGATATTCGATGATCAATCATGAAAGGCAGGTACCGACGCAAAATTTTCAAGCAAACACATAATTTTCTAAAGCATTTAACATTATTACTAAGGTGATGCAACTTTTTAGCCATCATGAAAGGTACTCACATGAAAGTGTTCTAATATATGAGAAAACAAGGTTAGAATTTAAGAAAGAAAAGAAACCTGGAAGTCCACGAAGGATGACAACAATATGATCAGGACGAGATGCACGATGTGGTTGCTTAAGCAAGTCACAAACATCAACAATAGTTGATTTAATGTTAAAAGACCGATTCGCTGAAACATTTGGTACTGCTTCTGGATAGTGCTTTAATGGTGCTCGTTGGATGGGATGCAAATCCTGCGTCATCATTGTTCATGAACTCAAACATCTAAAATTGTTAAACAACAACATATATCACATAAGGCTACATAGCAAATGTTTATAAAAGGAAAAAACATATGTACAGACAAATAGAGATCATCAGGTATATGAAAAATAAGCAAGCTCTGGCATAAATACAGCCCTAAATTCACAAAAGAACATCATGACATAAGCAAATAATGATACAAGACTAGCAATACTCAGTTGATCAGCCCCAAATTAACAAAACAACATCATGACATAAGTAGTGTTCCCATCAATAGCAATAAACAAAAAAGAAGGGTTATAGTTGGCTATATGAGCCAGGATAAATAAAAAGGGTTATTTAAAACCCAAGCAAAATTGCAGCCTAGCTGTTCAGAAATACCAAGTACAACATGCAGAATAGTCCAATAGATAAATAAATAGAAATTGCAAATTACATGTATGGTTCTATTCCAAATCATGTCCACAAGGTTGCACCAACTTTCTTATGCCAAGTACACTATATTCATAATGTAATAAAACAGTCTATTTAGGTTAGCAAGAACAGTAGAACTATGGCAATTGCCAGGCTGAAGAGTTCAAAACAAATATAAATTGAAGTTGAAGCAGAAACAAATTGGAGACAAGAAACTTTGAATAAATTGAAAAGCACCTCAGTAGCGATCTCAGTAGGGTGAGGAGGTTGCTCAGCATAGCTGCTACCTCGTGGTAAAGCATGAGGGTCAGGGAATATTTGATTAGGTGGAAGGGATGTTGTTCCTGAAGCACTTGCTAGGACAGGAAACAGTGTTGGTGGTGGCACACTTGGCACTGAAGATGACGCTGGGATGTGATTTAGAAATGGTTCACGATGTCCAGCTGAAAGACGTGGTGGTGATACAGAAGGATACAGTCCAGGGGTATGTACTTGACGATGCATTTCCTCTATCATGCCATTACTGTTATTCATTCCAGGCAAGGGTCGCAGACCACCTTGTACAACATGATTCTTTGCATTAGACTGTTCTACCAATGTGTAATTTACTGGTTTTAACACTCTGTGAATATCATTGGCATCTGGAACTTTAGATTCAGGAGCCTCAGTCCATTGGTTCGTGAGATCAAATCTGTTTCTTATAGGTTCTCCAAATGCTGGATAGGAGCTTTTCAGTTCATTACCAACAGTATCTTGTGCAAGATGATGGCTTCCCTGTTCCGAATATTGTGGCTGCTTTGGCAATGGATAAGGGGAACTCTTAGATGGATGAAGCTTTTGGAAATCATGCTGGTCATACCCCTCAAGTTTGTTGTGTGATACATAATCTGGTGTACGATATATAGCTTGATGCCCCATCACAGAAAAGGGCTGTTTGTCTGTTACATGGGTTGCATTATATTCTGAACTAGACATAGAACCACCATCCTTGCAGCTGTCATACCGCTGAAAAGAAATGTCAGAGTGAACATTTCCAACCTCTGGACCCCTGCCAAAATCCTTTCTCTCGTAATGAGCATTTCTATACTCACCCAAACGTGAATCATTCGGCCCAACTCTTTCAAAATCCAATCTTTCACATGATACAAACTGATCATCACCCTGAGAACTCAAAGCTCCTGGAAAATTCCGATGTTCTTCCAACAGAGTTGGTCGCAAAAACTGGTTCTGGGATCCAAAGTTCGATTCTAAAGGCAAGATTTGACCACTTCTGCCAACAGAACTAATCCTTGGGCCATCAAAGCCATGATCTGTCACAACGTCCCTGTACTGATTCTGCGGACCATTAAAGACGAACGTATCTGGTGGAAGCAGACCATCACGCACAAATCTATCTGGCAGAAACTCGCCACTAGATTGTGGCGGCCCTTCCACAGCGTTCGGCTTCCCATGATCTCGAATCAAATTAAGCCTACGCTCATTATCAGACGAGGTCCTCCCAGGAGCGAACTCAAAACGATCGTGCGACGAAGGAGGGTGGAAAGTACCCATGAGCGGGTCTTCGACACGCATCCTCTTATAGGAGGTCTCTCCTCCCAAGAATTCATCTTGGAGAAACCGCTGCGGCGGATGGGAAACAGGACGAAAGGAGTTCCTCTCAAAGGATCGATTCACGCCCCAAGGTTCAGGTGCGTACGGCAGCGGTGGCGGCTCCCGGTGATCCCAGGGAGGAAGGTCGTGAGGGAACGGTGGGGCGAGTCCGGGAGGGAAGCGATGGAACTCGTCGGCAGCGATATGGTAGCGGTCGAAGGCGTGAGTCAGCGGCGGCGGAGGAATCGGGCAGAAAGGGAAGTGAGGAATCGAACAAACGGGGCAGAGGTGACCTTGCGCCGGCCGGAATCGCCATGATTCATCCATGGCGAGCTCGATCTTGGTAACAAATGAAAAGGATTGGGGTATATTAGGGTTCGGAGGAAACCCCACCTAAGCGGCGCTCGGCAAATCATCAATCGAATTGGGCCGAGCCCAACAGTTGGGAGCCATTGTCGGTCCAATAGGAGATTGTTAACAGGCTTGTAACAGAAAGTTGTAGCTGACGATTTGTGCCGGTTTCTGCATAAAAAGCTTTAATAACAGCTGTTATAATGATTGTAATATCTGCTTTTTACTACGACATAACTAATATATCGTAAATCTTCCAACAATTACACCGGCATCTCATCGATTTCTGCCTACACAAAAACACGCCACTTTCTAACGTTACAAGGCATTTGCTGATATGCCGTTACATTTAATATAATGGGAGTTGGAAACCTCACGGGAGAAGGATTCGACTTTTTCTTCGTGTGGATCCGATTTGTTCGCTTCTCGACTCGGCTCCCGTTCCTCGCCGCTGCTGCTGTCCTTATTAGGGTTTCTCTCCGAGTAAGAAGAGGGAGGAGCTACCGGGAGCAGACCGATGGCGATGCACGTGGGGATGGGGCTCTCCAAAGTACTGTTCTTGGTCGGAGCAGGTTTCCCTCTTCCACTCCGATCTTGCATGCCTCTTCTTGGTCCCGATTCCTTCTGTTGAGTGATTTGATCGAGTCGCTATTTTGGATTCGTAGGGTTTACTGGCTCCATCTTGCTGCGCAATGGCAGGTTGTCCGATATGCTGTCGGAGCTTCAGGTTCGACTCTGTTATTTGATCTCGTTCTTGTTGTGGGTTACATGAAAAAGAGAAAAAATTGGTAGGAAAGTTGCTTTTATATGATTTGGAAGCTGTCTGAAGTTTGATTCATAGATGTTATATTCTGAGGTAGATTTACCCAATTGGTGAGCAGGAATTGGTTAAGGGGTTGGAGAAATCTGCGGAGAAAGCAGGTGTTGATCCTGAGCATGCGGATGCAGTTGCTTCGCAGGTACCGGGTTTTCACTTTTTTGGGTGTTCTAATGAATGCTTTGCTAGTTTATCTGTTTGATGACTGTGGTTAAATTGAATTTAGCTAAATGCATTGGTGGCTAAAGTAGTAATTTCTGCTTCTCGAATCTGTATATATTATCTGTTAATTGTCATTTTGGTCAACCTGGGTTTTAAACTGTATATATTAGTTGCTATTTGTGGAAATTTTGGACCATTTCTGTACACATTTTGTTTTAAAAATGAATTGGTGTCTATTCCTTGATTCACTTTCTGGTTCTTCAACGCTGTTTAATCTTTGTGCTCTCTCTCTCTCTCTCTCTCTCTCTCTCTCTCTCTCTCTCTCTCTCTCTCTCTCTCTCTCTCTCTCTCTTATTGAACTCTTTCTTTGATGAAAAATTTCACTGTTGGACAATATTCAGATCAATTAATAGCTAAATCATTAATACATAGAAAAAAATATTGCCCTCTTGAAGTGGAATTTGTGGAAATGTTTTATTTTGAGGAATTAATTTCTTTGTTCATCTTAATTTAGTTCTTAGAGTGTATTACTGTTGCTCATAACTTTTGCTAGTACTGTAACATGCTGATAAGGTGGCGTTCTGATATGCAGGTGCGTAGGTTGGCTATGGAGATTCGTCAACTCGCATCAGCACGTCCAATAACTGTTCTGAATGGAAATTCTGGCTCAGGTGCTCTTTCTGTGGTATTTATTTCGAGTGCATTTTAATGCTATGTTTGATAGTTTGACAAAGTCTACTGGATGTATGGTCCTTCTTCACCCTATTAAGTTGCTATTTTTTGTCAATGATAAATTATGAGGTAATGTAAGAAATGTTGTTTCAAATAGGAGCTTGCCTAGATTAAAAATATATATATACTTTCAAGCATAGTTAAGCAACATATGAGTAATATTCTTGTGTTATCTTTTCTGATCAACAGTCTGCTATACCGCTCGCATATATCTAAATGTAATTGTCAGCTTTGTATTAGGATAATTTTGACTGATTTTATGTCTTCTACCTCCAACAGGAAATATGGCATCACTTGTAGTGCCAGCCGCAACCCTTGGGGCATTAGGCTATGGTTACATGCGGTGGAAAGTATGTTTTTCACCCTAGATTCAGTAGTTTTCTTTTTTCTGTTGGAGGATTTTCTTTGATAATGTAATATTGGTTATTCTTTGTAAATTATGCTGAAGTTTTTCATCTGCTGATTTTTTTCTCTTTCCATGAGCTTATACATCGACTAAGTTTAAATTGTCATCTTAGGAGTTCATTCTTCTGTGTTCTTTCTCTCATTGATTAAGTAAATTTTGGTTCTTGTTGTAGAGTTGTTGTGATTGACTCATTAGTGTCGTTAACTAATGTTTTTTCAGGGCATCTCCTTGTCTGACCTTATGTATGTTACCAAACATAACATGACTAAAGCAGTTGCAAGTATGACAAAGCATCTCGAGCAAGTTTCTGCTGCTCTTGCTGTAAGTTTTAGATTTATATAAGAAGTTTTTTTTTTTTTACTTGTTTCTCATTCTCAGAATTATGGCTGCATATCTTCGCTACACATTTTGTTATATTCATATAAGTGAAGGTTCTGTACTAAATGTTTTGTTGCCATCTTATTTAGTTAGTTGCAATACATGTGTCTATATTTATTTATTTTTAAAACATAGACATGGTTCAAATAATTAATATTTGAAAGAACATACTGCTTGGTATCACATTCCATTCTTACTTCACAATATGATTTTCACATATCCTTGCTTGGTATTAAAATTTCTTACATGGATAGCATTCATCAGGAATATTATTTCAGCCATCTTCAGTGTTTGACATCGTTTCATGCTTCTCCTCGGGCAATCTTTGTATGTAATGTAGAATACATGAAATGTTGTCATGTTATTGAATTTGCAAAAAATCCAGACTAACAAAATATTTACAGAGATAAACATAAAACACCATGGCGCTCCTACATCACTATAGTGACAGTGGCCAATAGTGATGTGGAGTTGATGATAGTAGTGGTAGCCAATGATGGTGGCGACAATGGTATTTGTAGTTGGTGATGTTAGAGGTGGTGGTTGATAGTTGATACCAGTGGTACTTGGTGATGCATTTGGTGGTAGAAGTGATTTGTGGCAGTGGCCATTGTCATGGCAACCATGATGGTGATGGTGTCCAGAGGGTCGCTATGATTGTAGCAATGTTGTCGACAATGATGATAGACAATGGAAGTGGTATTGCTGACTACAGCCTCAACGGGTGTCGAGGCCAAGCAAGGTTCCATGAGGAGTTATTTTAGGACAAGTCAGAAGGAGGTCCTGACCTCCTCTTGAAAGAAAGTTTTTGGTTTCTTAAAATCCCTTGTGAAATTTCATTTAATATTCAAAGTTATGTATATAAAGTGCTTTGGTAGTAGCAAATGTCCTTTTGGAAATATGCATCAAGCATGCCCTTAGTGACGTTCAACAGAAATCCAGACACTAGCTGTTGCACTAGCTTTACAAGGATTAGTATTGGTTAGATGGTAAGAGGTTTTGGTCCATATGGAGAGAAAATATCAAGATCTTGGCTAGTCAATAGGTTCATTTGTGTTGTTTTGTATATATTGAATTTAATGTCCATTCTGGAGAGGCACCATGAGTGTCTATTTTCTGCAAGTTGAACAGGTACTTTGTTTTTGTATGGACGTAAGCAATATCAAATCTCCACAGTCGACTGATGAGAACAGCTTTTTACACTTAGTCCTGAAGTATTATGATTGGAGCAACTGATTTATCTTCTTCGTTCTAGCAATGTGAAAAAATCAATAAGCTAGTCCTAGCTATCCTACTTTAATATTTACATTTCTGAAACTTTGTGTTTCCTTCTTCATTTTCACTGGTACTTATCATCCTTAAATTTGTTCTTTCAAGAATTCAAATGATGACAAACATTGTTAGAATTCTGAGTATCACAATAACATGCTTAAAAAGTACTAAATGAACAATACCTTGTTAATTTTTTAAAGCATATATTGGACAGGAATTTGCGCATTGTAAGTAAAGCAGAATATTTTTTTTTTTTTTTTACAGCAAACTAAAAAGCATCTGACACAGCGAATTGAGAACTTGGATGGAAAATTGGATGAGCAAAAGGAGATGTCTGGTGAAATAAAAAAGGAGGTAATGTTTTGTTCACTATTACTATGTACTTGTTGATTTTTTGTCTGCAAGGAAAGTTACCTTTTATATAGGAAATGAACTTTGGATGTCTTACTACAAACATCTTCTGTGGAAGTTTTTTGAATTATGATTGCACTTTAATTTATTCTGTTTTGGCAATAATATTATCAGTTTGACAGTTAGCATGTCTTCTAGCAAGTCTTCTAGACTTGGTGAGGCCAGCCTGCTATTGATACATGAACACCAGAAAAATTAATTTATATGTTGCAACTTGTTCTCTTCACAAAAATGCTTTGCCTTTATATAGCCTCTGCACTTTCTTGTTTTGAAAAATAGGTAATTGATGCTCGTGGAAAACTTGATAATATTGGGCTAGAATTGACTACCCTCCAACAACTGGTTTGGGGTCTGGTGAGCATATATGTCATTTTTTATTGCATTTAGATAACTGTTGCTGTGCATTTTTTGTTGAATGATGCCTTTTTTTTGGTACAGGATGGGAAGATGAATGCCATCGAGGACAAGCAGGTGATTAAATTACTTTAGGGCATAAAGATTTGATATCTGACATTATGTATATTAATTGAGATGTGTTTTTCGAATTCTTCGGGTTTCTCTGGCTATATGATCAGATAGTGCATATTGTGATATTTCAAGCATATTTGAATCTACTGAACAACGCTTACATGTTATTAATTATCTTCTATACCTGAATTCTCATTAGCTTAAGACTATTTATTCTAGCATGCCATAATTTTGGTAATTCGGTATTTAATATCTGCTATTGCTGCTAACTAGCACCCAAATGGAACCTTTGTATGACGATAAGAAATCGGTTCCTTTGGGATATCTTAATTGCAGTTTCTTTAGTTTTCACTGACAAGATTCAGAAGCTTTCTTAATCTGATGTTTTCTAGGATGTTAAGAGATGGAAGACAATTTTGAAACAAAATAAGGGATATAATACGTTAAGAGATTGAAGACAATTTTGGTTTACAAGTGCAGCTATATATATGTGACAATGTACAGTTTCTGTTGTAGCATTCATCAAAACAGACAAAAGCTGCTTTATCTAAATGTTTTGCTTTGTGAAGATGAAAGACAATTTGCACCCCAATAATGAAGAGAGTATACATGTCACAGTAGTACTGTCATTTGATGCATGATTCATGTTGATTTGATTCTCTTGAGAGTTAAAAAGCTTATTTCACTTAGAATATACATGGATCATAGTTTGTGTTCATTCGAGGCCCCTTAATGGGCTGTCCCATGATACATTCCTTTTTGGTATAAGGTCCTTATAAACATTAACTTGTGATATCAGGTCTCCCAATCGATTTGCTAGTGTTTTTAGAAATGCTGGTTGCACCATTTGGTAAAGACATCAGTTTTTGAACTTACGACACACATCTGAACAGCAAAAAGTCAGACTTTGAAATGGTTACGCCATGCAAAGAGAACAAACACCACTTTAATTATAAATAATGTTTATAAGTACTTTCATCTTTTTAACATAATTGTGCATATCTGTTTTCTAGTCATGACCACCTACAGTGAATGTATCCTATTTGGAGGTGCTTAGTTGCCCCCATAGAATAGAAATAGAATTATTACTCTCGTAGCAGCTCTTTTACATGTATGTCATATTTAGAGTCTTTAATTAGAAAAATTTTGCAGTCAAAACTCCATCTTGGTAGAGTTTTTGCATTTTCACCGTTCAAACAGTATCTTTCATTGTATAGGTTGCTAACACCAAAGAAAAAGATAAGACTTTCCTCTATTCCCTTATGGTCTGATTCTGGAGTTATTTAATAAGATTTATCACTCGAGAAAGAATGGAGTTCTTATTTTTATCCCTTGTTGTAATGCAAGGAATCAGAATCTTGAATTGCTTGTTGGTACTTATATATGGTTTTATGCTTTAGTGGATCTCCTGCTATTCCACATCCTTTCAAGTAGAAACCATCCTAGCTACTTCTATTCATTTAGAAAGCATGCTAAATTACTTCTATTCAATGAGAAACCATTATATTTATTGTGTGTTATCTATAGCCTTGTGCTTTGTTTTCAGTCTATCCATATTTTAGAATTGCTATCAGCACACTGTGCATGCCAACTTCCTTTCTAGATGTTTCTCCATCATTACTAACAAATGTTGATTGCAGAATTTTGCATGTGCTGGCGTGATGTACCTCTGCCAGTTTGTTGAGGGGAAGGGTGGAAAAATGCCTGATTATCTAGTGGTAAGACTCCAATAGTTCTCTGAATATAATTTTGTATTTCTGTTGCCTCTTTTTTATGCTCATTTAGATCTCTTTGTTTGAGCATCTGCAATCAAAGTGAAATCTAATCTGCTACTTTTACATAAAAAATTGTTCCGAGTTTCTTTCAGTTGCTTCATCATTTTGAACATTAATGTGTATATACAGATATATCTCTTAAAATACACGTGTTTGTGTAAGTATCACTATTTGAAACAAACACTAATCAAAGATTTAAAAAAAAAAAAACAGAGCACCAACACATTTTTATCCTACCTATTGCTGTTTAACTTTATTTGATTGTGGTTTATGCTATCATTTCATAATGACCAATTGGCATTAGTGCTTTAACTTTGTTTCTAAAGCTAGTGCTATATATTTCTAGCCATCATTGCTACGTAGTTCTAGCCACTGGTCTCATACATTGCCCAACTTTAATCAAAACTGTTCATACTTTTTCTAATTAATATCCATTGCCAACATCTCAAATATTGTTGATGGTGCAAATGCATTTATCAAATGGGTGTGTACTAGAATTTGTTCAAAGATTTGGCCTCCAAAAATTTCAAAAAAATTACTAGAACAACCATGACAACCAAACAAATATTCATAAAAAGTTATGCTTTTTTAATGCACCTTGAGTATTGATGAGTTTATATTTTACAAGCAATATCTGATTGTGTAATTTGTGGTGAATGATTAAGAAGAGTAAGGAATGGACGCCTAACATGAGGGCATGTGGACCTTTAAAGAGAACAAGAAAAGTGGAGAGGTAGATAAGCTAATCTTATTGAAAAATATGTCTGAGAAACCCAATGCCTTGGGGACTTACAATCATCAAATATTTCGATTACTATGTCAATATCCAGACCTAATTCTAATACTTAGTATACCAAAATTCCTTCGAAGTCCCTGCTTCCCCTGCTCATGTTCTGCACTAACCCCACTCTTCAGGGTTTTGGGAATCTGATAACCCCCAAGGACTCAGTGGCCAAGGGTGGCCTGACTGGACTGTGCCTGCTGCTGCTTCTTGCCTGTTTTGGTCAAAAGGGTTTCAAACGTTAGTTTATTGTCATATGTACAGTCCCAAGTGAGGTTGGATTTAATGGTTTTTTATTGGCTCTTGGAACAATGAGGTTTTAATCAATCTAGATGTTCCTTTGCTTCAGTAGAAACAGAACTGAGAAAATAACAACTTTTGTTGGATGAATGGAGGTAATTACTTTGCAATCGTTGTTAATCATCATAACAGATCACATTTTGACTGTAGCTTTAGTTAATAAAGTCAATAAACATTTATTTTGCCATTTATTTTGCAATAAACATTAATAAAGTCAATAAACATGTCACTTACAGGCTAATTTTTTCTTGCTTATCACTCCATATTTGCCTTTTCCTTTGTACTTCTATCAGGAGCTTTACCTTGTCCGTTGTCCAGCTTTGCTGCTGTTAACTTATGAAGTCTTCTTTTTTCCCTTTGTCATGATTTCTTTTTGCCTTATCATTTTCAGGTTCTATAAAAATTTTCTGTTGCCCACTTGCCCTTGTTAACACTTTTTCTTTATATGCCACAGGATGGCCCCAAGAATGCTGGGAAACGTGGTTTTCTGGGATCCGGGGAGGCTAGAAGTTTGAAGGTTTCATTTTTATTTAGACACATGCTCTTGCTTCAGTTTATAAGTTCCAGATAATTCTTTATGCTTATTATCACTCCACGAATTGCATATGTTATTACCATTTAACATAACAAAGCTTCCAGATTTGTCGGGAAATTTAACATAACAGTTGAAAAGCAATTTAACATAATGTCCTTTATAACTTCTGATAGATGCCCTGGAAGTATAGAAATATAATGATCAGTTTACCTTGTCATATTGTCTGTGTTCTTGCCTGCATTCCAGGGTTTGCAGCACATAGCAGAGGTTATAGAATCTGGAAATTTTGACCAGACCAAGACAGAGGCAATCTTCCAGAATGATACCGACTCATCGGTGATAACTTGAAGGACTTGTCCAGGTTCGAGCCGGTCTTATTATAGTACTGACACATATATTTGTTGGGTTCATTTGTAGCTCATAGCTAAGTTAATGATGGTCCAAGGAATGAAAGTTAGCAAAATAACATTTGGATTATCTTATAAACAAGAACATTGGTGTCATAGCTTTATCCAACTTTGTTGGATCCGTTATTTGTTATCTAGTAACTGAACAACTATTTCTGCTTATTTGAAATTTGAATTTTTGTGTTTTTCTTTTTTTTCCCACAGAACTACTTATCTCAAGTGCTGAGGCGATGTAGTTTATGGAGGAATACTGGATGAGATAGTTTATTCCTTAGATGAGTCTATACGAAGGGGAACTCGGGATGACCTTATGAGAACCTCTACTTATGCAGTATCCATTGCTTGTGGAGAAATGGGAAGTATGTTAACTTTCTCTGAGATATGTACATACGTATATTATCTTAGTTCTTTGTTACTAAATATTGCCTTGGGTCAACACGAAGGTTTCAAATGTGCAAAGTATAGTTGCTTTGCCTCTTGAACAAGTCAACTAGTTGTGCAACTCTTTTTTTTTTTTTTTTTTTTTTTTTCCGCTCGGTTGTTGGAGTCATTATCCATAAAAGAAATTTCACATTGTGGTTCTTTGTTTGATCAGTGAACAATTATCTTATTTGCTGAGTTTCACATCCACATAAAATAATCTGCGGCAATGTTTCTTTCTGGTATCCCACTTTGTGCTTCTTTACCTGAGTTTGTTATAGAGCATATTTAGTAAAATTAGTGATAAGATGACCCTATCAACCATTTGCCCTTTTCCTACTGGTAACTAATGGCAAATGTTTCTGAATTCGCATTGGTTTAACAATATCACTGGGTATATCAAAGTGTTTTGCCTTTGCCCTTAGGGATGAGGAGTCAAACCTGACCTTGGAAATCTTTTTGATCGAGGCATTGACCTGCTGAATTGTGTACTCAGTTCAGCAACATAATGCCAAGTGTTCAAAGCTTGACTTAGAAGTCAAATGCCCATCAACATAATTGTGTGCTGAGGAGTCATACTTCCAGTCCTTTTGATTTATTGGTGTTGCCAAAGCTTGTTTGAACCACAGAAGTTAGCAACGACAGGGGACTCAGTTAATCTCAGTGCCCAGTAATTGTATGATCACTGTGCAAATCACTTTCTTGCAGCAGATTCTGGGGAAAGCCGAAGTGCCTGACGTGGATTATCGATCTGCAGCAAATTTGTAGTCGACTGGTCAACAAAACGTGCGACGGCTGCCTCATTCCTTTCTGAAGCAATGAACAAAACACTTGCTTGACTTGACTGCCGGATCGTACTGTTCATGTCCGAAGCAAGTCATCAATGAGTTCATCTGCCTCCAGAAGAACTCACTGCACAAAGCCAACTACGAAAAACGCCAAAAGATTGGTCTTCTGGCAGATCTCAGCCAAGTAGAATTTAAAGATGGTACTTGAACTTGTCTTCCTGCCAAGTTCCTTTCGTCTAAAACTGGATTTCTTTCCAAGCGTAGTTGAGAGAGGGTGTTCGAACATCGCGCCTTGATGTAAGATCTTATACCAGTAGATAAAACACAATCGATCGGTTTATGTTCATAACAATTAGATTCGTAAGAATGCAGCGGAGGATCATTAACGCCGATGGTGACGTCCAATTTGCTCGAGCATAACAATTACGTTCGTAAGTAGCAGCCAAGCTTTGCGCAAAAGAACGAGATCGTTCCCACTATTCATCGAGATAAATCCTCAAAATATACCCTTTGCCGATCAACAAACATTGCATTACGACGAGTCTTCGGCGACAAATCTTATCCTGTGGTCAAAGCTCGAACTTGTGCGGTTCTGAGCTACACGTCGTCTTGAAAGAACGACTCCAACCACTGAGCAGGCTGCACCGCCCATGAACTGGAGATCGCAGCCGCCGTCGGCGCCGCCGCCATCGCCCTCCCCCATGGCGCTGAGGCCGAGGATGCGAGGGCGAGACGAGCGTCGTCCTGGCAGAGCGTCCATGGGCTGATGTGGTTGTGCACGCCGTCGTAGGTGGTGATCACAAAGCGAGGATCCTCGCGGTCCCTCTCCACCCTCTTCTTCACCCCGCAACCCTCGGTCGAGCACCGGTAGTAGTTCCTGCGATCACACAACAACATACGTACTGCACTTGATCTCGGCTACGTAGTACTGATTCGGTTCGTGCGACGCATGCACGTACCTCGGATTAGGGCTGTTCTTCACCGACTTCTTCCCGTACTTGCGCCACTTGAACCCATCATCCAATATCTCCACCTCCGACTTCGTTCTGAACCCGATCCTGCATCCGTCGCCGACCTTCGTCCTCTTCGTCTCGTTCCCGCAGCTCCTGCACCACAGTCGAGTCACCAAACCACCCACAAAAACAATGATCTCAGGAAACCCAGCTGCGTACATCATGGTGTCGTCCGTTGGGCAGTAGACGTCGCCGGCTACGGCTGATGACTCCGTGACCGAGCTCTCCTCGAACACAGCGACGTATTCGGAGACGTCGAACTCATCGGTAGTGCAGAGCTTTGGAGCGTCGTCGAAGAGGAAGACAGGGGAGCAGGAGAGGCCACCGATGTCTAGAGCGGCAGTCGCCATGGCAAGTCGACCGCTCAACAACCCATGCTGCCGTGGTTGGAGGAGTCGGTGGGAGGGATTTATACCGAGTTGGGCCACTTCCATGGCCCGCGGCCAGCTGCTGTGATGCTTCCGTCGACGTGGACCGAAGCGTCTCAGCAGGTGACATCAGCCAAGATTTGCCCGCCAGACGTGTGGTGTTGGGCGGACGCAAGGATGGCATTTAGACGTGGAAAGGTGCGGTAAGAGAATCGAATGGATTGGTGGATCGAGTGTTGGATTGCCGTCTCAAACCATCAAGTCAACGCACGAGTCCAACTTCAACATGCTCATCCTTCCGGAGGAGGTGTTCTAATTTGATAGCAAAAGATCTCCTCGGGAACCAAAACTAACTTGAAATTAAAAATATCATATAATTAATTATATTCACTTTTTAAGATATTAAATATATCTATACATATACACACGTTAATGCCTTGTGAATCCTTACTTTTCTTCATTCAAACCATATTTTAATGCCTTGTGAATCCTTAGCTGTTAAATGCTGTGCATTTGTGCTGATGAATCTAGACTTTCAACTTCTTTCATGTTCGATGATCAACATGTAAGCAGTTTGACTCAAAATGTCACATGTCAGTTTCCAGATTCAAGCTTGGCTTAAGATAGAACAAGTCTCCAAGAAGGACTACTATAATTTATTGCATTCCTCGTTACAGAGTCAACTAACCTTCTGATAAGGGAACCAAGATCGAGAAATGCTCCAGAAAACAGAGCTTGAAGATAAGACTTTGACCCAAGAGGTGCTTCGCGAAACAGACCTGCAAGATGGACTTTGATCCAATCAATGGAGTCTGCAGAGAAGTCCCCCTCCGGTGGTGGCAGTAAATCACATTAGACCATGTGGAAGACACATCAAACCTCAATCGCCGTCATGTCTGTCAATGGTTTTGTTATCCTGCTCTGAAAGGTAGTCGGATGGGATTGGCAGACAGAAGGGGACGAGTGAGTCACCATGACTTTTGCAGGCGGCTGCAGACGATCCAAGGACGGGCTTTCATCTCCGTGTCATGAGAGTACCATCAGGAGTGGGCTCAAAGCAAATGCAACAGAGCCTAACTTTTTGGCTCGTATGAAGCTCTCCGACAACGACCTGGCGGCTATGGGAGGAGGCTGAAACCTTCATGGAAATTTCCACGGCACGGTGGCCTGCCAAACAACAAGTCGTGGAGTTTCGTTAAGGAATTCTTCCGAGCACCTTCCGTGCCACTGGGAATCCGCAGCCCACGCCTGCCAAATCTCGTTGCCGTGCCTCCACCGCAAGCCAACCTACACAAAGCACGCAGCAAGCTCTCCGTCTTTCCCGCTTCTGCGACTCCGAACCATGCTCGCTCCTCCCCAAGATAAGAGCCTCGATCAACGAAAGTGCATTCGGCACGACACGGCAGGAGCCACAAGGAAGCGTGCAGTTGGTTCGAGTACGTTTCTTGCCAGCACAGGACTCCATGGAGCTGAGCTCCGAGAGCGGAACCTCATCTGATTCTATATCGCGAATCTTAAATCAATTTAACCACGACGATAAGCTTCTCCATCGGGCCCAGATGTGCTCTCATATCCGGGCCCAATCCAAGCCCACACTATCACTACATCGTGCGACCGATCCTTCGATCAGTACGAGAAAGCCAACTGTGATTAGAATATATATATATATATATATATATATATATATATATAAAGACAAATAATGAATTAAGGATACAAAAATTGCTCCTCGAGTTTGATTCCCGATTTCGTAGGCTCGGATCCTAATCGGATCGGATTCGAACACAGGCGAAACCGCTATGCCATAACCCGTTGACACCTGTACTGTTGATTGCAAGGAAGTAGGAGCTTGAGAACTAAGTTGAAATCTGGATTCATTATATGGTAGCTTGGATGACTGAAAAGTATCAATGACCGTGATTTCATTTTTCTAAAATGAAATCATTAATTTTTCTATGTTAATTTTAAAAAAATATATAATATTTTTTTGAAAAATTAAAAAATTAAAAATAGATTAATAACTATGATGAGTATAATGACACTATAAAAAGTTGATATAAAAAAATACAAAATTCTTAACTAAACTAAATGACTGCATTGAGATTTAAACCTACGTTAATTGACTTAAAACCTAAGGATTTAACCACTACATGATAGATCTTATTTGTGTTTTCGTTTTATTCGTTATTATATTTAATTAGAATCATCGATTTCAACCAAGAACCAACAAGCCATCCCAAGGACAGTTCTGATTCGGTTTGGAATCAATAAATTACTGGACTAGCAAAATGTGATTACTTCTAATAATCGTCATTGGAAGGAAAAAAAAGCAATCTGAGATCACTTCAAGAAAGAATGTGGGTTAGGTTTCAAGCATAAACTTGACAGTAAAACAAAAAAGAATTGAGGCAAAGCATGAAATTATATACATGTATATACAAAGATAATTAATGAAATAAGAATACAAGAATCGAATCTCGAGTTTAATTCCCTACTCCGCAAACTTGGATCCTAATCAGATCGGACTCGAACATGAATCAAATCCGCCATGCTACAACTCATTAACACTACCACCATTGATCGCAAGGAAGCAAGAGGGCGACAACCAAGAGCTTAAGTCTGGATTTATTGCAGGGTAGCTTAGATGGCCAAAAAAAGTGCCTGAGGTGGGAGATGGCGAGACATAACGGTGACCGTGATTCCGATTTTCTAAAATTAGGCATTAATTGTTTCGATTCTGATTCGAATTATTATTAATAATATATATATCGATTTGAATCATTAATTTTATTATTATTATTGATTATATATATATTTAAAAATAGACGTATAACTATAATAAGTATAATGATATTAAAGAGTCGATATAAAATGAATAAAATTATAAATTCTTAACCAAACTAAATGACTCTATTAAGATTTAAACCTATGTTAATCAGACTTGAAACACAAGGATTTAACCACTATATGATAGATCTTATTTGTGTTTTATTTTTATTTTTATGATGTTTAACCAGAATCATCGGTTTGAAGCTGGAACCGAACCATCCACGGTCGGTTCTAGTTCGGCTTGGAATCGATAAATCGTTGGATCAATTCGATTCTGGCTTTAATTCGATTTAGTTTTGATTCTAATCCAACCATGAGTAATATATGATTCGTGCGAGAAAGAAAAATCTTGTTTGGATTTTAAGCATGTACGTGACAGTAGAACAAAAGGAATGCATGCAAAGCATGAAATTATATGTATACATATATACAAAATGTATATATGATTCGAATTGGACTCTCGGACTGTGATTGGTATGAGAATACAAAATGTGATTACTTCAAGAAGGAAAATATTCCTAGTTACATTTCATGCATAAACTTGACAGTAAAACAAGAATATATATATATATATACATATACGTATATATGATTTGAAACCTAATGATTTAACCACTATACGACAAATCCTATTTGTGTTTTCTGTTTTTATGATATGTTTTATTATATTTAATCAGTTTGAAACTGGATCATTGGTTTGAATTAGAATCGAACTGTCCAAAATCGATTCTGATTTGATTTAAAATTTAAAAAAAACATCAGACTAGTTCGATTTTGACATTAATTTAATTCAATTCCAATTTGAATCGCACCGTTATGAAGACTAACGAGGAGGACAACCAAAATTGCACGCAGAGCCCACCCGCCTATCACCGAGTGTTTACAACCATGCGCACATGGTTGTAGTTCAAATTTTAGGTGGACTTCGTCGAATACGCAGCTTGCATCGACTCAGGCGACCTGGAGTCAACCTCGAAGCTGTATGCCTTCAACGAGCATCAACACTTCCAACCCTCGACCCCGCGGGACTCGCCGCTACGTCCATTTCTGTTCCCAATCAAAGCGTAGGTAGATGAGACGAGTACTCGCAAAAGGGCAGATGAAGATGTTGTTGGTATTTCGCTTCCAGTAATATATCAACCCCCACCATCCGTCTCGTCATCCGAGTCCTTATTGCCCGATGGAGACGACGGTGTCGGAGAACAAGCCTGAACGCCGACCAGCGTCGGCCCCCCAGCTGGCCCGTCGCAGCAACATCGACTGGCTCTGCATCATCAGCTTGGTGTTCCTCATCACCAGTGCAGCGAACGCAGCCTACCGGTCGCTCCACGACCCCTCGTCGCTGGCGTTCGTAGCGTTCACCTACGCCGACCTGATCCTGATCTTCCTCTGCCTCGAGAGATTCGAGAAGCGGGGCGCCGGTGGCACGCCGCGGGAGAAGGAGCTGTTGAAGGCCGCGGTGTGGGCCCTCGCCACCGCTCTCACCTTCGCCTTCGCGTGGCGGGTGGCGGGAATGATGCCGCGAGTGCTCGCTGCCGTCGTCTGGATGATGGCAGGATCGGTCGCCCTCGGCGGGTTCTACGGGTTGTTCATCTGCTGTCACGCTAAAGAGACTGCTGTCCGTCATGCCTACGTTGGTGACGTGGAGCTTTCTCCCGACGAAAAGGCCTGAAGAATACTTTCCCAAGTCTTTGGAGTTCACATGAACCTCATTTATCTACATTATGTCCGTGGTCTTATATATACGTATTGTATGTGCGAGTAAGACGAAGACTCTTCTGGTTCATGTATCGTACGTCCGATGCAAATAAAGCACTGCATGTTTCCTTCACTGTTAGTTTCGCAAAACTCGCACATAATTGCGAACATTAGACATATGATGATTTGTTGTCTAAATACAAACATTTCATGACTTGCAATTGTCCATGTCGATCTGAGCTGGTGTCACGTTATGGGCCGTGTGTTGACTTCGTGGCTCGATCCGACGGACTTTTGTGCGGGGGAAATGTTGACTTTTATTAGAGCTTAGACAGCTGGGTGGCGCTCCTGTGGCTCCCACAACATGAGTCTTTATGTCTCCGAGTCACGTGTCCCTGATGCGGGACGTATACCAAGTACGCGCTTCAAGCTTCATGCCATCGCTACGATGCCCTGAACCTTGTTTGATTTCCAGACGGGAGATCCACCCACACCGTCTCATCGACCAAGTCAACGTCAATTGTGGCCCTATAACACGTGGCAGTCCCTCGCCATGCCGCTGATAAAGTCCAAGTCAGCCGTCGTCCACCACGTGCTCTACTAGTTGATCACCGAGTCAACGGTCGCACAAACAAGTCAACCGTTTCATGTGGTCGCATATGGTGGAGAACATCGTCGAATGCGTCCTACGATTCGCGATGGCCAGATCGGGAGAGACCAACGGCGCATGTCCTTCCGCGTACCATGCGCGGCCGCGCTCTCCACGGCGACGTGCACGCGTTTTCAGGCGAGTCCACGTCCTTCGGCTTCCATCTACAAAGGCTGGACATGGGGAGTTCAAGGAGACATCTATAAAGGCTCGTCCCCCGTTAACTTCCTCTATCGCCACATTGTCAGATATCGGAGCTAACAGCAACGGGAAACGAGCCCCGCCACCGTCCGAACACCAAGTAGCATCACTCCCCGCAATCCAATAGCTATAGCCTCAGCTGCGAGCCAGGTCTTCAGTTGTCTCCCCACCACTGCTCTTCTGATCCTCATCACCCCCCCGCAAGTTTGACGCTACCTCAGTGATCCAACGGAGGCAGCTGCCTTGCACTCGCGAGGCCTTGTCTGGCTAGATTCCGTGGTCTGTACATCTACTGGGATGCCGGAGACTTTATCGTCGGCCTTGATGGTGAGGACGAGGAAAGGGAGGTGGGAAGACAATTGAAGACCCTGGTTTGCAGCTGCCTGTTGCCATTGGATTGCTGCGGTGCTGCTGTTGCTCGATGGGCGGCTTGTTTTCCGATACTGTTAGCTCCAGTATTTGACAGTGTCGTGAGAGGAAGTGATGATTTCAGATGCAATGCAGGATGCGAAGCCCCATCAGTAAGCTACTTTAATGGCATGGCCACACACAGGTTCAGACTCTCTCTCTCTCTCTCTCTCTCTCTCTCTCTCAACAGGACGACAGATGCAGGAAATTTTTTTATCGAGTTTTGGCCTTCATGTAGCTGCTAATGATCTTTCTTTGGTCAACGACAAGCAACGAAACTCTTCTTTCTGAGAGACGAAGAAGCAACAGGGATCCATATGATGGAGAAAGAAGTTACAGAGATGAACTCTTCCAAAGGAGATATGGTGGCTACAGCTACTCAGCTAAACTTAAAACAATGCTTCGAACAAACATAGTAGCGTTATCAAATCTCTTGTAAGGGTTCCTTTACATGTTATTGATTGGCTAACGAAGTGTGGGAGAATTAGAGATGCATATGCATCACTCATGATCTATATTTAATTTGGACGGCAACAAGTTGAAGGTTTGCTGCAATAGATAAGATTCTCGGACGGTGGATCATGTCATCATCTATAAGCTTTCTACTCCAAATGCTATAAACACGATCAGACGGGCGAGAAAACCACGATTTATGTCTTCATTCTCCTTTGTCAAGCTGCTTGCCTGGTGACGTTGACCTTTAGATTAAGCGAGGTAGCATGTATGCTTCATGTGCATTCATTCATAAACGAACCAATGATCTCATTGTTGATTCTCTAGTGATAGCAACATTTTTAACGTTTCGAGGAGAAATTGTTGGACTTCGACTTCGACTTCGTCTTCATCCATTGTATTCTTTGGTGATTGGGGTTGGAAATGGTCCAAAATTGGAGTTGACGACGCCTATCACAACGGAAAGAAAGCTACACCCGCTCTTCTTCCACCAGCTTCGTCCGTACATTGAACGTGCGCGAATCTTGGCGCATCTCGAAGCTGATGTGATGAGATATTTGCTTATTGATATGTTCATCTGGAAATTAATCTGATAGAAAGTGTTATTGTGACATTGGTGAGTGGCTGGATTATAATTTGTACTCTATCGTGTATCTAAATCCGAAGTTGAATCCAATTTGGATATTTCTTTCATAGTCGGATCCGTTTCGAGCTCGATTATACGATGCCATCCCCTCCCTATCGGGCCCGACACAACCATTCCGCCATGTGATCCGCATCCACCAGGCTTCAAGAGCCGTGTCGAGCTTGATTGGCGCCTTCGAGATTCGCGTTTACTTATATGGATTGTGGGCTTAAATCACCCTGTTAGTTTGGGTGCCCAGAAACCTCTCTTGCTTTCTCCCTTCGCCGAGGGCCGACGGCGGCGCGATGGTGGGAGGGAGAGAGAGCGGCGCCGGCGCCTCGGCGGGAGAAGTGATAATACCGCTGGACTGGGCGGAGGCGGCGGAGGAGATATCGCTCGCCTCCTCCCCTCCGCCGGTGGTCTTCATCTGCGGGCCCAAGAACAGCGGCAAGTCCACCTTCTCTCGCTATCTCCTCAATGTCCTCTTGCCAAGGTCCCCAATGCTTTCCCACTTCTCGCATTTTTTGCCGAAGTTCTTTTGTTTTCTAGGTTTCTTTGCCTTCTCTTAAGAAGTTCAAGCGCAAAGTTCGTTCTTTTTTCTAGGGTTTTTGTAATGTTCTCTTAGAAGTTCTAACGTAAATTTGTTCTTTTTATAGGTTTTTTTAACCTTATCCGAAAGTTTATAACTTTTGATGAAGATGGTTTGGTTGCAGGCACGGGAAAGTGGGATACCTGGATACGGATGTGGGCCAACCGGAGTTCTCGTCTCCGGGATGTCTCTCGCTCACTCTCGTCGACCAAACTATTCCAGGCATCTTTCTTCTACTTTATTTTATTTTGTGTATCTTTCTGTTACTTCTTGTTGATTTGCAAAATTGATAACGTCGTTGTTATTTCTCTATTTACAGATTTGATGAATCCGTGCATCAGAGCAACCGAAAGGTGCGCTTTTAGTTCCGTGGTTGTGATTGGAAACTTTAATGTCTGCTTATGTAGATAGGAGATTTGACAAAATTTAGTTTTGTTATCAGGAACCTCTGATACTAGTGATTCTTCACAGTTCCACCTGAAACACTCCTAGCAAGTTCGGATAAGATCAGCTACAATTAGTGATAAATGATGTGCTAATTTCTTGTTTCAGTGTTTGATTCCTTAAGGACTTGTTTGGTGGCACACAGTCTGAGAGGGACTAAGAGAAGTTAGAAGAAATGGTCACTTTTTTTTTGTGAAGAAAAGAAAAATTTAGATACAATAACAAATGACAACTTGAGAAACAAAATCTTTTTGGAAGGCTTTACAATGATTTTTTGAAAATATAGTAGCGATATTAACGAATTCTTTGTAGCTAGGACCCTGCATTAAGCATAAACCCGTCGGAATACTTTTGTTGTTCAAACTTGACATGATGTATAATAGGAAACAAATTATCCAAATGAACCTTTTAAGATTTAGCCAGTTATCCTCCATTCTTGAAAAATATTTGAGTTTTGTGGAGACACTTTAAGTTATAAGTATGGAAATGTTACAGGAATGACAAAATTATTAGGACTCTGTATCCTTTTCGTATTTTAACCTGGATTTTCTAGAGCAAGTAAACTTCCTTGTCAGACCGGCGGCACTTTTTACATAAACATAATGACTAAAATTTCCATTGAAGTTCCTAAAATACAGGAAATAAATCAAAGTTAAAGACAAAATAGACTAATTTGTTACATAATTTTAAACCTTACTTAGGAATGACACATCTGATTCATGCGATGGCATAAGGTATCATGTAGGTCACTTTGATAAATCTTTTATTTCTTGGTATATTATCATAGTGTTACTTATTTTGTTAAATTTTGAATATTCCACTAGAATATTAGACCCCTCGTACTTCTTTTATCTGTCTTTGTATCTGAGGATCAAGGACATGCTCTTATGACATCAATTGACAGGCAACAACATGGGCAAATGTGAATAAAGAAAATAACATTTATTTTTAATGTGAGATTATTCATCAAGATTCCAGGAACTAATACATTGAACCTATTTGATCTAGATTCTTGATTTTCTTCTCTCCCTCAGATGCTCAAGGATGACACTTATGTTATTCGATAATTAACCATTTAATAAATGAATGTGTAGGTCCATTTTAGGGTTGGTCCTATATTGTTGTTTTGCTGTTTTGCAACAAACGTTTTTCTTTCCAAATTTCAGGTGCTTTTTCTTTGGTGATGTCTCCTCAAAGAGTGATCCAAAAGCCTATTTGGATTGTACCTTCAACTTGTATGACTACTTTATTAGGGTGCATTATCAACCAAATGAGCTAAATCATCCTGGAAAAGCATTGCCTTTGATTATTAACACTCCTGGATGGGTTAAAGGTTTGTTTCTGGATGGGTTAACAATTTTTTTTGTCAGGTAGCGAGGTGATTTCATGCTGAAGCTCAGGACTAATATAGTTGGCTGTGAATCCTTCTATTATCCTTTTACCATTTGCAGGCACTGGCTTTGATCTTTTGGTAGAAAAGTTGAGATATATATCTCCCCGTCAAGTGGTTCAGATACGCATTTCAGTTGAGAGTAAAAATCTTCCAGGCAGCACATTCTGGTTGGACAATGACCAACAAGAACCCCATATATTTCTTCTCAATTCAGCACGGCACAACTATGAAAATCAATCGTGAGTTTGTTACTATTTGAAAATTTGTGACATTAAGTTACTTTTTAAGCTCTGCTGTCTGCATTTCCGAAGATGAAACTTAAAACAGTGTTTTAATGGAAAGAAACATAAAAAATAAACTCATCACTTGCATCTTTTCTGCACTTGATGATGGATTTTTTTATTTGCTGATAATTTGCAATTATTGATTGAACATTTTTTGTACCTGAATCACATGTTCTTTCAAGAGCTTGAGGCATGGTTGTCAGTTTCTGCCTATTGTCTGATATCGGAGATGCTACATCCAATTTTAGCTGAAATTTACAATGAACAGCGTAGAAAAAGTAAAAAACACATAGGTGCCAGTGCTATGACAGACAAAAGGTATATTTGTGATAGTGATGCAAATAGAATTGCTATGCCTCTTTTGTGAGGCATATTACTCAGAATTAGTATATGCCATACTATGCTTGTTACAAGAATTTGAGATGATGTAGGTACGGGTCTAACTTTATCCTATCCTCTTCTCCTTTGGTTAGGCAAGTCAACCAACAGGGAAGCCTTTAAAAAAGAAGCAAGCCAAAGGTGATGAAAATGCAAAACCATGCAAAAGTGCAATACTATGATAGGATATAAGATGGCGTCTCAGTACATTTTTCACCTGTTGATGATTTGCCTAAGATTATCACTGAGAGATTGGTCCTGCCAGCACCTTATCCAGTGTTCTTCCCGGGGCAGCCATTTTAGGTGTAACTGTCGGTAGCAATTTGGCACATTAGTTCAGTCAGTTTAATGATATAGAATTTTAGTGGTGATCTATTATAACATCAAGCTCGATCAAGTTGGATATCACTTTTTTTGGTTCTTTATGGTAGATCACATAATATTATGAACCCTTCTGGTTTCATCTTTTAGATTTGGGGTTATGTAGTTAATTGCATTTTGTATACATTTGTTGGTCTTGGGAATTTGACTTTCTTATAATCTAGCACTTTCTGTCGAACATTTTTTTGGTTCTTTATCACTTTTTTTGGTTCTTTATGGTAGATCACATAATATTATGAACCCTTCTGGTTTCATCTTTTAGATTTGGGATTATGTAGTTAATTGCATTTTGTATACATTTTTTTGGTTCTTTAACATTTTTTTGTTGGTCTTGGGATATCACTTTTTTTTGTTCTTTATGGTAGATCACATAATATTATGAACCCTTCTGGTTTCATCTTTTAGATTTGGGATTATGTAGTTAATTGCATTTTGTATACATTTGTTGGTCTTGGGAATTCGACTTTCTTATAATCTAGCACTTTCTGTCGAACATTAGTCATACAATATATTGTAGTGATAGAACGCTGGATAAACTGACTTTTGACTGTACAATATTGAAATTTTTTTTCCTGCAGTATATTAGTTCGAAAGGATGCTTGCCGTATGCGAGATCAACGCCTTTTTGACTACTTCAAGCAATGCTTTCCTAGTAACCTGAATATTTTAACAAATAAGGAACTTGCTCATGCTCTGGCTGCTATTGCTCCTTATGTGGTTCCTTTTGCAAAAATAAAAGTTGTGCATCTTCATTGTCAGGTTAGCAAAAGATAAGTTGATTTGCTAGAGTTATTCTGGCTTATGATTAGAATTGATTTATCATGTGCATATGCTTTTTCTTGTTTTTGTAATCCTGTGGACCGTTTGTGTATGTCATGCTTTGATTGTTATGGTATGAATTCTGCATGACCATTTGTACTTTGCTGAAGCAAAAAAAGAGAACAACCAATTATCTTGCAATGGCTTAAGAAATTCATGATTAAAATATTTTGATGCTGTTATCTGAATAATCAATGTCATTACATGATAAGCAACTTACACTAGGTGTTCTCATAAATATGTATTCCTGTCTTTCCCTAGATCATGCTAGGAAATTTAGATCCTAACATAGTCAGTTGCTAGTAGCAATTTGGCATAGTGTTAACTGACTGACAAAATTCAGTTGTCTGGAAAAAAATATTGTGTGAAGGAAGATAATAAATGTGGTAGCCCTCTCCTTAGTCTTGTAACTTTATATTGCTTATGCTGTTACTTTTGTTTATGTAGGTTCCAAGTAGCGAAATCTTCCACAGTCTCAATGCTACCATTGTTGGCTTGGCAGTTAGTTCTGATGTACCTGCAAAATCTCGGTCTGACACACCTTGGTGTGTAGGACTTGGTACTAGGCTGACCTGCCTGTCTCTTTTCTTTTTTCCTTTCATATCAAGTAACCAAGTTCTATGATGTTTTTGTTGTCTGTATGATATTTCCCTTGCTACTTAGGCAAGTTTAATATATGATCACATTGCGAACCCTAAACATATTGGAGTAGATTCTGTTGTGTATGATATGGATTTCTTGCTTATGTGCATATACAAATAGGATTATGTGTTCTTTATAGCCATCTGTTATTGTCAGCGCTAATGTATAGCTAGTTACTGTATTCTTTTCTCTGTGGATATAACCAAAACTTTCTTTTCAAATAGAGCAAATTTATTTATTTTATCAGGGTATATACATGACAAAGTTAGTATAAATCAAGAAATATTATCCGTCTGTGAATTTGAATAAAAAAGAAGCTTAGCAATCCATTTAAAATTCTATTTGGATAGATAACAAGAAATATTTGCATTTATGAATAATTAGGGGTAGTCTTGGTTGAGCACTAAATGAGTGGATAAATATTAAGGGTGCAAGGTGGTTTAGACATGCTCAGAGGACCTGTGCTTGCATTGGTTCGGTGAGTTCAATCGATATAGACCTGTACTTGAACCATCTATGCTACCAAATATCCTCGAGTGATCTGTGGTACCAATCATGTACATTGATTTGATCTTGACAACGAAGGATTAGGGAGTTCCCATGCAAATGACAATATCATGAAAAGGAGAACAGAAAAAAGTCAAAGTCACTATTTGTGGCTTAGGAAATCAAAGTTGGATTTAAGTTAATTATGCCATCTGATTCCTTTTGTTAGCTATAATATCTTCATTTTATACCAAGCCTGACTTATCAGTTACTATTATGTAAATATTTTACACATACTGATCGAGTTTCTCATCTTTTAGACAAAGCATTATAATGGACTTTCTGGGCAGCATCTCTAATAAGATTTAGCATCTTACTTTTGCTTTATAATTAAAGTTTAATCTTAAACTATTGACCCTTGTGGTATTAGATGTTTCTTAGAAGACATTTCTACCATTTTGAAGTTTGAAGTTTGTTGTATGTTGGGAAAATGTTCACAACATGATAATAGCCTACAATTTTTGCACTGCATATCTCGTTCTTGTCATTCAAATTATATCAGCTAAACTACATATCCCTAGGTTTAAACTTGCCATGTTTCACAATTGCTGTCTTGCCTTTCAGGTCTTTTATCAGTTTGTTTCTTTAAATGGTTGAGTATACCATAGTTTTTAAAACTTCTTTTACTTGTCTTTATGAGTAATTTGCATGTGTTTTTAAACAATAATGTATTATTTTGTCATGAGTTATTTCTAATGACATTCTCCATAGGGATGCTTGAGTGACTGAATAAAAACTTTTAATAGTTTTCTGTTATAGATTTCATAAATGAACCAACTTCCATGTACTCTTTTTCTCATTGGTTGTCTCTTTTATAGAGAGAGTTCTTGCTATGCCAATGTGAGAGCTATGATCTATGTGCCATTAATTTATGACTTTATCGATCAGGTATCGTGAGAGCTATTGATGCAGTTCGAGGTTTACTCTATGTGATTACACCTGTTCCATTTGGCACTCTGCAAAAGGTTGATCTTCTTCTACAAGGGTTTATCGAAATCCCTACCGGTCTCTTGCAGGTAAAATAAATTTCCATCCATTTTCACGTTTTGATGGTGGAATTTTTCTGCTCAAACATTTCTTTTGAGTACATGGTTTAGGATGTGCTCCATATTGTGCTTTAAAGCTCAATGTGATCTTTTGTAGGATAAATGATTCCCTTGATTCTAGGACTCCTTTAGTCAATACCTTTCTTGAACTAATGTGTCATACCTCTGCTTTTCCCTAATTCTACATATAAATCCTCATTTGCAAAAGTAATGAACACAAAGGTTTTCCAGCAGCTACCAGCACACTTGTGTACCTTATCAATAGGAAGAAAATTTTGGATGACATATACACGTGCCTTCTTTAAGGATTGTAATACATGGGTGCCCTTTACATCGTGGTCTCTGCTTGGATATGCAACCCTTCATTTTGAGAATCTAAAAAGAACTTGCACCCTATTTTAAGTGATAATGGTTGCCAATGCTCTTTGATTAAAGCTATTTGCCGAAAACTGTGCCTATGCTTGGTCATGTTTTGGGTGTAAAAGATTCTTCAAGTACCATAGTTTTACATTTCTGGTTGCAACCACCTCAGGTGCGTGGATGTTTATCCCCTTACATGTCGACAAATGTGCTCCACAAGATATCAGAAGAGCATTTGTAAGGGTTGCCAACTGGGTTTTCCTGCTGATTACATGAACAGAAGCACGCACAACAGCTTCAATTGGTGATCTCAGTGATTTCTCGCTCTGCACTTTTTTTCTCTCTGGTTCTGTCGACCTCCAGATGCAATTTTGAAGAGACTACCGCGAAGGAAGATAATCTTCGGCAGGACAACTTTCCATTTGAAATCTGGTATATAATTGAGCTCTTGTGGAAGTGTAGTAATAAACACAAAGGTTTTCTAGTAGTGATATCTTGCTCTGCACATTTTTTTCCCTGGTTCTGTCGACCTCCACATGCAATTTTTAAGAGACTACCGCAGAGGAAGATAATCTTCTATGTTAAAGCTAATCTTGAAGAGACTACCGCGAAGGAAGATAATCTTCGGCAGGACAACTTTCCATTTGAAATCTGGTATATAATTGAGCTCCTGTGGAAGTGTCGTAATAAACACAGGTTTTCTAGTAGTGATATCTTGCTCTGCACATTTTTTTCCCCTGGTTCTGTCGACCTCCACATGCAATTTTGAAGGGACTACCGCGGAGGAAGATAATCTCCTATGTTAAAGATTCGGAAGGACAACTTTCCATTCGAAATCTTGTTATGTAATTGAGCTCTTGTGAAAGTGTACAAGCTACTAATATTCTGCTACTTGCTACTTATAAAGTAGACTGTAGCAATCTGCAGCTTATCTTGCATATCGAGTGTACCGTTTCCGCTACTAAGTTCTGAGCCCTGCCTTAAATGTTTAGTAAGCACGGAGACGCACAACAATGTAACAATGGCTAATAATGATGTGCCATCATTGTGGATGGAAGTTGCCCGATGTAGTTCTATATAGAGATGTATGAACTGACCGCATAGATCTGCCCAAATGCGGAAGACGTGTCCTGTTCCATCTAAAAGCTTACCCATGTAGACATTGCAGGCATCCTCGGATTCCAGCAGCAAATGGTTGATGCAGAGCTAATACAGAACGAGGCATCACACCGCCCTCGAGACCTTGTCCGAGATCGTCTGCTGCGCACCAGAGTCTGGAGCTCCGGCCCTGAGGTTGTACTGTTCCTTCTTCCGAGACCGCATCGCATACGGCACGCCGCACCCAATTCCCAGCAACAAGAAGAGCCCATAGAAGCCAGCAGAAGGGGCGACCGGAAGAAGAAGCGCGACCCGCAGCGCGAGCACCAGCAGCAGCAAGGCGACGGCGATCGCGGCCGCCTTCTCCTTGATCCGCTCGCCGCGGGGGGTGGCGACGGCGGCGAAAGCGAGGCCGAGGCTCGTGAGCACGTCCGACCAGATGAGCAGGAGGAGGGGGAGGTGGAGTGGGTGTGCCGGGTCGAGCCCGGCTCTGGCCGGGATGGTCGCGTAGACACCGACGCAAACCATCGCCGGCAGAACCAGCTGCCATGCCGGCCTCGTGTATGGTAGGTCGCCGGAGCAGACCCTCGAGCTCTTGTCCATCTCGGTCGATCTCAGTAGGCGTTTGTAGTCGAGCGTGGAGACCGTGGGCACTGCCCTCTTTTTATGCTGCAAGCTAAGAATGCGTCGCGTGAGATGACAACACGGATGAGTCATGATGCCGACGACGATGGGGACAGCCGGAGGCTGCGGTTAATTGGAAGCATTCCGTGGGAAGGAAGCAATCGGGGCGTGGGGTCCAACTGCCGTGCGCAGCCGACTTGTTTTCCGATGCTGCGGGACCCACACAAAATGGATAAAAAAAAACAAAAAAAAGTTCATCAAATCCTCGGAGGTCGACGACATCTGATCCATCGATCTTAGGCAGCTCATGTTTATCATTTCTTTGGTCATATTGTGATAGAGGGAGGAATGTAGAAATTATGAGATGTAACGAAAACCACGGTGCAAAATGGCGATCGAGTAAGTCTGAGAATGCTTGCATTTTGATGGTGCATTCGAAAATACGGAATGGGTATTTGTTTAGACATTTATACCGATAATTTCTTTTCGCTATTTACGATCTCATTCTAATAATTTTTAATATTCCCCTACAAACCGACATAAATACTCTCCTTGTTCTTCTTCTCAGAATCGCTAGCGGCATCACGTCGCATTTACACTCGAGCGCTCTTCTTCCTCGTCATCTTTTTGGCAACTGCAAACTTCGTCTGTGTTCATGTCGGATCGAAGGCATCATCATCATGTGAAACGGACGACCTCATCCTTCGCATCATGTCGCATTTGTACTCGCGCATTAGGCGGATGTCTCGCTCCCACGCATTCACGCGCCGATCAGAGCGTGACGTCAGCGATGACGTCCAAGGAAGCCGCCGTCGCCGACCTCGAGCTAGTCGTCAGCGATGACGTCGGCTCCCTTCGCTCATACAAGTTTGTCTCATCGTGGCGGACCAATCAGCGACGGGCTTGGCACGAGACATGCGGAGAATGACCTGCAAAAGAACGGTGTCATTTGTTTTATTCTATTTATTTGCATGATTATTAGGGCAGTGATGTTTCACCGTCGACTGAAAAATAAATATCTTGACAAAAAAAATACATGACTTGTATTATGTATACATATATATACTACAAAATAAATATTTATTTTTTAATTGAGAATTTTTTTTTTTTTTACGTAGTTGAATGAGAGTAAAAGATGCATATGATATGATCATTATTCCTAGTTAATCGAGACTCAATATCGACACCTATTTCGATAGTTGTATGCCAGATTAGTTTTCTAAACATCCTACATCAAGATAAAAGATGTTTTCTATGACTGAACTGAAGTGGGACATGGAGCAAAATTCATCGCCACCCAATCAAACTTCCAAACGCAACAACGTAAAGACTCTTCGCTCTTCCGAACAATGTTAGCATGAACCCTTATTGGGAGATGTGTAGCCCGCAAGGCTTCACTCCAGAGTGTTTGGGTTGGATGGAGTCAGAATAACATACCACAAACCTGCATCCTGTTCTTTCTTCCAAAGAAACTTGAATATGATGGACTGCCATAAGCTTTCACCACAAAGAACACCAATGCAAAATGATCCCATCGTATCAGTTTCCTGCTCTGAGACTCCAAATTCCAGTTATATTTTGTGATACATTTGTTTATTCGGAAGCACCGAATGATACCACTGCAGATCAGTAAATGAAGGCACACAGCTTGTCCACGAATGCTAAGAATCAGCAGATCAGCACCGGATTAGGTGACAACTTCTGACCAATAGACAACTACATTTTCCATTGCGTCTCACTGTCAATTATACGACTGTGTACTTAATGGTACATCATCTGATGATATGAGATTACACTCACTCCACATCAAAGTTACATGGACCAACATCAAAAGCATGCTCTCCACCGGTTATGTCGATTCATATAACATCACAAAGTGATCCAAAAGCAGAAATGTAATGGAAAAACAAACTTGGGATACGACTCAATCCTTTAAAACGTGGCCAGTGGCGACCCAGCCGAGGTGAAATATGAAGCAAGATCAACGTTCAGGTCATCGTACATGCTCAAGAAGGGATGTATCTGGATATTCAAGTGTAGTATCAAGCAATGACCTCATTTATGGGGGGAAAAAAAAAAACACTGAACTGAGATAAGAATATTAACTTACCAAAAGAACCTGCGCAGATTTTCTATCCGTGGGATTTTTCTGTAAACTGGATATGGAGTACAAAAAAAAATTATCTTAGTTGAGAAATAAACATGGGATCAAGTTAGAAGACTTGTGGACCATAAACAGAAACAAAAAGGAAAAATTAGAGTGATACCAGAAAATTGTACAACCATACTCACCTGATCTGAATGATGACTACAATGAATTGTTTATTTTTTTCAAACCGCAAATGATAAAACCATTAAAAAGCCTGAGAGTTTTATTACAAGTTCTGAAATTTTCAAGGGTTTGCAGATGTCTCAACAGAAGAGGCCAAACGGTTTGCATTAGGTGCATCAGATACATTGAAATCTGACAAGAGATGTATAAAACTTGAATGCCTATCATACCATGATGTCTTTCATGTTCAACCATGTCCTTCACGCTCCAATGCATGGTTCTAGGAAGTATCTATTAGCTGCCACTTTATCAAGTCAATCTTAGTTCAGTAATTGAGTCAAGCAACATTGATGCCTCGTAATTTTGGTTTTGAAGGAGTGCATCATTCAGACAATGGAACAACCAACTTTCTTACATTCAATCATTTGACCCTAAATTAAGTCAAAATATCCTGAACTTGTTTGACATAATAATCTTGCTTTTTGCTGAGGGAACTAATGGAATTAACACAGATTTAATAAATAATAAAGTTCTTGGCTATTTGAATGGGTTGGGGGGGTTGAAGCAAGAACACAAAATGATTTAGCACTGTAAGCAATTATATTTTTTGGGAAAAATGGAAAATTTTAAGTTTTATGAGTATGGAAGCACATTTCTTGGCAAATATTAGCAGTATCTTTACCATTCAGAAATAAATGATGTAAACTCCACAGAGAACTGATCAGAAGGTGCGAACGGAGGTGGTTGTTCAACGACTTCTTCAAGCAGTTCATAGAAGCTATCATGAGGCGGGTAAGGAAATTGACCGGTAGCACACTCCAGCATAACTAAACCCAAGCTCCAAATATCACTTATATAACCATGTTTCTGTCCGGTGATTCTTTCTGGCTACAAATCAAAAAGGTTCTAGCATGATTATGGCTTCAACACACCAAGGATATTAGTATATAGAAATTTTGATAACAAAATCAAAATGAGAGGAAACAAAATCTTGAAACAGACAAATCACTAGCAGTTTCAGGGACGAATACTTACAGACATGTAGTTATAGGTACCAGTAAAGGTGTCACGCTGACCCGAAGAGCTTGCAATTATTCCACTCACACCAAAGTCAGATATCTTGACTTCCCCACTATGATTGATTAAAATGTTTGATGGTTTCAAGTCCCGATGAATAATGTGCTTTTCATGGTGCAGATAAATTAGACCATTTAGCACCTGCAAGAATAACGAAAAATGTTCAGGAATATGATGACTGCTACTTTACTGATCTACCATAATAGGTCAAATAAGCATGACCATCGATGCCGTTCAACACTGGCCTGCTTACAGATTGCAGCAAGATATGGCTCTGGAATTGTTTTGACATCCTTCAGAAAATCTGCAAGTGAGCCCCCATCCATATACTCCAAGACTATAGAGATAACACCATTGTCATAAAAACACTGATAACATAGGACTACAAAGGGGCACTGGGTTGATAGGCTTATCCTAAGTTCCTGAGCAATCTGCTTCCGTATATCCTCTTGAATGTTCATTTGTATAACCTGAATGTTAAAAGCTATTTTAGAAAGTTCCATTCAAGGATTTGATGTTTCTGATTGAACTTATAGAGCAGGAAGAGTGCATAATTTTGCATTTCATTTATAAATCATAAAGGTAATAAATGACAAACCGTCTGATAAGATGTGAAAAGAATTAAATATTGTGCTGATACTACAAGTGGCTTAGACCACCTAATGAAGAGAACTAAAACTGGCTACGAAAAGTTAATCTCCTAATAGAAGCCATAGAAGCAAACAAGGACATAAAACATTCTCTGACACAAAAAGAATTTGTCAAACAATGTTAATAAATGATTTTAATCAGGATAATGATGATCCACCTTCAATTTGTAAAATTTGACAGTCCTAGAACATGTCCAACAAGCAAACTAGTGCAGCTTTGGCAAAAAATTAAGTCTGCTAGGCAGAAGTATGGCATAGATATACAACTTCGTCTTCCTCCATATTTCCTCTTATTACCTAGAAACATCAAGCAACTTCTTACGTGATAACCATGATGGTTTGTCATTCATTGTGTAGAATGGTTTATAACCTAGAAGCAGTGACATGAAACTCTAAGGTTTTGTTCTTCAGGTTCCAAAAAGAAAGAAACACTTAATTGAAAACTAAAATCAGACAGATGAAGCAACAGAAAAAATTTGATTTGGAGCACTGAGATCTCGAAGTTGCGATATGTACGATATGGCTCAAATGACTTATATTGACTTGGAATGAACCCTCAGACTCTAAGGCTTGGTTAAATATTACTTCAAATTGTATGATTATATATTCATATCATTGGTTCATCATCTCATACTATCATTTTTTTTCAGTCCGATTGTGTTCTTTCTTCATTTTTGTTCTGATGAATCTCACTGAAATGCAAGTTGACTAATACACACCCAAAGCTAAGCTTCAGGCCATTGGGCATGAGGGATGTAGTCTAAATTAAAGAAGACCATCCTACAATTCAGACAAGATTGAGGATATTTCACGCCCGATTCTCGATCCAAGGAACTGAATTGTTGGGTGGATAGGCTCAGAAAGTTGTATATATAGGAGCAAAGCAGTGTTTGCAAGTCAAAGATCACATGTAGAGTTTTCAATCTATGGCAAATGAAACAAGGAAGAAGAAGCCTTCTGTATTTTGTACAATAGACGAAAATTAAATAGCAAAAAGAGCTTCGTCAATAACTCGAACAAACACATTTGGATGAGACTCCTTCTCGGGACTCCCAAATTTCAGCGCACACCTTTCACCCTCATTTGTTAAGGTAGGTCCATCATGACCATTTAAATTAGGAAAAAGAAAAAGACAATTCAACATGTTGGTAGAAGTAAAGCTCAAAAGCAACAATATCTGACACAAAACAAAAGCCATATAACTGATGCTATACCTTGAGAGCAAAAAATTGATTGGTCCATTTGTGACGAACCAGTTGCACGATTCCACCAGTACCTGTTCCAACTACTTTAATGGCATCTAAATCAGCCAGACTCAGTTGGTTGTCCAACGGTTTTATAAGAGGTGGCTGCATCAAGACATAAGCAATATTGTGAGAAGCCCCATAATGACCAGTATTCAACATGCCTTCAAAAAGGCACAAAAATAACAACTGTATATGGGTAAAACTTTAATAGAAGCAAGAAAATGGTGCATGAAGGTTCTTGTTGGGAGGATGCAAAAGGTCTATATTGACATGTGTCGCCATGATGAACAAAACTTTCAATCTGTCACACATGACATATGATACCCTAATTAATCCCATGTCAAAAGTTGGAAGGGAATTATGAGGGTATATTAGAGCAGCTACGTCAACTACTAATGATAGGCTTATTCACTTGGGACCAAGTAGTTAAAGATCAGCTATATCCAGGATACTAGGTTGATGGACCAACTTATTGGACCAGATCATAACGAGAAAACAAACTACAACAGAACTGTGGTGAGGATGTATAAGGCCAGATAATGACTAATAGTAATTTAGAGCATAAGAATTTTAGGCCATGCGATTACGACCCACTCTATTCAAGTAATTGAGCTAATGGACCTATCGTGTTGGGTTGTGAATCATGCAATGAAGTACTGCCACACAATACTATTAGAACTTCTTAATCACGTACATTGAAACTGCATAAACTAAATCTTGATCCTACCTTTTCAACAATAAATACTTTGACTTCGTGGGCTCAATACTTATCTGCATGAATAAGTCATGCTGCAAATTTAAAACTTACCATTTATCAAGCTGCCCAAATTAGCTCAAGGTGGTTCAATACAACACCTCCAGCTTGATCACTAAGTAGATTAATGGGCTTAAAAAAAAACTCCAAAATTAATTTTAAATTGAGACTAGGAAAAAAAAAACTAAGCTCGATCAAACTTCTGAATTACAGTTACATATTTGTCAACATAACCAGAAAATCAACAAGTGAGCAGATGACATACTTTCATTTTTGTTACAGAGAGCATGAAAAGAGAAGAGCTCACAAGGCTCCAGTTGAACTTGAACGAATATTCTCATGAACCTAATAACTCTTGGGGCTTGTGAACAAGATCAATGCCAGAAAGGAGAGACTTCGATTATACACACATCTTCAATCTAAATTCCTTCCAATGCTTGGTGCCTAGAATTTCCTCTGGAGGAGAAGCCACCTTATCGTGATAGTGTTCTTAACTACTTTTCTATTGGATAATAGGAGGAACTGCCTCAACATATTGATCAGAAACTAATATAGCCTTGAACTTTCTTTTGTTCCAAGAAATCATTTTTGTGGGCGTATAGGTGTGCGCATGTGTGGCTTTGGCTGCCTTGATTGACTGGCTTTAGGGTTGATGATTTTTAGCCCCTATCATTCGATCTAACAACGAATCGATTGATGGTATTCCTTACTAAGAGGAAAAACAACAGAAGCTGAAACCAAAAAAGGAATCTTTGAGATAGCAGAGAGGAAAGGAAAAGGGGGAAAGGGGATAGGGAAGGAAATTGATATCTTACCCCGCCTTCTTCACTGTGAGAGACGATCCGGAGCCCGTCCTTATTGACCAGAAGATTCCCATCCTTGAACGTACCACTCTGAGTCCTACACTCCTCCAAAGAGATCACAAAAAGGTGCCAAAAAAACACCGGAAAAAAATCAAGAAAAGGCGAATGAAGAAATTGAACGGGAAGCAGGCAGACAAGGATTGATAATTACAGGAATTTGCCGATAGAAGCCTCGTGGCCGGGGACGGACAGCTTGAGCTTTGAATTACCAGGCCCGGCCTTCCTCATCGGGGATGCGCTCGGCTTCTCTTTTCCTCTGGTTGCTGCGTCCGTGGACAACGAGGGGGAAGAGGAGCTGCGGGTATTGGGCAAGACTTTATCGTATGGTGTGCGGGTCAAAGAACCGATCCCACGAGATCGATCCGTTTCTTCACAGAATCTAAAGCCCGGACCGTGAGGCGACCTTGCGGTCCACTTCTTCGCCCTAAATGCAGCCTCTCTCTCTCTCTCTCTCTCTCTCTCGCTATATATATATATATATATATATATAATTGATTTTTTTTTTCTTATCAATATTTTCATATTCTCTTATTTGCTCCATGTTAATGTAAACAATTTTTTACCGTGACCCGGGGTGGTGCGCTGGTAAAGAAGGGGATCCGGGGTCGCCTCGGTAAGGTTTGGCGCGCTAAGTGCTCTGCTCGGTCTGGCCATCGATCGTCCCGGACGGTTGAGATCGCCGGGAACCGTACCTGCACAAAGGCGGGTCGGAGGATGCTCTGCCCGACCCCTCCGACGCTCAAGTCAAATTCCCTCTCGAGGGAGTTTTGCCGATCAGTCGGCCGTCCTTGTTACCTTTTCCACCTTACCCTGAGGTCACTTAAATATGTCGAGCCACGGCGCGCTTCTGGTTGCGTCTGAGGGGTGATATACGGACCTGGGCTCGCAGGCCGATGCCGTGGTCAACTCAGTTTGATTATGAGGCAACGCAGAGGAGGAGTGACGTCGAGGGTCAGCCGTGGTAGTTGAGCGCAGGAGGGGCGCCGACGTCATCGGGACGCAACGCACAGGATCCAGTGTTGCGTCGCATTTAATACCCCTATCACTACCCCCCTCGAAAAGCCACTCCTGCGGGACGGGCCTCGAGGATGGGAGGGGGTCTTCGGGAAACCCGGTTGCATACCAGGGGCCGGCTGAGACCTCGGTCGGAGCCGATCTGGATAAGGGGTCGAGGCGCTGCTCAAGACCACGAACACCGAACCGCCGTCCGGGATGAGGGGTCGAGCCACCGCTCAACCATGAAGACCGAACCGCCGTTCGGGATAGGGGTCGAGCCACCGCTCAAGACCCAGAAATCCGAGGGTCGAGCCACCGCTCAAGACCCGGAAAACCAATGGTCGAGGCGCCGCTCGAGACCATATTTGCCGAATTGCCGTTCAGGAAGCGGGGCCGAGATAGTGCTCGAGGCCCGGAAAACCAATGGTCGAGATCCGCTCGAGACCATATTTGCCGAACTGCCGTTCGGGAAGCGGGGCCGAGATAGTGCTCGAGGCCCGGAAAACCAATGGTCGAGATCCGCTCGAGACCATATTTGCCGAACTGCCGTTCGGGAAGCGGGGCCGAGATAGTGCTCGAGGCCTGGGGCCGAGATAGTGCTCGAGGCCCGGAAAACCAATGGTCGAGATCCGCTCGAGACCATATTTGCCGAACTGCCGTTCGGGAAGCGGGGCCGAGATAGTGCTTGAGGCCTGGGGCCGAGATAGTGCTCGAGGCCCGAAAAACCAATGGTCGAGATCCGCTCGAGACCATATTTGCCGAATCGCCGTTCGAAGGAAGCGGGCGAGATAGTGCTCGAGGCCTGGGGCCGAGATAGTGCTCGAGGAAAAACCAATGGTCTAGATCCGCCGAGACCATAGTGCTCAAGGCCGAGATAGGAGATAGTGCTCGAGGCCTGGGGCCGTGATAGTGCTCGAGGCCTGGGGCCGTGATAGTGCTCGAGGCCTGGAAAACCAATGGTCGAGATCCGCTCGAGACCATATTTGCCGAACTGCCGTTCGGGAAGCGGGGCCGAGATAGTGCTCGAGGCCTGGGGCCGAGATAGTGCTTGAGGCTTGGGGCCGAGATAGTGCTCGAGGCCCAGAAAACCAATGGTCGATTCGGAAACCGCGCACATAAGTACGGTTGCAGGAATCGAGAAGCCGTTGGCGTGCCGGCCAAGTAACCCGTCTGGATGACGACACGTCACATCCTCATTAATACCGCTCCGTCGTTCGGACTGCCCGATGCGATGCGGTTGGGCGGGATGCGTGGCGTCATGCTGCCGCCCACATCGGGAGGCGAAAGGACGACGCTTTTCTTCCTTTAAATAGCGCGCATCGCGTCACTCTGTAGCCTTTTATTGACGAAGTTTCTTCTGCTCCGAATCCTGCTGTCTGCTTCCTTCATCTTAGAGTCTCTTGACTCCTTCCAGTCGTTCCCTTTTGTCGTAGGTCAGTGCAAAAAATGACTTCTTCCACTTCTTCCTCCTCCGCTTCTTCTTCTTCTTCCCCTTCCGTTACTACTCGTGTCGTCACCCCTCTACCATCTCCATCCTCCAACCGTTCCTCCGATGGGAAAGCGGCGCGTGCGCTAGAGGCCATGATGTGGCCGCACGACCAGGATTCCACCCTGGATGAGTCTTCTGTAGGGATCCTCCGGAGGCGCTATAGCATCCCGGGGGAATACATCCTTACTGCCCCTGAAGCGGGGCAACGGGCCTTCGACCCGATTCCTAAGGGCTTCGCCCTGACTCTTGATGCCTTGGAGGCTGGTTTGCGCCTCCCCCTACACCCTATTATCACATCCTGTATAACTCTGTGGCGGGTCTCGCCGTCGCAGATCACTCCCAACTCTTGACGGTATTTGGTGGCCTTCCTAGGGGAATGCCACTACGCCGGTATCGTCCCGACCCTCAACCTTTTCATTTCCTATTTTCGCCTCTTCAAGGGGTCGGGGGGATATTTTCTCGCAGCCCGAGCAGGGTTCCGCGTTAGCGGCGCCCCTACCAATAATAAGGGTTGGAAGAGGCGCTTCTTCTTTGTTCGGTGGGAGAAAGACTGGGGCTTCGGGGTTCGATGGTCCTCAAGGGTCATTGATAATACCGCCCCGAAGCTCAACGCCGAAGAGCGGGGACACCTGGAGAGGCTGAGGGTAATCCTTCCCTCTTCTCAAGCCATCTGCAATATGTCGGAGTGGTGGCTCGTGGAAGCGGGGCTTAGCCCGCGCTCTCGGGGTATGTCACCGTCGTTCAGCTCCTTTGAGGTTATGGCCTCTTCCTTATTCTGACCGGTTTCCTTTTCATTTCCTGCAGAAATGGTGAATTTGAAGTCCTTCCATGGCGGGAGCACCCCAGCCGGCTCGTCTCTGAGGGCTTTGGTGGGGTCCAAGCGGGCGGGTGAAGACTCCCCGCTAGTGGTCGAGGGCGATCGACCAACCAAGAGGTCCAAAGGAAAGGAAGTACTGGACCTCGAGGCGGTGGCGACCCCTACCGCCGAGGCGACCGGCCAGGGTGCCTGCCATTCGGAAGCTCCTGTGCCGCCAGAGGGGGCTGAGCCCAGTCAGGGGGCGACCGGCAAAAGCCCCCGCCGCCCTGCCTTGAAAGACTTGTACTGGATCCCTCCGGGCAGGGACGAGCCCTTCTTTACTCGGGTAATGGGTGAGATCCCACCCGGGGGGGGCGAGCGATCCTTTGGTCGCCCGTTGGGGAGGCTTGTCCCGCGGGGACAAGGTGTGGACCGGAGGGATCCCCTCGGCCACCTATCTCCGAGGGGGGCTTCATCCCGACGTGGCCCGAGACTTGTACATGCTCCCCTCGGAGGTTCTGATCGCCAAGGCGATGAAGGCGGCGCTGTGGGTGAGCACCATCCCCAATGTCTTCTTTCAGACTTCTTCCTCCGCAGTTGCTCATCGTCTTTTTTATGCAGAATGTCCACTATTCCATGGCCTTGATCGACCGGGCCCATGATGTCGGCCTGCTGATAGGCAACATGGACGAGCGCAACCTCGCTCTGCGTCACCAGCTGGAGGAGGCCCGTGCCGGTAAAGGCCCGGAGGCGGTTGCCGCGGCCGAGAAGTGGGCGACCGACTCAAAGGCGGAGGTGACCCGGCTGACCGCCGAGCTCGCGGCCTTATCCGCGAAGGAGGCCAGCCTGTAGAAGTTGCTGCGGACTGAGAAGCTGGAGAACCGGCTCCGCCGAACCGAGGCCTCCGATTTGGCTGCAAAGCTAGCTTCCCAGGAGGCCGAGGCAAAGGCTTCTCAGGAGGCCCTTGTGGCGGAAGAGAACCGCCGTTCGGAGAGGGACCGAGAGGCGATCGAGCGGTATAAGAAGTCGGAGGGCTTCCTCCTCGGTTTGGACCGATCGGGCAGGGTATCTTATGAGTATGGGTACCGGGTCGCCTTGGCGCGAGTCCGGGCCTGCCCTTCGGGTTCCACGGTGGAGGAGGATCCCTTCACTTCTCGTCCCGAGGACCAGGGAGTGGGAATGCCCGACGAGGTCCCTTTCGACGATAGCCTTCCAGGGGCCGACTCCTGAGGGACTTCTTCTTTTTCTTCTCTTTCTCTTTTTGGAGGGTCTCCCGCTGTCTTTATGTATTGCTCCATTCCCTCTCCAGGGATCTATTTTGTATCGAGCACTGTTATCAATGAATTTCTGATTTCCATAAGTTGACATGCATCCAACTCTCCACATTTTTCTTGGTCCCCTCGTTTAGGACTCTAAATAAAGTACTTCTTGAGGTTTTGGATGTTCCAAGTCCTCGGCACTGGACGTCCCGACATTGTTGCGAGTCGGAACGTACCCGGTCGGACAACCTTAACGACGCGATATGGGCCTTCCCACTTAGGTGTAAGCTTGCCCCTCGCCCGATGGGGGTCACTTACCTCCATCCTGCGCAACACCAAATCTCCTACTCCGAGAGGTCGAGGGAGAACCTTTTTGTTGTAACCTTTGGCAATACTCCGGTTATAGGCTAAGGCTCTTAGGTGTGCGTCGGCCCTATGTTCTTCGAGTAAGTCCAGACTGGCCCGAACTCCCTGGACTGACGTCGGCTCCTCATAGGCCTCTACCCGGGGGGTCGGGATTACCAACTCAGCCGGCAAAACTGCTTCCATGCCGAAGGCCAGGCTATATGGTGACTCGCCCGTGGCTGTTTTTGGGGTGGTCCGCAAGGACCACAGGATGCTTGGCAGCTCGTCGACCCAGCTTGATTGGGCTCTCAGAGTTCTCTTCTTGAGTCCGTCGAGGATAGACCGATTGGTCACCTCGGCGAGTCCGTTGGTCTGAGGGTGGGCTACTGAGCTAAACCTCAACTGTATTTGATGATTTGCGCAGAACTCCATGAACCGAGCGCTGGAGAACTGAGTACCGTTATCGGTGACGATAACGTTAGGAAGGCCGAATCGGGTGACAATATTCCTCCATACGAACTGCTCGACCCGCCCGGCCGTGATAGTAGCTAGCGGCTCGGCTTCCACCCACTTGGTGAAGTAGTCAATTCCCACGATGATATATCTTCGCTGCCCCGACGCCGGGGGGAACGGCCCCAAAAGGTCCATTCCCCACTGTGCAAAGGGCCGGGCGCCGTCTATGGAAGTGAGTGGAACCGCGGGACGCTGCGGGGCTCGGGCATGGCGCTGGCATACGTCGCACCGCCGTACGTAAGTCCTAGCGTCCCGGTGCAACGTGGGCTAGTAGTAACCTTGGCGCAGTATCTTGAAAGCCAAAGCCCGACCTCCCATATGCTCCCCGCAGGTCCCGCCATGGACCTCGGCGAGGATTATTTCCGCCTCGTTGGGATCCAAGCATCGTAAAAGTGGGTGAGAGAATGACCTTTTGTAGAGCTGATCGCCGATTTCGCAATACCACGCCTGCGTCCGGCGGAGGCGTCGCGCCTTGGCGTCATCCGCAGGAAGGATGCCCTCGCGCTTGTACTTCCGCATCTCCTGTATCCACGTGAGCGGAGGAGTTGGGGCTCCAGAGCCCCCTACCTCCGTGGTAGCCACCGCCCGGCTCTCGAGCTCCTCGACTTCGGGGCACTCCCCGAGGTTGGCTCCCGAGGCTAACTTGGCAAGCTGGTCCGCCCGTTCGTTTTGGGACCTGGGGATTCGAGATAAGGTGAAGCGGGAGAAGTTAGTGGCCTGGGCTTTTACCTCCCTTAGGTATTTCAACATGGTGGGGTCTCGCGCGCGATATTCTCCGCCAACTTGTTCGGCGACCAGCTGGGAGTCTGTGAGGATGTGAACCGCTCTCGGTGCATGTCGGTTTGCCAGCGTAAGCCCGCTTGAAGAAGGCCGATTCTGCCTCGTTGTTGGTGGCCTCGAAGCCGAAGCGGAGAGAGCGTTCAAAAGTGCGTCCCTCGGGGTCCTCTAGGATAAGTCCGGCTCCGGCTCCCCTTGATCCGGACGACCCGTCCACGTGCAGGACCCAACCCGGACACTCCTTTTCCGCGCCTTCCATTTCCGGACGAGTCAGCTCCGAGATGAAGTCGGCTAGGGCCTGTGCCTTAATGGCCGTTCTTGGTTTGTAGTGGAGGTCGAACTCGGATAGCTCCACCGCCCATTTAAGAAGTCGCCCTGCCACATCGAATTTAGAAAGAACTTGACGCAGTGGTTGGTCCGTCATTACCTCGATTGTATGGGCCTGGAAATAGGGACGCAGCTTCCGAGCCGTTAGGATGAGCGCTAACGCCAACCTTTTAATTGCGGGGTAGCGCTGTTCCGACCACCGCAGGACATGACTGATGTAGTAGACCGGGTGCTGGTTCTCCGTGGCCTCTTTTACTAGCACAGAACTTACCGCGTGTCCAGACGTGGCTAGGTAGAGGCGGAGTGTTTCCGGAGCAGAGACCGAGGCTAGGCGGGGGAGGGCGGATAGATGCTACTTTAGGCGTACGAAGGCCTCCTCGCATTCCGTTGTCCATTGGAAGTCCCTGGGCTCCTTCAGAGCTCGGAAGAAGGGAAGACACTTGTCTCCCGATCGGGATAAAAATCGGGACAAAGCCGCTATCCTTCCGTTAAGGCACTGAAGCTCCTTTACCGTCCTGGGTGATCTCATGTCGACGAGCGCTTGGATCTTTTTCGGGTTGGCATCGATTCCCCTCTGGTGTATGATGAACCCTAGGAATTTTCCCGATGCGACGCCGAAGACGCACTTAGCCGGATTAAGGCGCATCCCGTACCTCCTTAGTGTATCGAAGGTCTCCCTCAAGTCGTCAAGATGGGCGGCTCTTGTTCGACTTTTTACGATCATGTCGTCGACGTAAACTTCCATGTTTCGCCCTATCTGGTGGGTGAATATCTTGTTCACCGTTCTCTGGTAGGTGGCTCCTGCGTTCTTCAATCCGAACGGCATGACCTTATAAAAGTAAGCTCCCCGGGAGGTATGGAAGGCGGTGTGTTGCTGGTCTTTGGGCACCATCCGAATCTGATTGTAACCGGAGAAGGCATCCATGAAGGAGATTCGGGCGTGTCCTGCAGTTGAGTCGACCAGCTGGTCAATTCTGGGCAAGGGGAAGCAATCCTTCGGACAAGCACGATTCAGATCGGTGTAGTCGACACACATTCTCCAGCTCCCATTAGGCTTCTTTACGAGAACTACATTGGACAACCACTGGGGGTACCTGACTTCCTCGATGAAGCCAGACGCCAGAAGCTTATCCACCTCTGTTTGCACCGCTTGTTGACGCTCAGGAGCCTGAGCCCGAGGTCTTTGCTTCACCGGGCGAGCGGTTGGGGAAATGCTCAGATGGTGCTGAGAAACCTCCGGGTTGATTCCCGGGAGGTCGGCCGCTGTCCACGCGAAGACATCGGCATTCTGCTGGAGGAGGGTGATGAGCTGAGCCTGCTCCTGCTCGGCTAAATCCGAACCGATCCCGACCGTCCGGTCGGGGCGGTCATCCCGCAACGGAATGTCGATTGCCGGGCTCGTCGGCTCGGGACGTTGGGTCAGGTGTCTTGGCCCGCGCGGGTCTTCCAGGGGTTGCTCTGGCCTCTTTCTCTTGCCCAGGGAGATTGCCTTCAAGTAGCACCGTCTGAATTCACGGGGATCTCCCCGGACTTTCCCGACTCCGGCGCTGGTTGGGAACTGCAAGGTCCGATGGTATGTGGAGACAACCGCCCTTAACTTGTTGAGGGTAGGCTAGCCTAGGATAGCGTTGTATGCGGTGGGGAGATCGACCACCAAAAAGGTCGCCAGCACTGTTTTGGTCTTTGGAGAGTCACCGAGAGTTAATGGCAGGGTGACCGCGCCCCGTGGTGAGACCGAGTCGCCAGTGAATCCGGTGAGCGCCGAGGGCTGGGGCTTCAGGACCTCCTTCGGTAATCCTAACGCCAGGAAGGCGTCGAAATAAAGGATATCGACCGAACTGCCCGTGTCGACCATGATCCTTCTGACTTGCACGTTGGCGATTCGGGCTGATACTACCAGCGCGTCATCGTGCTCCGGACGCCCCGAGCCATCCGAAGGGAAAGAGATTTCTGGCTCGGAAGGGGAATGGTGTTCCTCAGACGCGGCAGCTCGGGTGTAAGCTTTTCGTCCCGAGGCACTATTCCCACCGGAGGCGGGTCCCCCAATGATTACATCAATGTGTCGCTCAACCGGACCTTCGGGGCGCATGGAGGGTTCCCGCGGGCGTTGGAGGTATTGATCTAAGTGTCCCCTCCGGATCAGCTCCTCAATTTGTCGCTTCAACTCATAACACTGTTCTGTGTCGTGCCCATTCTGCCGATGGAAGCGGCAGTATTGGGTACGATCGGTAAACTCTCGCCGCATCCTCATCGGGTGGGGAGGCCTGAGCATCCCCCTTTCCTTTATCTGGAGAAATATCCGCGTGCGAGACGTATTCAGGGGGGGCGACGGGAGCTCGGGCGCGGAGTGGTCGGGATGTCCCACCGGGCGTCCTCACCGCGGAGACTGTCGTCTCGTTGTCGCTCCCGCTCGGGCTGGTGTCGGATTCCCTTTTGGCCGCTCTTCCTTCCTTCCCGACATCCAAGTCTCGGCCGCCACATAATGGTTTGCGCGCTGAAACATTTCTGCGATAGATGTGGGAGGTCGTTCCACCAAGGACCAACAAAACCTCGAGGGTCGCAGCCCTGTCATAAACGCCTGCATCAGTAGCGAGGGGTGAGCGTCGGACAATTCTCGTACCTCCGTGGTGAACCGTCGCACGAAGTGAGAAAGGGGCTCGTCCTCCTTCTGTTTCAATCCTAGGAGGAGTGCGACCGATGGCTTCGGACGCGCGAACGCCAGGAAGTGTAACTCGAAGTCCCTGGCGAGTTGTTCAAAAGATGTTATCGTTCCACTTTTTAAAGTACTGTACCAGGTGCGGGCGGCTCCTTTTAACGTAGTAGGGAATGCTCGACACATCAAAGCGTCCGAGGTTCCATATAGGGCCATCTGAGCTCTAAAGGAGGCAACGTGATCCGCCGGATCGCTGGCCCCATCGTAAAGATCGACGGAGGGGAGGCGGAAATTCAGAGGCACCGGGTACTCTTGTATGTCACTGGTGAAGGGCGACTCCCAGCGAGGGTCTGCCCTCTGCTCCTCCTTCGACTTCCGGACGTCCCTCTGCACCTCCTCCAGGTGTTGGGAAATAGAGCGGACCTGCGCTCGGAGTAAATCCGTCGAATCCGAGGATATGGCCTCGGGCTCGGGGGAAACACCCGGGTTTTCAAGAACCCGGGCTCCGTCCTGGACCTGGCGAGATCCAGGGGAGGATGGTGCCATGGGGGGCGTCTCTCGAGCACGGGGGGAGGGGCCGGGTCCTCGGAGATTCGGTCCTCCCGTCCCTGAAGGAAGATGAGGAACGGCGGCTTGGACGGCGTTCGTTAGGGTTTGGACCTGTTGGATTAGGTCTCGAAAGGCCTCCGTAGTAACCTGGGGAGAGAGCGAAGAAACCCCGTCGGGTGGATGAAGTCCAGGGTCGTTGAACAGGTTCCAGTAGCATTCCGCAGTTGAAGCGGGATCGTCCCTCCCGGCCCTGGAGGGGAGGGGGTCTTCTGCTGACATCCCCCCTAGGTGCGGCCTCTCGTCCATGTGTTATTTGGAGCGTAGCAGGTGCTCTCTCGACGGGCCCTCCTTCTAGCGCCAATCTGTTAGTGTAAACAACTTTTTACCGTGACCCGGGATGGTACGTTGGTGAAGAAGGGGATTCGGGGTCGCCTCGGTAAGGTTCGGGCGCGCCAAGTGCTCCTGCTCCAGCCGGCTACCGATCGTCCCGGACGGTTGAGATCGCCGGGAACCGTACCTGCACAAAGGCGGGTCGGAGGATGCTCCGCCCGACCCCTCCGACGCTCAAGTCAAATTCCCTCTCGAGGGAGTTTTGCCGATCAGTCGGCCGTCCTTGTTCCCCAGCTCCGAGAAGACTTACCTTTTCCACCTTACCCTGAGGTCACTTAAATATGTCGAGCCACGGCGCGCTTCTGATTGCGTCTGAGGGGTGATATACGGACCTGAGCTCGCAGGCCGATGTCGTGGTCAACTCAGTTTGATTATGAGGCAACGCAAAGGAGGAGTGACGTCGAGGGTCAGCCGTGGTAGTTGAGCGCAGGAGAGGCGTCGACGTCATCGGGACGCAACGCACAGGATCCAGTGTTGCGTCGCATTTAATACCCCTATCACTCCACAAATGATATATAAAAATGATCTCAATATGTTAATATGTATAAATCGATGAGAGTTGAATCTCTTATGGATAGAATCTTATATATAAGATTTCGAGAATCATGAACCTAAATCATAAGTAAGAAGCTCGCATATATAATTGAGTAACAAGAAAATGCTGTTAGAATAAAAATATATATTCTTGAAGAATATTCTGGAAGTATCGTGATCCAGAAGCGATTGACGTGTGAAAGACAAACTGTTTGGACGTGTTTGCTTGAATTATTCGGCATAAAATGCAAATGAATTTTGTATATCAAACCAAAATGACGAGTGCTGATGACTTCATACCCCGTTTCTGCACCTCCGGACAATGAATGGGAGCAAAAGCCCAACACCTTTGAAGTTGCAATTAAATGATCACGACAACGGAAACATCTCCCAACGTTTATTCATGGCGTTGTTGGTTGATGGTGAGTTGTGGAGCAGCATCAATTGAATACATGTGAACCGACAAAACTTATGAGTCTTTACCAGTTTATATATATATATATATATATATATATATATATATATATATATATATATATATATATATATATATTCCTTCGATTGATTATTATCTAAAATATGTTTCTATTGAGACATTGTAGTGGCCGATGCACTGTTCCACGCTTGATTAGTTAGACGTTCGAGTTCACATGAAATATAATAATTAAAAATAAATAAATTGAGATTAAAAATATTTTTAAATTAAGATATTTATAACACCTTTTGTGTTCTCACTATGGATTTAACTAGTACTTTTAAAAGGATATTGTGTTAATTACGGCCCTTGTGTCTCCTCTAAAGTGGTCAAATGATGAAGATTGTGATTGTATATTTAAAAAAAAATAAATTATGGGAATTTATGTGTTAAATTAAAATTTAAAATAAATATAAAAATCAAGGAAAATCTATGCTTAACATATGGTATATGTGATTTTTCATTTTGTTAGATAAACAAACATATATTATTTAGTGCCATAGTAAATTGGAGTGTAGAGACAAAATACAAATAAGCATAATGTACGGACATTCTTATCCATCCCTTCGTTTCGCAAGTTGTCGCACGAGTCGAGGTCGTTTTGTCTGCCTTCACTGCGTTGACTGGCACGGGGATATTTCGTCCGCCAACGGGCACAGTGTCCGCAAGCGCCCCTTCTCCTCCTCCTCCTCCTCCTCTTCCAACCGGCCACGGATGATGGCGGCCTTCGCTGGCGATGAAACTGCGGCGGCAACGGTGGCGGTGGCGGTGTGCGGCGGCAGGGGCGCCGGCCGAAGCCGGCGCGCGGTCCGCTGGGCCGCAGAGCACCTCCTCCCTCACGCCCACCGCGTCGTCCTCGTCCACGTCATCCCAGCCGTCACCTCCATCCCCTCTCCATGTGTGCCCCCCGTCCCTCTCTTCTCTTCTCATCTCCTTCGAGCCCTACTGCTGTCATCGAAACGTGAGAAATTTTGCCTGTTTCTGCAGCGGGGGAGCCTGTTCCGGTGGACCGCATGGGGAGAGACGTGGTTGAGATGTACGTGCAGGACCTGAAGTCGAAGGTTCAGCAAGTGTTGTTCCCGTACAGAGAACTCTGCGGCACTAGAAACGTGAGATCTTTAGTGTACCTCATCCCCCCTTCTATTTCGCCTTCGACATGTTCTTTTAGGTTGGAATTCGACGAGATTAGCATAAAAATTGGAAGTTTTCTGTAGGTGGAGACTTTGGTACTGGAAGGGGAGAATCCTGCTGCTGCTCTGTTGGAATATGTTTCGGATTCGGGAACTAGGAACTTGGTTTTGGGATATTCATCATTTTCGCTTCGAAGGTTAACTATGTAGCACCATGATGTTGCAATTAATCCTTAGTAGAGTTATCAAATCTGCTTAGACATGCGATTTTTGTGTGTTAGAGCTGTGTGTATTTTTTGAGATTTTATATGTAGGTAATAGATCTTAGATTTTCTGCATTGTTTGAAAGTAAAGTAATGATGACACTTATTTGGGTCAGTTGTCTTCTGTCGAACGTGATCATCGTTGGCCATGAGTTTGTTTTGATTAACAATGTATCCTACTAATCTGCCTGAACAATAGCAATTAATCCATTCTGTGGATGGATCATGCGGTGCATGATTTTTCAGAATCTTTTGATATGATTTGGGTGGTCGGATCATTGTGATTATGTTTGTTTTTGTTCAGAGGGAACTTTTGGGTTTTCTGCATCCTTTCTCATATTTGCTCCCTCTTTTTCATTATTTGCCCTTTTTTTACTGGCCTGGCACTCATGCTCAAGCTTGTTATCAACATTCCTGATAATATTTTCGACCCAACATTTTATTTTTCTTGATTTTTTGCTCGGTGTTGTTTTCACTTTTCTGCTGAACAGATTTGTGTGAATTTAGTGAGTCATGGTTGTGGTGGGTTCAATTGAGTTTTGGTCATTGTTTGGAGTCAATTTCTACTTGAGTAGGTGTCATAAGGAAAAACATTATGTTTATCTGCAGCTTTGGACAATCTAGTTTACTGTCTTCAATGAGCTTCTATCCTTACTAATTCCAACTTCCTAGGATATTGAAGGGCCCAGATGTGCCAACTACTGTTCTGAAATTTTCTCAGAATTATTGCAACATTTTTGCTGTGTCACGGCGCAAGCTCATCGTGAAATTTGCTAGCCCAGTCTCTGATGGTTTGTGCAAAATCCTATCGACAAATTTCTATTTTACTATAATTTTGATTTCAGTACATTATTATTCTTGTAGTCTTGCTTTTGGCAGATCCCAGCATTAGCACCCATATGCAAACAATCAATGGCAAACTATTTGTTCAAAGACGTAGGAACCCTCTCTTTGATGCAGTTTGTTCATTTCATGGATTGGAAGATGGTAATTCACCCATATTATCATTATTGACAGGTGGTACTTTGCACACTCGAGCCCTCAGTGAACCAAGTCCGTCAATTTCAGCTGGAAGTTTTGAAACTTTACCTTCTATTGGAGCACACGAGGAAGTAGAACTAAACAACAGAATTCTAGAAGTTCGAACACGCAAGAATTATGGCTTTCTGGCTTCTATTAAATACAAATCTTTTTTTAGGTTTCACTCTTCAAAAAAGGTCAACAAATCTCTCCCTCCCTCACACTCTGTGTGTGTGTGTGTGTGGTTAGAGCCTCAAAATCATTGACTAGCTAGTAATTAGTACAGTACATAGTAAAATGTATTATCTTATTGTAATATTGACACCGATGTTTGTTGCCTAAAAGAACCTACAGGATGTGTCTTCAGCTGAGGTTTCAAACTCGAGGAAGGAGTCCCAGAACATTCATGCTATGTATAATCAAGTTTGTGATGATCTGGTTCATGCAAAGAAGAAGGTTTGAAAAACAAAAAAATCTTGCTATGCAAAATCAAGCTGGAATTGAGAAATGTGCTTCATATGTTTGCATTATATACCAGAAAAGGCTTAAAACTTAACTTTGTGCTTTTTGTAGATGTATATGGTTTTATGTTTCTACTTCATGAAGCTGGCATTTTTGGATAGCATTGTAGGATTTTTTTTCTTTGTTAATTTTCTTTTAGAAAGAGTGTTTAGTTCCCTTCATTTCAAAATATTTTTTTCTGGATCTGTTCCTTATGGACTCTTCAACATGAATATCAGATTTCTCTCCTTGTCCTGGATTTTTCCTAAAATCCAGTGCTTAAGCAGACCTTGCAATGCATTGAATTAAGGGAATAGTTAAATCATTGTGGCTCGTTGTTATCAGGAATAGTAATGTTCATTATTACTTTTCCATCAAGTCATGACTTTTCCCCATCATTCCATGTAACATACACCTTTCAGTTGTTTGGATCTCCCCTTTTTGCTGATCTACCTCAATTTCCCTACTGCTCATATCTGATCCATTTTGTGGCTTCTTACAGGTTCAATCACTTTCTTCTGAATACTCTGAAGTTGAAAAGAACATGAAGAATGCATTGGAGAGAGAGAAAGTGTTGAAACAGGTTGCTGCAGAAGAAAAGGCCAAGCATTTGGAAGCAATTAAAGAAGTTGAGGAAGCAAAACAAGCGTTTGTGAAGGAGGCCCAACAGAGACATAAAGCCGAACTTGTAAGGATATCCTCTAAATTATCAGAAACAATAGATGGTTATTTCTTAAACAGCAAATGGTGCCGAAGATATTCAAAGAATGAAATAGAGGTTGCCACTGATAACTTCTCCGAAGCCAAGAAAATAGGAGAGGGAGGTTGTGGGTATGTCTACAAGTGCAACCTTGATCAGACCCCTGTAGCTGTCAAGGTTCTTCGACAAGATGCACGTGACAAGGAAGCGGAGTTTCTTAGAGAGGTCTGCGCGAAACCCACATTACTTTTCTTTTTTGAAGTTTAATATATTTGTTGGATATCAGGGGCATTTTCCTTTTTGCTAAAAAACAACTTACTGGATCTGAGTCATCTGGGTCATTTATTTCCTTATCATTCTGCTGGAGAGGGGAAGAAAGGTAACCAATTCTAATCTTGTGCAGGTCAAAATTCTTAGCCAAATTCATCATCCTAACTTGGTCTTATTGCTTGGGGTCTCCCTTGAGAGTGGTTGTCTTGTATACGAGTACATGGAAAATGGAAGTTTAGAAGATCATCTATTCAATAGGGATGGCAAAAGGCCACTTCCATGGATAATTCGATTCCGAATTCTCTATGAAGTAGCTTGCGGACTTGCTTTTTTGCATGGGAACAAACCTGAGCCCATTGTTCACCGTGATCTGAAACCTGGGAACATTTTGTTAGATAGGAATTATGTAAGCAAGATTGGAGATGTTGGACTAGCAAAGCTCCTCTCTGATGTGGTGCCTGATGGTCTCACAGAATACAGAGAAACCATTCTTGCTGGTACATTCTTTTACATGGATCCTGAATATCAACGAACTGGCACTGTCCGGCCGAAGTCCGATTTGTATGCCTTGGGGGTGATTGCGCTTCAGTTGTTGACAGGGAAGAACCCAAATGGCCTGATAGTAAGCATGGAAAATGCAATTCGAGGAGGAACGTTTTCTGCTGTACTTGACCAATCAGTAAAAGATTGGCCACTTGCTGAGGCAGAGAGATTAGCAAAACTTGCTTTGCAATGTTCTCGACTGACATGCAGGGAACGGCCTGATCTTGATTCAGAGGTTTTGCCGGAACTCGAAGACATATTAAACAAGGGATATGCTATTATTAATCTGAAGAAACACAATATTGATGCACCAAAACATTATTTCTGTCCCATTCTAATGGTAAAACTCAAATACATGTTCAAGTCTTCTAAATTCTTTCAGCTCTATTTTTCATGATAGAGGCATTTGTTGTCTGCATGCAGGAAATAATGGATGACCCCTATGTTGCTGCTGATGGTTATACATATGAGCATAGAGCTATCAGAGCATGGCTTGAGAAATATGAGATATCTCCTGTGAACAAACTTAGACTTCCTCATACCTCCATAATCCCGAACCATTCGCTGCGACTAGCGATACAAGAATGGAAGTCTCATGTAGCATTCTCAACCTCTTGGAATTGAGTGACTGTGATGTATACTTTCTTTTCTTTTCTTTTTTTTTTTTGTTTAAAGGATGCCTTACTAGAGGTGCCTTGTTCTCGAAATCTTTGGTGTATGTAAAATAGTGTGCTTTTATGGCAGTAGTCATAATTCTTTACGATGTCATGGAGAAGTGTCCTGGAGCTGTTTATTTTGCTTGTTTTATTGCCATTAATTGGCTGATAGAATTATGTACCACTGATGTTTTGGCTAATTACATGGATATAATGTTTATTGCCATTAACTTCTGTTCTAAGGAATCTGTCTCTTAATCATGAAACAGAGAGAGAGAGACATAGAAAGACCTAGTGATCACCAATTTGGCAAGTTGGACTGTGAAATTTCATGCATTGTACCAACAAAGAAATTAAGAAAGTAAACAGGCATAATCAATTGAAGTTTGGAGATTAAGAGTAAGATTCCTTAGAAGTTAACAAGTGGTCAGTAAAATAACCAAAGATGTCCTTGCAAAGTTGTTGACCAGTTGAGGTTTGGAGCCTCAACACTTCAGAATACAACTCTTGCTTGGAAACTCTGCCTGTTTGCATATTATACTTAGTATGGGATTTTGTTGAACAGAGAGAGATGGCAATGGATGCTAATTTGTGGATTAAGTAAGTCAAATCAACAACTTGTGTTGCATTCCCAAATGCAGTTTCAAACAAGCTGCTAATTCCACTTTGGAAAATGAACCATTTGTAGTCCCCTGCACCTCTTGTCTTGGATCCACATGGAAGTCAAACCTGCTTCTAGCTCATGACACAGTAAGGCTATCTCATGGTCTAATATTTGCAACAAGATTTGGGCAATTCCATATTACCACAAGCCATAATATTTTAACTATTCAGGATTGACTATATGGATCTTTGGCTATCATTTTGAAAATTCTATATGACTCGATAAATATTCTAAGGCATATCGAGAAGAGAAAATTGGGCAAAAATATGATAAAAAGATGTGCAAATCTTATCTGTTGAGACTCATAGAATAAAATACTTGCAGAAGTATTTTGTTGTTGAGGAAAGATGTGTCAAGACCTTAATGGCATCCAAAGAACCAATTAATGGTGCTATACCTGGAATCAGATTTACAATGAAGCTCCAACCAGGTATTCATGTGTGTATACTTCAAATCAAACACCTTGAAATGCTCTGTATGTTTGTGCTTGTGAATATTTCAGCAACAATTGTTTCTCACATTGCATTCATGTGTAAAGCAGATATCTGATCTATCAGATCTTCACACAAAGGACTGTGAAATTGCAGAACACATGCATCCTAAAAAACACAATGCAGTCTCTTAGCAGCAAGAATTTTTAGTTCCTCATAAGCTATAAACACACATTACAACAAGATGTTGAACAAGGAGTCATGTCATGCATGCCAAGGCTTTGAAGCCAATAGTTCAGGAACACTAAGATCCATAAGTGTGCAGTTTGCCATGGTAACCATTTACTTTCTCCATTCTTCTTACAGAACTCTTCTCCCTTTGTGATGGTTGATTCTCCAGATCGCAAGAGAAGAAGGAAGAATCCGTGTCGATACCAGATAAGGTCTTGCGATGAGAGCGAACAGCCACAGATGAATGCCCCTGCGGTGTGGAGTTCTGTGCATTCAGAGCTTTCTGCTTCGCCTTGATCGATTCAGTCAAGCTCATGTAGTTGGGCCTACTTCTGCTGCTGTCCTCTGTCCTTTCTGAAGCTAGAAGAGTGCTGCTCGAGAACGGTGTTGACATGAAGATAGACGACGACGATGCAGAGCTCTCGTTGAAGTATAATTCGGTGCTTGGGGATGAGGCAGAGCGAGTTCTGCAGCAGTGGTTGTAAGTGATGGTTGGAGGTCTTGCAGAAACCCTGGTGGTGATGTTGTTCTTCTTTATCCTCACTGAAGCAGGCTCACTACATGTTGAGTAGATGCCATAAATGTCTTCTTTGGATTCAGCTTCAGAAGGATTGTTCTGGACTTTTTGTTCCATCAACCTGCTCTCCCATGGTTTTGCTGCCATCCACCTCTCTAACCAGCTCCAGCTCCCATTGCTCTGATCAAAACCACTATGCTTTGGCCTTCCACCAACGGTTGACTTAGACTGCTGAAAGAAGAACGTAAAGAACTTTGCTAAGCAATCAGGCAAGAGCTGAAAGAAAACTATGCTTATTGTATTCACCTGTTGAGAAAGAGCATAAGCAATGGCTCTTTCCCTCTTGACAGCTCCTTGGTGCCTCATCTGTAGCTTTGCTCTTACTTCTTCTACTGTGCCCGGACTGTCGCACCATCCTTCCTAAGAACGACGAGACGATGCACAACAGCATGATATAAGGAAGATTCCGAAAGCATTCGTAGCTAAACTCGAAGCATTTACTTCTTTCTGATGTCACATTAAACTAAACTATGGATGGAGATTTTGGAGGAAGGAACGAGGAAAAGCCTGTGATGGAAAGATAAGGACGCAAGTCTGCTACCTCTGCTTCTTTTAGAGGATCCAGTTTGCCGCGGCGGGCTTCGAGCAGCCTTTGCACGACCTGCCCCTCGGTGGACATGCGCACCCGCCGCGCCCGGATGCGCGCCTGCACTCGCACCAGGGCCTGCATGCACCTCAGCGTCACCACTGCCTGCTTCCTCACCTGCCGCCCCCGCACTATGGCCTGCAGCCTTATGATCCCTCGCAGCGCCCGCAGCGCCCTCCTCGCCTGCAATCCCAATCCACAACAAGCTCTCATTTTTGTTGGAGGCATCTCGTGCAAGATTGATCTGGACGTGTAATCGTCCTCCGTTACCAGGAAGGCGCGGAAGGCGCTCTGGATGCGGATGGCCGCCCACTCCTGCCTGATCGCCCTGAAGTCCTTGGGAGGGGCGCGGACGACGGCCGCGGCGGCGGCGGCGAATGCGTCAGCGACCGAGGATGCATCGGACTCCTCGGACGCCGCCGACCGGCGGCTGCTGCCCCTCGACCCCCGCCGCAGCGACAGGTGGTCCCACGAGGAGCTCCTCCACAGCTTCTTCCACTTCCTGCTCCTCCCATTATCGCCATCGCCACTCTTCTCCTTCAAGAAGGGGAAACCAACAACGCAACCGCAATGAGTCTCTAAAGACCCAGCCATGAGAGAAGAGATTGAACAGGAAAACGACAGAGACTGCAGCGATTACACAGCTATCCTGGTCTTGCTTCTTGAGGCCAACTACCAATGACCTGATCCACTTCCCCGAACCACCCATTTCTTGACAGGCTTCCACCCCAGCGGAAGGAGAGAGCGAAAGGTGGCAGCTTCGGAAATGGAGCTACAGACTCTGAGAAGACGGTGCAGCTGCTTGTATAGCATTTCAAATTCAAAAGAGCATGGAGGGATTTGGATTGAGAGAGAGAGAGAGAGAGAGAGAGAGAGAGAGAGAGAGAGAGAGAGAGAGAGAGAGAGGATCTAACAAATCTAAACCTTGGATTCTCCTTCACTTTGTCGGGAAAGCAGGTGCAGTTGGCTTGGGTTAATTCCCAAAGCTGGATAGTTCATCTTTTCCTCTTGTTCTTTATGCATAAAGAGAGTGATCTTTACGAAGCCCCTTTCTTGGGGAAAGGACAGAGCTAAAGACCTGATGGTCTATTCATCAGGCCACTAATTCATCATCCGCCATTGCTTAACGATCTAATGTTCCAAAGATAATGAAATGTGAATGAAGAGGGGGTGGGATCAGTGCAGGTACTACAGCAGGGTGGCTGGCTGAGACGTGTTCTGACACAAACATGAGAGAGAGAGAGAGAGAGAACAATAATTGGCTACAGGCACGAAGAAAATAATGAAGAGTTCTAACACAAGATATCTACATGCATACATGTATCTTGTGAAGTACATTAAGACGGCGTTGGCATGTGGTGCATGATCGCGGTAGAAGACGACCTGAATAGACTCTCTACTGTCGGATATCTTACCATTAAAAAGAAAAGAAGAACGTCCATCTTTCCGTGTCAGATCATTGAAGGGGGAACTCCTCTGGTCACATCATGGTTTGATCTCCCCATCTACGGCTCACCTCTCGCCTGTTCTATTGTATCGCCCCCTGTCGTGACAGCGATGGGTTGCGCGGGCGGGTGGAGGAGATCGGCGAGCGTGGCGGTGCCGTGGTTTGCATGCCAATGCCTTCTACGGTGGTGCCATGGCGTACGAGTGTTCCGTTTGTGGTCGTCTCTCCCTCCCTGAGCAAAACACCGTCTTCTCCATCCTCAAAATTTATCATCCATGGATTCAAAATTATCTCTCTTTTTTTCATTTTATATCTTTTTTATAAATATAAATAATAAAGATAGGATTCAAACCCAAAATCTTATTATCAACTAATTAATTGATATATTTAACGAATCATCGGTTCGATTCAATAAGATTTCAAACTCTCATCTCTTTTTTCAAAGAAAAACAATCATTCATAAATAATAAAAATTGAGAAATGAAGACTTTTTAATATTTTCTACTTTGATCAGTAAATTTATATTATTATTGATATACAATGAAGATATTCGAGTGTAGTATATCACCATCAAAATAATATCTTAAATCACAAAGATCTGAATAAGATTTTACTTTGAATATTATGGTAATGTATTAAATATTTAGATTTATATGTCTTATCATATGTCTGGTGAGACTCCATCATGCCACCGAAAAAATGAAATGAAAGCAATGGTGGTGGAATTATGTTCTCCGACAAGCTTACCACCTCACATGATGTGGCTTCTTTTGATCGTAAGCTTTAGGGTTCAGGTGACATCAAGGATCAGATCAAGTTGATGCAATCCACAAGAAAAGGGAGTGCCATCCTCACCCACATCCAATGATGCAAGGAGGGATGCATGTGGCCAGACCTTAATTTGATCCAAATTGTTTGTATAATTGGGTGGGGCAGTGAGTCTGTGGAGAATTAATGTGAATTGTGTCCAATTAATGTGACTTTGTGACTCCAAGCTTGTAAAAATCACTATTCGATTGGATCTAAGAATTAAGAGAGAGAAATGAAATGCTCCTTTTTTTTGGGAAAATATTAATAAATAAATTAGAAATCTAAAACATCATATCTCTTAGTGTTTAATTTTTATTTTATATTATTATTATTATCGCATTAAATATGGGATTATTTCTTTGAGTTCATATAAATATGTGGCTCATAACTTAAGATTTGCACATATCATTGCATGCTTTACATCTAATAACCATGAGAGAGAGAGAGAGAGAGAGAGAGAGAGAGAGAGAGAGAGAGAGAGAGGGGATGGACTTCACATGTGGGCACGAGGCGTGCAGCTGCGCTTGCAATCTCAATCATAGACGTGGGGGCGACGCCACCATTAAATTGTGTGGGGACTGCCGGAGGCCCTGCAATTGGCCCTTGTACTTCTACCTTCTCGAACACCAAACTCCTCACCTCACACCCCATTCCCTCTCCCATCTTCTTCTGCTCCTCCTCCTCCTCTTCATCATCATCATCGGCATGTAACCTGGCATAGGTTTCATGTAGCATCGCCGGATCAAGATGGACAAACTGTTGATGCTATGGGTGGCTTTGCTTGCACTCCTTGTGACAGCGACCATCGCCCGGACTTGGAGGACGAAGAAGACGAACAACCAACGAGCTCAGCTGCCTGCAGGCTCCCGTGGGTGGCCTCTCGTCGGCGAGACCCTCCACTTCGTGTCCTCCGCCTACTCGCCTCGCCCCGAGAGATTCATGGACAAGCGTAGGCTCATGTACGTACGTGAATACCAATCGATAACTCCTCGTACATACGTACATGACCCGTCCCTGCATGACGCCCGCTACGCTGTACAGGTACGGGAAGGTGTTCAGGTCTCACCTGTTCGGTAGCCCGACGATCGTGTCCACCGACGCGGAGGTCAGCAGGCGCATACTGCAGAGCGACGCGAGCTCCTTCGTGCCGTGGTATCCCAAGTCCCTCACCGAACTGATGGGGAAGTCCTCCATCCTGTTGATCAACGGGAACCTCCAGCGAAGAGTCCACGGCCTCATCGGCGCCTTTTTCAAGTCCCCCGACCTCAAGGCTCAGATCACCGGCGACATGCGGATGTACGTGCAGGAGTCCATGGCCAAGTGGAAGGACCATCAGCTCATCCACATCCAAGACGAGACCAAGAATGTTAGTCCTCTCTCGATCGGCCCTTCCCCCCCTCTGCTCCCTCCCCGCCCTCATTAATTCCGTGCACACGTGCACACCCGTGGCACCACATGAGAGGCCTCAGAATGGGCTCAGTGGCCGTGGATTTAATGAGCTGCACTTGTAACGTTGTTATCATCAATAATGTCTAGTTTGTGTCGATCAGGTAGTCTTCCAAATACTAGTAAAAGCGTTGATAGGGCTGGAGAAAGAGAAGGAGATGGCGTTCTTGAAGCAACAATTCAAAGAATTTATTGCCGGGTTGATGTCTTTGCCCGTGAAGCTGCCCGGAAGTAGACTCTACAGATCGCTACAGGCAAGTCTACCGCTACGGCGACGCTAATGGTTGGTTTGGTTGGGCATTCATTCAACCCAGTGTTCTCTACTTGGCCAGGCAAAGAAGAGGATGGGGATGTTGATAGAGAGCATCATCGAAGAGAAGAGGAAGAACAACTCGGGAGGCGCCACGCGCGATGTTGTCGACGTGTTGATCAACGACGCCAGCGATCAACTTACCGACGATCTGATATCGGACAACATGATCGATCTGATGATTCCGGCCGAAGATTCCGTCCCTGTTCTCGTCACACTAGCGGTCAAGTACCTCAGCGAATGCCCTCTTGCTCTCCAGCATGTCCAGGTACCAAATCGTTCTGGTTTGAACTCTGAGAACAGGGAGGTATTCTACTTGTTCATGCATGTTAAGATGACATTTGACCGTAAATTGATCTCAGGAAGAGAACACGCAGCTGAAGAAGAGGAGATCGCTTGTCGGCGAGGATCTGCGATGGACAGACTACATGTCTTTGTCCTTTACGCAAGACGTGAGTTGGGTGTCGATCCGGTGCTATCGAGTTCGATCATTATGCGGCATCAGTTGACGTAGATGAATGATTGCGCAGGTCATAACGGAGACTCTACGTATGGGGAACATAATTAGTGGGATCATGCGCAAGGCCGTGAAGGATGTGGAGATCAGGGGGCACTTGATACCCAAAGGGTGGTGCGTGCTCACGTACTTCCGGTCGGTCCACCTCGACGAGAACCACTACGGCGAGGCCTACAGGTTCGATCCATGGAGGTGGAAGGTGAGTAGGGGTTGGTGAGCGATCACCCCACCTGCCGCTCCTTTGCACAACACACGCAAAGGGGAGGAGGAGGGGGGGAGAGTTGGGGTGTTGGTCAACCTCATGCGAGTTGCTGTTTTGCTACATCATCTCCCTCCTCTGCTTATCTGATCTGAGTGCGTTCTTCTCCGCCATGGGGCGCCCCCACAGGACAGGGACATGAGTTCTTCTTGTAGCTTTACTCCTTTTGGAGGTGGGCAAAGGCTGTGCCCTGGGCTGGACCTGGCCAGGCTGGAGGCTGCCATCTTTCTTCACCACTTGGTCACCAACTTCACGTAAGGATTGCCATCCACCCTCCTCTCCAGATCTCTCCACTCCTTTGCTTCTTCTTGTTGCTGCTTTTGGTGCATCCATCACGGATCACACGTGTGCTGGTATCACTGTCTTCGTTTCATCATCATGCGTGATGGAGTCGGATTGGCTTTGTGTGACCACAGGTGGGCGGCAGAGGAGGACCAGATAGTGAACTTTCCCACCGTGAGACTGAAGAGGGGATTGCCCATCAGGGTAAGGAGGAAGAGCTGACCATACCACACAACAACAGAAGAGCATGATGAACTCAGGAGGAGAGGAAAGGGAAACACGGTCGCCGGAGGATCGCAACCCCCAACAAGAGAAATAAATGTGGTGAATGCGATGAGGTCTGAGACTTTGACCAGGGAAAGCTGCTTTGGAAGTTGCCGGGAAGTATGCAGGGCCTAGAGAAGGCTGCCAAAGCTAGTATAGCTTCATCGGGAATTCCAACTCTTGGCCTGTGCTGCCGCATGCTGCTGACAAAGTGGGAGTGGGGAGGACACCAAAGTGGGGTTGCTTTCATGCGGTGGGGACCGTAGCAAGGACTCTCTTCCACCGTGGTGTGGCTTGGCTTCGAGGAGAGGTCCGAAGGCTTCCATGGTATAGGATGCAATCAGTGTCGCCTCCGAGACCACTGGCGTCTTCCCATCTTTTCCCTATCAGGTCTACGCATACTGCACCAAATGCGACAAGGGAGAGTGGGCTCTACGGTGAGATGTAGTGGAATACAACAAGATACATAGATCCTCTGAGACTTGCGGCAGCCTCACCAAGATCTGGTGGGATTTGTAATGACTCTCCTGAAAACTAAAGTTCATGCACATACAAGGGACTTTTTGGATGTCTAGTAGACTCCATTGGTGAGTACTTCCACATACGTACAGTAATATTGTTACGGAGATCAGCATTGCGAAGCTGAGGTTAATCCAATTCCATGTGCATGTACGTGTCTGTACATGCATTTATGTGTATGAGATCACGTACGTAGCACAGTTATGTACTTGTACTGAGCCATTGCATTTGGCTCCTGAAACTGCAGAACTGCGCTAGATTTCTCCTACCAAGAGTCACACTGGCCATTTCCGACTCACTAAACCAACACACACAGAGAGAGAGAGAGAGAGAGAGAGAGAGAGAGAGAGAGAGAGAGGTGGCCATAGTCCTACGCTGGACCCCCGCGGCGGTGCAAGTTGCAAGAGGAGTTATCGAGGCAAAAGAGATGGAGTTATTGTGCCTTTTCGGATCTTCCCTACCGAAGAAAGCTTTCGAAAGGGAGGGAGAAGGTAAAACGAACTCTAGTAAGACCAACATTGATCCGTAAGTGTTAAAGTCATCTAGGCGAAGAGATCACCAATGGAAGTTATGAATTGTTCTCTTCTGCTTTGCTGTTGAGATTTCTACAGCTCCATGGATCGATAAACTCACCCACCAGTTGGTGTAATGGTGTATATCCGATTTCCATTTTTTGTGCAAGGATTCGAACTTATTGTGATTAGATATCGACTGAATCATGCCTGCTGCTTCAAAGATAAATCTATCAAGAACAATGATGAGATCAAGGGGACCTAAACATGGACAGGGAAAACGAGATCAGGGGCCCAGAAACTTAATAATGCTGCTACTCAACAAAATAGACAGTTGCTGTCTCAGCCATAATCAATGATTAGATTCTTCCAAGTAGGTGATTCATCGTATTCAGAAGATGCAACTTGAATGACATTGAACTTTTGGCATCATAAATTAGATTCCAATCATTTCTCAATTACATGGAAGTGTCTGGCGAACAACCCAATACAGTGTTGCCGGTGAATCTTTACGTCGTGACTACAGAGTCAATCTGGATGTGCAAGTTTGCCTTAACAAATGCTCGGGTGGTAGAAATGAGTGTTGAGTCGGATTGAGCCAGTAACTTACCTCCTGAAAGCAATCTCCTCTCTTGGCTGTCGGTTTGTCACGTGCTCCCTGGATTCTTGCACACAGGTTAGGGTCGGGAGAGAGATTTCCCGACTCGACCCCTCCGAAGTTTAAATTAGCATAGTGTGTGAGAGAGTTGAATGTTCGAAGTGCCACCCTTAACGTTGGTCAAGAGGTTAGCTTTTATATCTACGAACGAAGGTCGGTCGTACATGGTCTGTGAATGACCGTCGACTCCTCGGGTGGTTGGCTCATACCTTCCATGCGGGCATCGACCGACCTGTATAGATCGACGCCGTGCGGCGTTGTCATGAGCTTTCCGAAGCGGCTTCGTACCGTGCAACGTATCTTGTATGGCCTCGAACAGCGTGGGGATAGGTAGTTGTCCAATCCAAGTCTGAAGTGTCATGTCGATGCAGTGCACCATATCAGTCCTGAGGCTCCGTATTAGCACTGATGTGGCTGCTGACTATTGCCTCAGGGGTGGTACCAGAATATGCTCTATTATTCTCTCCTTGCCCAGAATATGCTCTATTATTCTCTCCTCACCTCGCTCGCCACCCCACCCCCCCCCAAAGAGGCGTGCCTCGGGTTCCTCATGGAGGGGCTTGGGGCATGGCTTGGTGCCTTTCACTGGCTAGGTTGGCTGTCATGCTGGGATTCTTGATTCGGTCATAGGTTGATCGAGAGCTTTTATTCGAGAGTTGGACTGGTTCGGGCACTGGATTGGTTGAGATGTGACTCAAACATTGGATTGACCGTGAGGCATGACTCTTAGACTGCTGCGAGGCATGGCTCGGGCATTGGATTGGTCGAGATGTGACTCGAACATTGGACTAGCCACGAGGCATGGCTCAGGCATCGAACTGGCCATGAGCCATGGCTCGGGCATCGGACTAGTCGTGAGGCATGGCTCAGGCATCAGACTAGTCGAGATGTGACTCGGACATTGGACTAGCTGCGAGGCATGGTTCGAGCATTAGAGTGGCCGCAAGGCATGGCTTGAGCATCAGACTAGCCGCGAGGCATGGCTCGAGCACTGTTTAAGTGAGGTGCACAACTCGAGTACTGTTTGGCCAAGGTGCACCATTAGGGGCACTGTTTGGCCGAGGTGCACAACTCGAACACTGTTTAGTTGAGGTGCACCATTAGGGCACTATTTAGCCGAGGTGCCCCAATCACTGTTTGATCAAGGTGCACCATTGGGGCACTATTTGACTGAGGTGCACCACTAGGGCATTGTTTGGTCGAGATGCACAACTCGAGCACTGTTTGGCCGAGGTGCATCACTCGAGCACTATTTGGTCGAGGTGTATCATTGGGGCACTATTTGGCCAAGGTGCACAACTTGGGCACTGTTTAGCCAAGGTATACCATTGGGGCACCGTTTGGCCGAGGTGCACAATTCGGGCACTATTTGGCAACTCGGGCACTATTTGGCCGAGGTGCACCGTTGGGGTACTATTTGGCTGAGGTGCATCACTCGGGCACTGTTTGATCGAGGTACACCATTGGGGGCACTGTTTGGCCAAGGTGCACCATCGAGGCATTATTTGGTTGAGGTGCACAACTCAAATACTGTTTGGTCGAGGTGTACCATTGGGGCACTATTTGGCCGAGGTGCTGCTAGTTATAAGTGCCCAACAAGCCAATCACATGAGTGATGACATTTGTAACATGCTACATCAATCTCTTTGCTTATGATTATTGATATTTTCTCACATTATTCATATGTATATTATGATGTCATTGGATCTATGCAATGGGAATCGGATCATGATGAGATCATGAAAATGAGACCGATGCACTTTTAAACATAGACCCTAAATAATCTCTGTTATAGGTTACTCGAGAGGGACATCGAGATAACCATACAAACTGGTGTGCTATATACCCGTCCATATGATGGAGGTGGCTGGTCTCATAGCTACTCATGTGGGGACACTGAGTATACAGTGTAAGTGCTCATTAGAGAATGAGTTCACTGATTGATCCACTTATGGAATGCTGGATAGTTATTGATACCTCACGTCAGATAGCGATTCCATAGTCTCAGTAGTGTATCTGGTTCTTAGACTTAAAACACCAAGGAAGTCCTATATGAGTACTCCACTCTTTGATACCGGACTTATAGGTTTGAAAGTTTCAAATCTAGTACAGCCGATTATTAAGAGTGATAACCAATCTTATAAGGGCTATTGAGTATCAATAGAGGATCATCTGCTCTCAGTATCATGAGAGGAATATCCTATGTGTTCTTGCTCAGGCAAATCCTTAGCCAGGGTCATTTGGATTGAGAGAGAAAGAGTTCTCCGGGAGAATCCGATTAGAGCGAGACTCGATTGGAAACCGTATGGGTCTGACAGCACCATGCCCGATATACGATCTCTGGGATATTAGATGAATGAGGGACTAGAGGTACATGGTGACTAAGGACAGATAGGTCTAAAGAATTGGATTCTCTTATATCATTTGGGGACTACAGCGTAGTGGCCTAATACGTCTATAGTCATTGAGTCGAGTAAATTATTATAGAGATAATAATTCACTAAGTTAGAAGGAGTTCTGACAGGTATGACTTATGGCCAGCTCGATATTGGGCATAGAGGGTCGCACACATATGGTAGGTGTTGCAACGAGTAGAGGTTCGGATATGAGATATCTGCTGGAGCCTCTATCTTATTGGATATCCAATAAACCCCATGTATTATTGGATCCCATGGATGAGATCCAATAAGAGCTAGATTATTGGGTATAGACCCATTAATCTAAGAGGCTTGGGTAATTGGATGGAGATCCAATACCTAATAGGGTAGGATCCATTAGGGTTTATAGGGGGCCTCTATAAATAAGAGGGAATTAAAGCTCCATAGGCTGGGGGTTCTCTTGGTAGCCACCTCCTGTTCTCCTCTCTCCAGAGAGGAGCAACGTCGCAATCCCTGCCATGTGGATACCGCTAGAGAGGAGTATGCTTGACCTCTTTTATTATTTCCCACGAATCTACAGGAATCTCAAGGATATACAATCTCCCTAGGTACTATCATTCTTCTAACACATGTAGTTTTCGAATTCATAGATTTGTTTTGACGCATCGATCTTTGCACGACGATGGAACCTTTCATGGAAATCTAGGAGTTTTGTTTTTTGTTCTTCTGTTGCGCATGAGATGTCATCCATGGATTTTCCAACAGTGATATTAGAGCCAGATTATTTATGCGAAGATCAGATTTTAACTACGTGTATTATGATTTAGAGAGGCTTTTGATGTCAAAATTATTGACGCAATATCAAGGGGCAGCAACTATTGCTGCCCTTGAGGAACGGGTTGCTACACCCTCACGAAACGACCAAAGGTCGCTTGCGACCTTTGGCCACCACCGGCGATGCGCATGCGCCACTGACAGTCTGCGAGCCACAGCGAGCAACGCCGCCAGGTACTGCGTGGCGGCCTCCCTGGAAGGGGTGCGCGGCGATCGCGGGCAGAAGCGCCCGCAAGGGTGGTGCCGCTTCATGCGGGAGGCTCGCCGTGGCGATCGCCTACAGCGTGATAGCGCGCGCCGCCAATGGTGCCCGGTGAGGCGGTGCTGCGGGCTCTACGCTCGCAAAAGGGGCGGCGCCTGTGGGCGCTGCGCCAACTTGCTGTGGCGATGTCGCCCGCGGGTAAGGGCGATGCCCTGCCGCGCCCCCCACATAGAGGCTGCCGCCAGCAGGGTGGCAGCGACCGCACTGCAACGAAGGTAGCCAAGGGCTTAGGGTTTTTGGGCAAAAGATAGTTTTGCCCCTTAGAATTTTTGAAATTCTAATTTGCATCCCTTTTGATTGAATGACCAAAATACCCTCCATAATTTAGGAAATTTCTTTTATGTCCTTAATTTCATAAAAATATTAGTTAATTAAATAGTTTAATTAATTTTTATTATTTATCTAGTAGTCCTACATGATGATGATGTGTACATGTGATGTATGATGTAGACGGATGATCATGTACCGTGTATTGTGTGTACATATTATTATTATTATTATTTGGGCCTACGAGTCTCTATTTTTTTCATTTATTATTGGGCCTGCATGCCTGTAATTATATTGTAATTACACGAGAAGGTGCAGCGGGAGCAGGATCCATGAGGTCGAGACGGATAATCCGATGCATGGAGATGCGTCAAGATACCGACGAAACGAGATTGATGATCACAAGACATGGAGATGCACCGATGCACACATAGATCTTGATGTGAGTGATTGGGCCCACTAGCTCGGGCTTGATCATATTAGGATTTGGTTCATGATCATATGGTGTGATTGCTCATGTGATGTATGATTGCTTATACACTTACTAGATATGTATATATATTTGCATGCAATATATATATATATATATATATAAATATAATAAATACGTATGTGTGTGACACATTATATTAGGAGACCAAATCAAATCCTCTCTATTAATAATATTAAGTCGGTAAATGTGAGGCAATTAGATTGACCCACGTGGCCTTCCATCGTTATAGGTAGGAACCGATTACCGGTGTAAATTGAGTTGGTCAAGTCTCTCGAGACTCACATATATCGTGATTCGCTATCTTATCTACAACATAGAGATGTCACCGGTGACCTGAGGATATGGTATATTTGGTCGAGTCCCTCGAGAGTATATCATCGAATCAGACTCATCTTGTAACGATGGTGATGACTTAATCAAACATCATGGTTAAGACGAATGGTGGCCATGGTGGTTCGGAGGCCGAACAAGACGAGAATCACAATGAGTTATGATCGGCAAGAGTTGCCCACCTTTTGGGCTTAGTGAGTCTCTCGAGGTTACACTAAGATGCTTATTGGATCTCGATCCCCATTAGAAGTCTGTCAGAGATTTCCGTTTCACGTGCTAAGGGTGTCGTGTGACTCGTTAGAAAAATAGTGGGAGTACATCAAGATAGAAGTCAATATCTTGATTATTTAGATTTTTGTAAAATCTGTATGTTATTTATGTTACATCTTTATTTTTTGAAAATATCGTTATTAGACTCTCTATGTGGCATATTGATGCCAACCGTCTCACTGGTCAAAACTATACGAACTGACTCTGTAACCTAAGAATAGTTCTCATAATGGAGAAAATCACATATGTCCTTGAAATAGTAATGCATATGCCCAAGGAAGGAGCAAGCGAGGATGAGATCGCTCACTACGTGAAGTACACAGATGACTCCACTCAACATAAAAGGATGGATGATAGATCTATACTCCTGCATCTTCGTAAATTATTCGAGGAACTGGGAAGAACTTAACGATATGAGATATTGAAGAGTCTCTTCCATACCAAGATGACAAAGAGGACACGGGTTCAGAACCATGTCCTTAAGATGATTGAGTGGATAGAGAAACACAGGTCTAGGAATAGTTCTAGAAGATAACTTGTATGTGGATCTTGTGCTTCAGTCCCTACTCGTTTCCTTTTCATAATTCTCTATGCTGGTAAGACCAGAAAGAAAAGGAAGACAGAGAAGTCCCTTGAGAAGGGGAAAGAGCAAGGGCAGATCGGGGAAAGCAAAGGTTGCTAAAAAATTCAGAAGAGAACAAAAGCCAGTGCTTCCACTATGGCAAAGACGAGCATTGGAAGAGGAACTGCAAAGAGTATATTGCAGAGAAGGCGAAACAAAAGCTTAGAGAAGCTTCAGATATGCATTCATGATTAGTCTCTATCTGTCAGACTCATATGATAACATATAGGTATTGGATACCGATCGTGTTTATCATATTTATAATTTGTTGCAGATTCTGACAAGATCTGAGAGATTGATTAAAGACAAGATGGACCTCAAGATGGACAATGAAGCAAGAGTTTTTACTGTTGCTATTGGTGAGGTCACCCTACATATGTCCGGTGGAGTTACTATTGTATTAGATGCATATTATTTTGTTCCCTTTATTATAAAAAATCTTATTTTCATTTTATGTTTGACATTGAATGATTATAAAGTAGTTTTTGAGAACAATAGTTGTTCAACTATTAAGGATGATGAGATCATTATGAGAGGAACATTGCATAATGGTTTGATTATGCTAGACACTACTCCACGTATCATGAATATAAGTGTGTCCAAGAGGAAACGAGATGAGGTGAACAGTGCAAACCTATAACATTATAGGCTGGGTCCTATCTGTGAGGGAATGATTCAAAAGTTGCTATTAGATGGATACCTAGATCTATTTGACTATGAGTTATATGCGACTTGCGAACTTTGCTTTCGTGGAAAGATGACCAATTCTCTATTTAATAGAACTAGAGAGAGAACCATAGAGTTATTGGTACTTATACATAGTGATGTATATGGTCCAATGTCAACTCAAGCCATCAGTGGTTATTTCTACTTCATTATTTTTACTGACAATTTCTCTAGGTACGGATATGTGTACTTAATGAAGTACAAGTCCGAAGCCTTCGAAAAATTCAAGGAGTATAAGAATGAAGTAGATGTTTAGACTGGAAAAAGTATTAAGACTCTTCGATCAGATCGATGAAGTAAGTACTTGAGTATAGAGTTTATCCAATTCCTCAAGGACCAATGGATTCTGTCACAATGGATACCTCCTTATACACCCTAGCTCAATGGTGTATTCGAAAGGAGGAATCACACACTATTAGACATGGTGTAGTTCATGATGAGTTTTCGTCGACCTACCCGTCTCATTTTGGAGATATGTCATAGAGTCCGCAGCTTACCTTCTAAACAGAGTTTCAAATAAGTAGGTAGTGTCTACACCATATGAGATATGTAAAAGGAAGCCTGATCTTAAGTTTGTTAAGATTTGGGACTACCCTGCCCATGTAAGGGACACAAACTCGATAAGTTGGAATCCAGAACGGAATGGTACAAATTTGTGGGATACCCTAAGGAAACTTGTGGATATTATTTCTTTCACCCTAAGGACCAAAAGGTCTTTATAGCCAAGAGCGTAGTATTCCTTGAGAAGGAACACATTCTTGGTGGAGACAGTGGGAGCGTGATAGAGTTGAGCGAGGTTGGAGAACCCAGCTCAAGCACCATTCCACAGTCAAAGTCTATTCAGGTACCTAGCACACAAGTTTAAACTTTACATAGATCCATTAGAGTATCCCATCCTCCTAAGAGATATGTGGGACATATCAAAAGAGAGGATGTTGAGGATATTGATCCTTAGACCTACGAGGAGGCTATTATGAGCAGAGACTCTAGAAAATAGTAAGAAGCTATGAATTCATAAATGGATTCCATGTACTCCAATAAGGTTTGGAAGCTAGTTGATGCACCTGAGGGTATTGTACCCATTGGCTACAAGTAGATCTTCAAGAAGAAGATCGAAATAGATAAAAAGATAGAGACATATAAAACAAGGCTAGTGGCTAAGGGGTATTGTCAAAGGTAAGGTGTTGACTATGACGAAACTTTCTCACCCATAGCTATGTTAAAATCCATCTGAATTCTATTGGCTATTACAGCACACTATGATTATGAGATCTAGTAGATGAACGTCAAAACTGCATTCCTCAATGGTATCATCGATGAGGAGGCGTATATGATACAACCTAAGAGATTCATATCCAAGGACAGTCCAGATAAGGTGTGCAGGTTGCTTAGGTCCATTTATGGGTTAAAGCAAGCTTCGTAAAGTTGGAACATAAGATTTGATGAGGCGATCAGATCTTATGATTTCGTTAAGAATGAAGATGAGCCTTGTGTGTACAGGAAGGTAAGTGAGAGCACTATCACCTTTTTGGTGTTGTATGTGGATGACATCATAATCATTGAGAATGATGTAGAAATGCTCTCCACAATAAAGGCTTGGCTATCTAGACACTTCTCTATGAAAGACTTAAGGGAAGCATCCTATATATTAGGGATTCAGATCTATAGAGATAGATCCAAGAGGATGTTTGGCTTGTCTCAGTACAGGTACATAGACACCATTGTCAAAAGGTTTGACATGAAAAATTCTAAGAGAGGTCTCATACCGATAAAACATGGGTTACCACTTTCTAGGAGTATATCCCAAAGACTCCAAGAAAAGATAGACATGGATAGGATACCCTATGCCTCAGCGATAGGGTCTATCATGTATGTTATGCTATGTACCAGACTTGATATAGCGTATGCTTTGAGTGTCATGAGCAGATATCAGGCGAATCTAGACTTGGAGTACTGGAAAGTAGTAAAGTGTATCCTTAAGTACTTGAGAAGGACTAAGGATCTTTTACTAGCATATAGAGAAAGTAGTCTCAAGATTTAGGGCTATATGGACTCGAGCTTCCGGTCCGATGTCGATGATGACAAGTCTAATTCAGGGTATGTATTCACTTTGAATGAAGGAGCAGTATACTGGAAGAGTTCCAAGCAAGATACTATTGTTGACTCAACCATAGATGCAGAATACATTCTGCAATAGAGGCAGTAAAGGAGGGAGTCTGGATGAAGTAGTTCATCACATATTTGGGAGTCGTGCCGAGCAGCGAGAAGCTGATTCCCTTATATTACGACAACTACAGGGCGATTACTCAAATAAGGGAACTCGGTTCTCATCAGAAGTGTTCTGAGGAGGTTCCAGCTTATTAGAGAGATCGTGGCCCAAAGAGATATAACAATGGAAAGAGTTTCATCCGAAGATAATATTGCAGATCCACTAACAAAGCCACTGACTCAGATCATCTTTGAGCATCACAGAAGTCTGATAGGGATCAGACATATGGGTGATTGGCTTTAGGTCAAGTGGGAGATTGCTAGTTATAGGTGTCCTACAAGCCAATCACATGAGTGATGGCACCTATAACATGCTACGTTAATCTCTTTGCTTATGATTATTGATATTTTATCACATTATTCATATGTATATTGTGATGTTCTTGGATATGTGCAATGGGAATCGGATCATGATGAGATCATGATAATGAGACCGATGCACCTTTAAACACAGACCCTAAATAATCCCGGTCATAGGTTACTCGAGAGAGACATCGAGATAATCGACCAGACTGATGTGCTATATACCTGTCCACATGATGGAGGTGACTAGTCTCATAGCTACTCGTGTAGGGACACTAGGGATACAATATAAGTGCTCATTAGAGAATAAGTTCACTGATTGATCTACTTATGGAATGCTGGATAGTCATTGATACCTCACGTCAGACAGTGATTCTGTAGTCATAGTAGTGTATTTGGTCCTTAGACTTGAGACACCAAGGAAGTCCTATATGAGTACTCTACTCTTTGATACCAGACTTATAAGTTTGGAAGTTCCAGATCTAGTATAGTCGGTTATTGGGAGTGACAGCAAACTTTACGATGGCTATTGAGTGTCAATAGAGGATCATCCGCTCTCGGTATCATGAGAGAAATATTTTATGTGTTCTTGCTCAGGCAAATCCCTGGCCAGAGTCATTTGGATTGAGAGAGAAAGAGTACTCCGGGAGAATTCGATTAGAACAAGACTCAACTAGAAATCGTATGGCCCTGATAGCACCATGCCTGATATACGATCTTTGGGATATTATATGGATGAGTGACTAGAGGTATATAGTGACTGAGGATAGATTGGTCCAAAGGATTGGATTCTCTTGTATCGTATGGGAACTGTGGTGTAGTGGCATAGTATATCTCAGAATTGTCACGCGCACGCGCCCCCGAATTTTTTTAATCTCGTTCAGGAGGTGTGACCCTGTCTTAAAATCTATAACATTAAATTTTTAATAATAATCCAATCCTAGAATCTAAACTAACATTTAAGGATACAGAGAAATATTCAAATATCAATCATGTCCATAAAACTTATGTAGATATAATCATACATCACATCACACGAACTTTTATGAAAACCCAAACTAACTTAACAAAATATTGACCTCACTTATAATTCCACAAGTGTAAGAATTATACAAAGCAGAATTTTAACTATTTACCATAATTCATATCATCGTAAACTAAACTCAACATTCCAAAATTTTATTCGTATAAGATCTTTTAAAGCTTTTACATGATACATCAATCCAAATCTTTCGACAACATCACATTTTATTCAAAATACATTTATAAAACGATAGCATAACAATCCACAATGACTTATCATAATCTGAATAGCTTTTCACTACCTCAGCTCAATGCTAACAATTTAGCGTATGGCAAGCTAACCTAAAAGAGGGTTATATAACAACGGAATAAGCTACAAAGCTCAACAAGTGGCAAGCAATCCAAAACAAGAGGAGAATAACTTCAAACAGACTTGGTATCTAAATGCAAGGCAGAGATACAAGAATTCATAGATATAAGCTTATTAGATACAGAATCGTAAATGTCATTTCATTCAAAATATATTTGGTTCATAACAAAGGGAGCAAAGAGGAATTAGAGCATATTCGATGACGTAAATAGTATTTCGGAGCATATCAAGAGTGAATGAAATATTTCAGACATAACAAAGATGTATGAAATGTTTCGAAGCATATCAAGAGCAAAGGAAATATTTCGGACATATCAATGACGTATGAAATGTTTTGGAGCATATCAAATGGCACATAAGATATTTTGAAGCATATCAATGACGTATGAAATGTTTCAGAGCATATCAAATGACACATAGGATATTTTGAAGCATATCAATGATGTATGAAATGTTTCAGAGCAAATCAAGAGCGAATGAAACATTTCAGACATAGCAAAGACGTATCAAATGTTTTTGAAGCATATTCAAGAGTAAAGGAAAACATTTCGAACATATTAGTGACGTGTGAATGGTTTCGGAGCATATCAAGAGCGAATGAAACATTTCGAAGCATATCAATGGTGCATAGGACGTTTTGAAGCATATCAATAACATACGAAATGTTTTGAAGCATATTAATGATAAATGAAATATTTCAGAATAATATCAAGAGCATATGAAATGTTTCAGAGCGTAGCAGTATAACAAATAAGAAATAGAAGCTTGAATGCCATATTTGGCATCACATTCATTTCATTGTTATCCAAAGCACATATAGAAGCATATAACTAAAGCTTTGGATATCATATCAAAAACACATAGGGCGTTGTGAGATCACATTCATAACATGGTTCATGCATTTTTGAATGACCACCAAACAAAAGTCTCTCACATCTGGGAGCTCCATCTACCCACGTCTGAGTGAAGTCAATAGGGCTGGCAGAGCAATAGCATGACTCTCATCACATTCCCTTTACTATTTCTGGCAAAGGTCCAAATCATTCCATAAGACACCAGAGTATAAAATGGTAGTATGAATAATAACATTGGCACATATCGGAAGTACATGTGGAACAACGAAAATATGCTTGTGCCTTTCGAAATAAGGTAATGCAAACATGAACCTTTCGTAATAGATTTTCAAGTATACAAATAATTTTAGGATGAACAATGCAAGAATTGCAAAGGATTAATATAATGCTCAACTTGAAGAAGAATTTAGCTAAAATCAGTTTCCAATAGGGTGGAACGTGAATAGACAACATCAAAACTTGATTCTGGCAAAATTGAAAAGGTACATTGCATGAATTATTTGGATAATCAACTATGCTCCAAATTACTCAAGAAAGATATCATTAGAAAGTTAAATTAGCCTACTTTCAGATAAAATAAGTTTCATACAAATATGAGTTTCTAACAAAGAGTTACAAATGATTCGGTAACCAAGAGTCAAGGAACAAAATCTCTATTTTTGTAGAAACGATAGGATCAAATTCAACAGAATTCTGGGCTATCATTTGAACTCTAAACTTTTTAGTCTAAGTACCAAAAGAAAGATCTATAAGTTTAGTTCTCAACAAAGTAAGTTTTGTATAGATCAAAGTTTTCAATAGAGAGTTATAGGCAATTTAGTATCAAAAGGTCATAACTTATAGTCTCTATTTTATAGATTCCATAGAGCTGATTCAATTTGATGTTTGGATAGGCAAATTTTCTCCAAATCATACAAGTAAGCTGTCAAAAGAAAGGTTTACAAGTATATTTTCAAATCAAATAAGTTTTGCTTAAATTAAAATTCTGTATAGGGATTTATAGTTGAAATAATGTAGAAGGGTGAGAATCTTGATAATTTTTCAGATTCAAACATTTACATTCCAAACAATAGAGACATCAGATTTCAAGGTTAGAAAAATTCAAATTTCTCATATCAAAGGCAAAAGCAAAGATTTGAATTGCAGTAGAAAGGAGTGGAACACTTGCCTTAGAAAAATTTTGATTTCCAAATGTGGGGGAATTAATACAATACCTTAAGCCAAGACAAAAGTTCTTCTCCTTCAATTCCTTCTTCTCTTCTTCTTCAATTCCTTCTCCTTCAAGTCTACATTGGCAGCAAGTTTCTTGTCTCTTTCTTAAGTTTTGTCTTAACTTCTCATCTAATTACTTAAGTTTTGGTTAATGCTAAAATAGGTAAAGTGGCAAGTATGTATGATGGAGACTTAAGTGTCATCCTTAGAATAAACACAAGTGGCTCATTATTAGGTTAGCTAATGTCACATGTCCTCTATTTTTTTAAACTAAATATAAATCTTTCATAAATCATATCCAATTATTAATATTCACATTTTGGTCCCTAGCACTAAACAATTTAGCTCCTAAAATTTTTATATTTATAAGTAGGTCCTCTAATTTGACGAATAAATCCTCAACTTTTATAAATAGATCCTTATGAATGATTCAAAATAAATCCTTACATAAATTTCAGAAATGAGGGATATTACAGTAGTCATCGAGTCGAGTGAATTATTATCTCTATAATAATTCACTAATTTAGAAGGAGTTTTGATAGGTATGACTCACGACCAGCTTGATATTGGGTATAGAGGGTCACACATATGGTAAGTATTGCAACGAGTAGAGATTCAGATATGAGATATCCGCTAGAGCTCCTATCTTATTGGATATCCAATAAGCTCATGTATCATTGGATCCCATGGATGAGATCCAATAAGAGCTAAATTATTGGGTAGAGACTCATTAATCTAAGAGGCTTGGGTAATTAGATGGAGATCCAATACCTAATATGGCAGGATCCATTAAGGTTTACATGAAGCCTCTATAAATAGGAGGGAACCAAAGCTCCATGGGCTGGGGGTTCTCTTGGTAGTCACCTCTTGTGCTCCTCTCTCCAAAGAAGAGCATCGTCGTAGTCCCTACGGTGTGGATACCACTAGAGAGGAGAACGCTTGACCTCTTTCATCCTTCCCTACGGATCAGTAGGAATCTCAGGGATATACGATCTCCCTAGGTACTGTCGTTCTTATTACACATGTAGTTTTTGGATTCACTGATTTGTTTTGATGCATCGATCTTCGCACGACGATGGAACCTTTTGTGAAAATCTAGGAGTTTAATTTTTTATTCTTCCGCTGCGCATGAGATGTCATCCATGGATTTCCCAACAGGTGCACCATTGGGGCACTATTTGGCCAAGGTGCACCACTGGGGCACTATTTGGTAGAGATGAACAACTCGAGCCGAGCAATTGCTCGGACTTAGACCAAACCAAGTAGCAACTCATGGCACATCACTGGTCAAACAACACTGCTCAGGTGTTGAAAATTAGATTAGCTAAGCAACGTAGCTCAAGCATTGGCTTAGCCGAGCAATATCGCTCAGACCCATGTTTGGCCGAGTAGTTGCTCGGACATAGACCGAATCGAGCAGCGACTCGCCACACATTACTAGCTGAGCAACACTACTCGAGCACTGGAGATTGGATTGGTCGAGCAATGTAGCTCAGGCATTGGCTTGGCCGAGCAGCACTACTCGGGCATTGTCTTGGCTGAGCAATATCACTTGGACCCATGTTTAGCCAAGCAGTTGCTCAGACATAGACCAAACCGAGCAGTGACTCATTGCACATTACTGGCCTAGCAACACTACTCAGGCGTTGGAGATTGGATGAGTCAAGCAACGTAGCTCGAGCATTGGCTTGGCCGAGCAACATCGCTCGGACCTATATTTGGCCGAGTAGTTTCTCAGACATAGACCAAACTGAGTAGCGACTCATTGCACATTACTAGCCGAGCAACACTACTCGGGCACTAGAGATTGAACTAGCCGAGCAACGTAGCTCGAGCATTGGCTTGGCCGAGCAACATCACTCGGATCCATGTTTCGTCGAGTAGTTGCTTGGACATAGACCAAACCCTTCGGATCTCAGTAGTGAAGCAGGCAACGAAAAGGGAGAGGGATTCATCCTCCTTCTGTCGTAGCCCGAGGAGCATGGCCATGGACGGTTTAGGCTGCACTGTCATGGACAAATTGTAAAAGGCTTGTTCGATGTAATGCTTATGCATGTCCGTGTCTTTTTGGTTTGTTCTAGCTTTGTAAAGCTTGTAAAGGGCTAGCCAAAGGCTTAACAGCCCCATTTGAGTGAGTTTGGCAGGCATTGTAGGCTTGTACATAATGATGGTGTCATGTAGACACTTGTACTAGATTTCGGTCCATAGTGGATCAATTTTATACCTTTGTTGTACAACCATTTTGAGCTTGTGATATCTATGGTTAGAATTTGCATTGGCTATAAAGTGTTTGCTGAAAGAGTTACTTGTGGATTCCGTGTGAAGTGCTTTCTCTATCCCGTTTTCTCTTTTGCAGGTCCTAAGGGATCGTAGGAGATTCGGGGAGGCTGACCTTTGTAGTGATACGCAATAGTGCTGCACGGCTTAGGCAAAACTAGCTAAGTTCATGATAGATGGTATCAGAGCAGGACAAGCCTACTTAGAAATACTTAGCCTATAAACATGGAAGACCTAGCGGGGCTGCGTTGAGGGTAGCCAACATGCACGACCGTTTGGGAAATGGACCTAGAGTTATAGGGGAAGGAGTCGCTCAGAGGAGCGAGCATCCGAGAATGGCATTCAGAAGAATGGCTAACCCTTCGTGCAAGAGGCACCATGAGGACAACAAGCTAAGAAGAATTGCGTAGCGCACAAAAGTTAGGATGGCTGAGTTCGAGTAGTGGCTCGACGTTGGCACCCAAACTTGACGGTGCTCAAGGCAAGCGGGATGCTTGGCAAAGGATGAGACCGTGCAAGGTAGATTGGGTTGTTCAACGATCGAAAGAGTTATGCAAAGCTCATAGAGGTGAGGGGAGTTATAAACTTAAGGAATCCGATACTTATGCAAGGGCTTGCATGCGAACGATGGACTGTCCATGGCCATCCCAAGGTGGCCGAAGGTCGGCACCATGGAGCATTAAAATTTTCTCTTCGACATGAGTATGATACTTTCGTAAGAGGCTGAAGTGTGCAGCAGGTTCAGCATGTTGCTAGACCTAGAGGGGTGCAGTGCGAGCTGTATTGGCGAAGTGTCGCAATCTAGCAAGTGCATTTGCGGAGGCAGAATTAGGCATAGTTTGTTCAGCAAAGGTGGAGTAGTCCAAGGGGATGGTGGTCTCCAAAACTTCCAAAGGAAAGGATGTGAAGAGAGAAGTTACTCCAACGTGACAGATATCTAGGAGGGATAAGTCCCGGTTCTCCAATGGGAGAATCATGTACAATGAACCGCACCAGTTGAGGAGTACCTCAAGATAAAGCTCGATGGATCGAGCGAGCGGCGACGAGTCATCGCATGATCTCGCCAGTGGTAATACATTGGTTGACGCATAGCGAGATTAAGTGGGGGAGCAACCCAAGGCAATACAAAGTGATGGCACACTTGGAGCGAGTTGGGAGATCGGACTCAACAAAGGGCTAACCCGTGGAATGGTGGGCACAAGGGCTACCATTAATACAATGCCAATCGAGAAGCAAAGCAACTTGGGGGTAACTTGGTGATGTACCCAAGCCACATGAAGGGAGTTGGCTTAGAAGATGGAACATGGAGCAGAGGCTTGGAGCTTTCCTTAGACAGAGGTCAAGGACATGGACTCTTGCAGAGGCAGGATCAGGATCATGTCATTCCATGGGTTTCATATTTAGATGGAGCAGACTCATCCTGTATGGTGCCAAAGACGAAGGGAGCTTTGAGGCATATGCACTTTATCTCGGAAAAGCATTTGGCGGAGAAACTAAGGCGACACAGTTTGCAGAGGCAAAGTTGGTGTCACACGGCCTTGGCACGGGGCAAGAGGATGTAGAGGCAGGTACTCTTGAAGAATATGCCATAGTGTTGCTATTCGAGTTGCTATGAGAAAAGCGGTGCACAGGGAGATTATGCTGGTAGGGGTAGAGGCCCAGGATCCAAACAATGGTGCACTACTTTCTGCGAAGTTAGGGGACTTCAGAGGAGCTGCTAGGCGATGGACTGTCCTAGAGCTAGGCTTCGTCCGAGTGTGACCCAAGAGCAGGTGGACGAAGGTCGATTGCCAAAGGAGCGAATAGAATCGAAGGTGGCAGAGGCCCTGCGATGTGTTGGCAGAGTCCACACATGGAGATATAGCAGTTTGAGTTCATACCACAGGGATCAGAATGCAAGGATATGTCACCAGGAGGCGACATGATGCAGTGGATCGTGGTAGAATGGTTCATGGCAAGGCGACACACACAGTGAGTCCCATGGGGGGACTGGATCATGTAGAGGTATGATCGAGAGTGCGACTGGGAGCTCCACTTCAGTGAACAATATGACGGTAAGAAAAGCTATGGATTCAAGTAGTGAAAGTCATGGTACCACAAAGGCGGGTCTTCCGTGCGTGCATCGAATGCTGCATTAAATGAAAGCCTTGGGCATAAGCTTATGAGAGCTGTGCACTATCGAGGAAGAAGTTCAGATACAAGTACTAGTGACTCCCATAGGGGGACTGGATCATGCAGCGGTATAATCGGAGCGGCTGAAGAGGTGGACTGCTTTATAGCTCACATTCGCTTAAGGGAGCTCGGCAAGTCAGAGGATAAGGCCGAGTAAGCGAACGTTGCAACCAATGAAGCTAAGGAGAACAGAAGCGGTGTAAGCCCTGCAACATAATGGTGGTGGCCATACATGGGAGTTACAGCCTGTCTTTCCATCGACCAAGTGGAACTGCTCAGAGAGCACAGAGGTATTAAAGCAAGTGGTCGAAATAGGGCAAGGAAGCCATAACGAGTCCAAAGGGACTTAGCTACCCAAGATCAATTATCAATTAGAATGAAGGTAGACTTAGAAGAGTGCTGCAATACCGCAGAGGCGGATCTATCGATTGCAAAGAAAGGATGCAGATGCGAGACAATGGATAGTAGTGCTATGGGCATTGAGTGCCATGGTACCGCAGAGGTGGGACTTCCGGGGAGTCATCGATCCCTTGCTCTCATATCGGGAGAGCGCTTGGTCATGATATGGGTCGTGGAGGAGGAGAATACATTGACAAACTCCATGTACCATGACAAGACTGAAGGGTAAAGGCCAGAGAACTTCATAAGACCAGTGTCAATGGACTTCTCATCGAGATGCCGTAAGTGAAGGACTTCAGGTCGATGCAAGAGTGTAGGACCAAGGAACGAAATAAGCAGTACGCGGTACTGTACCTTTGCTACTCAGAGGAGTATGTGGCAGGAATGATGGAGAAAGCGGTATAATCCCAAAGGTGACTAAATCTATCGAAGACTTGCTCCAAGTTGGAGTGATAACTTCTTGCATTCCTGAAGTTCAATGGCATTGAGAAGGTGAATCACAGTAGCTGACTCAGCACAAGGATTGCAAACACATTAAGTGCTTCAGAAGTATGAGCTAAGAGCAGGCGAAATCTAGTAACCAACTCAGCGCACAAAGTACAACCTCGAGGAGGCGGGCAAAGTCAGGTTACCTTCTCAACTCTTAAGAGAATGGGCAAAACTGAGTACCCCAGCTCTCTTAGTTATCCGGCAGAGGAGCTCTGTACAAATTTAAAGAACCTTCGAAGAGACTAATGAAAGATAACAGTTGTCAAGTCCTCACCAATAGTGATTAGTGCTACTGAGAGTAGATTGTCCGCTTCATTTCTCAACTGAATGCCAATCGAAAGCGGAAGTGATGCAAACCTACTTGGACAAGACAACTAAGTGGAAGAAGATTCGATGGGCAAATTTTGTAAAGGACCTGAAAACTTTAAAGTTTGTGAGGCGATGCTCGTTAAAGCTTCAACAAGCATCCACTTAGTTCAAGCGACAAGAGATATTTGAAGACTGGCGCATATCAAGGATGATATTTTCCTTCACCTGAGGAATCCGTAAAAACCAGCTGGGATCAACCTAACTCTACCGACCCTATACCAGAGTCATAGTTATTGGCGATTTGAAGCAGCATGGTGGATTAAAGTTCAACGACTCGATAATAACAATGCGGAGAACAACTGGGAACCGAGGGGCGTATTGTAGCAGGAGCAAAAGATTGAAGATCCAGCAAAGGCAAGGAGTTACAGTGTCAACAAAGGCTTCGACGAGGATGTCAAAGGAATAAGTGGGGGAGAATATCACGGACAAATTGTAAATGACTTGTTCGGTATAATGCTTATGCATGTCTGTGTCTTTTCGGTTTGTTCTAGCTTTGTAAAGCTTATAAAGGGCTAGCCAAAGGCTTAACAGCCCCATCCGAGTGAGTTTGACGACCATTGTAAGCATGTACATAATGATGATTTCATGTGGACACTTGTACCAGATTTCGGTCTATAGTAGACCAATTTTATACTTTTGTTGTGCAACCATTCTGAGCTTGTGATATCCATGGTTGGAATTTGCATTGGCTATAAAGTGTTTGCTGAAAGAATTATTTGTGGATCCTGTGTGAAGCGCTTTCTCTGTCTCGTCTTCTATTTTGTAGGTCCTAAGGGATCATAGGAGATTTCGGGGAGACTGAGCTTTGTAGTGACACGTAATGGTGCCGCACGGCTTAGGTAAAACCAGCTAAGTCCGTAACAACACACTAGCAAGGAAGTGAAGCTTCAATTCCCTTATGGGTTGATCAAAAGATAAGACAGAGGATAGCCTCAATTGGTTATACCACATTCGAGTCGGTTCTAGGAGAGTGGTAGGAAACGCCTGGCACATCAGGGCGTCAGAAGTACCGTATAAGGCCATATGGGCTCGGAAAGCAGTAATGTGCTCCACTGGATCGAAGCCACCTGTTGGAAAATCCAAGAGGGCGACATCTCATGCACAGTGGAAGAACAAAAAATAAAAATCTTAGATTTCCATAAAAGGTTCCATCGTCGTGCGAAGATCAATGCATCAAAAATAAATCCATGAATTTGAAAACTACATGTGTAAAAAAAAGTACCTAGGGAGATCGTATATCCCTGAGTTCCTGTAGATCTATAAGGATGGATGAATGAGGTCAAGAGTCATCCTCTCTAGTGGTATCCACATGGCAGGGACTGCAACGATGCTCCTCTCTTGGGTAGAGGAGAATATAAGGTGGCTATAGAGAGAACCCCAGCTATGGGCCTTCAATTTCTTTCTATTTATAAAGGTCGCCTGTAAACCCTATTGAATCCTACCCTATTGGGTATTGGATCTCTATCCAATTACCCAAGCATCTTAGATTAATGGGTCTCTACCCAATAATCTCGTATTAGCTCTTATTGAATCTCATTTTAGGATCCAATAATTCAGGGGCTTATTGGATATCCAATAAGATAAGGGCTCCGACGGATATCTTATATCCGAACCTCTACTCACCACAACATCTACCATATGTTCTAGGCCTAATATCGAGTTGGCCGTGAGTCATACTTGTTAGAACTCCTTCTGACTTAGTGAATTATTATCTCCATAATAATTCACCTGATTCATCGACTACGGACGTACTATGCCACTACGCCGCAGTCCCGAGACGATACAGGGGAATCCAATCATTTGGACCTATCTATCCTTAGTTACCATGTATATATAGTCACTCATTCATCTAATATCCTAGAGACCTTATACCGGGCTTGGTGCTGTCAGGCCCATACAGTCTCTCCTTGAGTCTCGTTCTTATCGGATTCCCCCGTATAACTCTTTCTCTCTCTCAATCCGAATAACCTTGGTTAAGAATTTGTTCGAGCAAGAATACATGAGATATTCCTCTCATGATATCGAAAGTGGATGATCCTCTATTGACACTCAATAGCCCTCGTAAAGTTGGCTATCACTCCCAATAACTGGTTATACTAAATTTAGAACTTCCAAACCTATAAGTCCGGTATCAAAGAGTGGAGTACTCATATAAGACATCCTTGGTGTCTCAAATATAAGGACCAGATACACTACTGGGACTATGAAATCGCTGCCTGACGTGAGGTATCAATAACCATCCAGCATTCCATAAGCGGATCAATCAGTGAACTCATTCTCCAATGAGCACCTGTACTGTATCCTTAGTATCTCCACATAAGTAGCTATGAGACCAGCTACCTCCATCATATGGACAGGTATACAACACACCAGTCTATTCGATTATCTCGATATCCCTTTCGAGTAACCTATGACCGAAATTATTTAGAGTCTGTGTTTAAATATGAATTAGTCTTATTATCGTGATCTCATCGCGATCCGATTCTCATTACACAGATCCAAGGATATCACAATATATGCAACACACAAGATAAAGCGATAAAATACCTAATAATAATAAGCAAAAAGAAAGAGTGCATATCAAGTCACAAGTGTTATCACTAATGTGATTGACTTGCAGGGCACATATGACTAGCAATCTCCCACTTGACCTAAAGCCAATCACCTACATGTTTGATCCCCATCAAGCCTCTATGACGCTCAAAGATATCTTGAGACAATGGCTTGGTCAGTAGATCTGCAATGTTATCTTCGGATGGAACTCTTTCCACTACTACATCTTTTCAGGCCATGATTTCTCTAATAAATTGGAACCTCCTCAAAACACTTCTAATGAGATCCGGATTTCCTTATTTGAGTAATCGCCCTATAGTTATCTCAATATAAGGGAATCAACTCTTCGTTGGTCGATATGACTCCCAAATCTATGATAAACTTTTTCATCCAGACTCCCTCCTTTGCTGCCTCTACCGTAGAAATGTATTCTGCCTCCGTGGTCAAGTCAGTAGTAGTGTCTTGCTTGGAACTCTTCCAGCATACTGCTCCTCTATTCAGGGTAAACACATACCCTAAATTAGACTTGCTATCATCGACATCGAACTGAAAGCTCGAGTCCGTGTAGCCCTCAACCCTAAGACAACTGCCTCCATATACTAGTAAAAGATCCTTAGTCCTTCTCAAGTACTTAGTGATGCATTTTATCGCTTTCCAGTGCTCCAAGCCTGGATCTGCCTAATACCTGCTCTAGACACTTAGAGCATGTGCTATATTAGGCCTGATACATATCATAGCATACATGATAGATCCTATCGTTGAGGCATATGATATCCTATCCATGTGTACCATTTCTTCAGGAGTCTTTGGGCACATACTCTTAGAAAGTGATATTTCATGTCTCATTAGTATGAGACCTCTCTTGAAATTTTTCATGCCAAACCTTTTGACAATAGTGTCTCTGTACCTAGACTGGGACAAGCCAAGCATCCTCTTGTATCTATCTTTATAGATCCATATCCCTAATACGTAGGATGCTTCCCTTAAGTCCTTCATGAAGAAGTGCCTAGATAGCCAAGCCTTTACTGTGGAAAGCATTCCTACATCATTCCTAATGATCAAGATGTCATCCACATATAGTATCAAAAAGGTGATAGCACTCCCACTTACCTTCTTGTATACACAAGGCTCATCTTCGTTCTTAACAAAGTCATAAGATCTAATCGTCTCATCAAATCTTATGTTCCAACTTCAAGAAGCTTGCTTCTTATTGCATTAGATGTATATAATTATTTTCCTTCTATTATCAAAAATATTATTTTTATTTCATGTTTGATAGTTAGTGGATATAAATTAGTTTTTAAGAACAATGGTTGTTCAATAGCATTAGATAATGAGATCATCACAAGAGGAACATTGCATAATAGTTTATTTATGCTAGATATAGCTCCACACATCATGAATGTGAGTCTAAGAGGAAACGAGAATAGGTGAACAATGCATATCTGTGGCATTGTAGGCTAGGTTACATCCATAAGGGAAGGATTCAAAAGTTACTAAAGAATAAATATATAGATCCATTTGACTATGAGTCATATACGACTTGCGAACCTTGCCTTCGGGGAAAGATGACCAACTCTCCATTTAGCAGAACTGGAGAGAGAGCTACTGAGTTGCAGGAACTCATACATAGTGATATATGTGATTCCATGTCGACTCATGCCATAGATGGTTACTCCTACTTTATTACTTTCACTGATGATTTCTTAAGATAACGATATGTGTACTTGATGAAGTACAAGTCTTAGGCTTTTGAAAAATTTAGGGAATATAAGAATGAAGTAGAGAACTAGACTAGAAAGAGTATTAAAACCCTTTAATCAGATTGAGGAGGTGAATACTTGAGTATAGAGTTCACCCAGTTCCTCAAAGATCATGTGATTTTATCCCAATGGATACCTCCTTAGACACCGCAGCTTAATGGTGTATCAGAAAGGAGGAATCGCACACTATTAGACATGGTGCGTTTTATGATGAGTTTCGTCGACCTACCCATCTCATTTTGGGGATATGCCTTAGAAACCACAGCTTACCTTCTGAACAGAATTCTAACTAAGTCGGTAGTGTCTACTCCATATGAGATATGAAATAGGAAGAAGTCCGATCTTAAGGTTGTTAAGATTTGGGGGTGCCCTACCCACGTCAAGAAACACAACCCCGATAAGTTAGAATCCAGGATGGAACGGTGCAAGTTTATGGGATATCCTAAGGAAACTTATGGGTATTATTTCTATCACTCTGAGTACCAAAAGATCTTTGTAGTCAAGAGAGCAGTGTTCCTTGAGAAGGAACACATTCTTGGTGGAGACAGTGGGAGCATGATAGAGTTGAGCGAGGTTAAAGAACCTAGCTCAAGCACCATTCCACAATCAGAATCTGTTTAGGTACCTAGCATACAAGTTCCAACTTTACGTAGGTCCGGTAGAGTATCCCATACTCTTACGAGATATATGGAACATATCAGAAGAGAGGATGTTGAGGCTATTATGAGCATAGACTCCGGGAAATGGCAAAAAATCATAAATTCAGAAATGGATTCCATGTACTCCAACAAGGTTTGAAACCTAGTTGTCACACCTGAGGGTATTGTACCCATTGGCTGCAAGTGGATCTTCAAAAAGAAGATTGAAGTAGATGGAAAGATAGAGACCTATAAAGCAAAGCTAGTGGCTAAGGGATATCATCAAAGGTAAAGTATTAACTATAATGAAACTTTCACACCCGTAGCCATGCTAAAATCCATTCGAATTCTATTAGCTATTGCAGCACACTATGATTATGAGATCTGACAGATAGACGTCAAAATTATATTCCTTAATGGTAACCTCGAGGAGGAGATGTATATGATACAGCCTAAGGGATTCATGTCCAAGGATAACCCAGATAAGGTGTGCAGGTTGCTTAGGTCCATCTATGGACTTAGCTCCACCAGGCAGATGGAAGGTGACCTTGCCAACAGCCACTGTAGCAACCTTTGCTCCATTGCCCATCTCAAGGTCCATTTCGCCTCTCTTCAATCTCCTAGGTCCTGCCAGAACCTGCAACGAATTACAGATATGATAAGCACTCCCTGTATCCAATACCCATGTGTTATCATAGGATTCAACAAATGGAGACTAATCATGAATGTACCTGAAGCTTCTCCAAGCTTCTGTTTCGCCCTCTCTATAAGGTATTCTTTGTAGTTCCTCTTCCAGTGCCCATCTTTGCAGTAGTGGAAGCATTAGCCTTTGTCCTTTGTTAGGTCTTTCCTAGCAACCTTTGCCTTACCCATTTTGCCCTTGCCCTTCTTAAGGGACTTCTTAGCCTTTCTTTTCTTTCTGAACTTACCAACATAAAGAACTGGCTTCTCTTTCTTGATGGTACTTTTTGCTTCTCTTAACATATTGAGGAGCTCTGGGAGGGTCACCTCAAGCTTGTTTATATTAAAATTCATTATAAACTAAGAAAATGAATCTAGTAGGGACTGAAGCACAAGATTCACATACATATTATCCTCTAGGACCATTCCTAAACCTGTGAGTTTCTCAATCCACTCAATCATCTTAAGGACATGGTTCTAAACCGGTGTCCCCTTAGTTATCTTAGCACAGAAAAGACTCTTCGATATCTCATATCGTTGAGTTCTTTCCTGTTCCTCAAACAATTTGCGGAGATGCAGGAGTATAGAATTGGTATCCATATTTTCATATTGTCTCTATAACTCAATAGTCATAGAGGCCAACATATAACACTGAGCAAGAGTGGAATCATCTATGTACTTTACATAACGACGATCTCATCCTCGCTTGCCCCTTCATTGGGCGTATAGATCACTATATCAAGGACGTACACGATTTTTTTGCCATAAGAATGATTCTCAGATTGTGAAGCCAATCCGTATAATTTGTACTAATGCGGTTGGCATCAAGTATGCCACATAAAAGTTTTAAAAATGATATTTTTCTAAAATTAAAGATATAGCAGAAATAAATAACATACAGACTTTACAAAAATTAAATAGTTAAGATAAGGACTTCTATCTTAATGTACTTTCATTAATTTTTTGCAAGACACACAACACCCTCTGGTATATGAAACGGAGACCCCCGATGGATCTCTAGTGGGGATCGAGATCTAATTAGCGTCATAACGTAACCTCGAGGGACTCGACCGATCACGTTAAGCCCATAAAGGTAGGCAACTCTTGCTAATCATAACTCATTGTGATTCCCATCCTATTTGGCCTTCGAACCAGCATGGTCTCAAGGGACTCGACCAACCATGATGTTCGGTTAAGTCATCACCATCATTACAAGATGAGTCTGATTCGATGATATACTCTCGAGGGACTCGACCAAGCATACCACTATTGGGAAATCCAAGGGGGTGATATCTCATGTGCAGCGGAAGAACAAAAAATAAAAATCTTGGATTTCCACGAAAGGTTCTGTCGTCGTGCGAAGTTCGATGTGTCAAAATAAATCCACGAATCCGAAAACTGCATGTGTAAAAGAAAGTATCTAGGGAGATCATATATCCCTAAGTTTCTGTAGATCTATAGAGATGGATGAAGGAGGTCAAGCGTCCTCCTCTCTAGCGATATCTATATGGTAGGGACTGCGACGATGCTCCTCTCTTGGGCAGAGGAAAATAGAATATGGCTACTGAGAGAACCCCAGCCTATGGGCCTTCAATTCCCTCCTATTTATAGAGGCCACCTATAAACCCTAATGGATCCTGCCCTATTGGGTATTGGATCTTTATCCAATTTCCCAAGCCTCTTAGATTAATGGGTCTCTACCCAATAATCTCTTATTAGCTCTTATTGGACCTCATCTTAGGATCCAATAATTCAGGGGCTTAATGGATATCCAATAAGATCGGGGCTTCGACGGATATCTTATATCCGAACCTCTACTCGTCGCAATGCCTCCATATATGTGTGACCCTCTAGGCCCAATATCGAGTTGGCCGTGAGTCCTACTTGTTAGAACTCCTTCTGACTTAATGAATTATTATCTCTATAATAATTCACCTGACTCGTCGACTATAGACGTGCTAGGCCACTACGCTGCAGTCCCAAGACAATACAGGGGAATCCAATCATTTAGACCTATCTGTCCTTAGGCCACTACGCCATAGTCCCGAGACGATATGGTATCATGCGAGGAATACATGAGATATTCCTCTCATGATACCGAGAGCAGATGATCCTCTATTGACACTCAATAGCCCTCGTAAGTTTGTTTACCACTCCCAATATCCGGTTGTACTAGATCTGGAACTTCCAAACCTATAAGTCCGGTATCAAAGAGTGGAGTACTCATACAGGATATCCTTGGTGTCTCAAGTCTAAGGACCAGATACACTACTGGGACTACGAAATCGCTATTTGACGTTAGGTATCAATAACCATCTAGCATTCCATAAGCGGATCAATCAGTGAACTCATTCTCCAATGAGCATCTGTATTGTTTCCTTAGTGTCTTCACACGAGTAGCTATGAGACCAGCCACTTCCATCATATGAACAGGTATACAGCACACCAGTCTATCCGGTTATCTCGATGTCCCTTTCGAGTAACCTATGACCGGGATTATTTAGGGTCTGTATTTAAATATGAATCGGTCTCATTATCGTGATCTCATCACAATTCGATTCCCATTGCACAGATCCAAGGACATCACAATATATGCAACACGCAAGATAAAGTGATAAAATGCCTAATAATAATAAGCAAAAAGAAAGAGTGCATATCAAGTCACAAGTGTCATCACTCATGTGATTGGCTTGTAGGGCATATATGACTAGCATCACCATCATAGGCTTCTATTGTCGGGATGCAAAAATTGAGAGGGATAGGCTTATCCTAAATTTTTTGGATGAAAGGGGATCCTACCGGGGGACCTCACTGAGCTCTTCCCTAGATTTGTGAAATTCCTTTTGGACCTCATCAAGACGTCGATTGACCGAGCACAATTGAGCTCAGAAAGAATCCATCGAATTAGATGATAGCATGTTAGGCTTGGGTAGGATCATCGGAGGTTTAGAGCGCTATGCTTAAGTGTAGGCCTCGGGTTTCCCAATAGCTTTTCGCGAGAGAGGGCAACGTCTGCCATAGTGGGCTAGTGAGGGACCGACGGTGGAGTGGGGACAGGAGTTGATAAATCCCATTGCAATGGTTGCATGAGACTAAGGAATGCCTCGATTGAAATTAGGAACAGTACCATGATGGTCCCGGGGGGTGACAGCCCGGGATCGATGAACAGTCGCTAGTAGTGGCTCGGGGTCACAGTAGAGGTGTTTCCTTCTAGATTTGGAAGAGGTGGGAGATGTCCTCCGAATCTGAAAGCTGAATATGTTAGGAGCGGCTCTTCTCCAAGGCGTTCGCCCAAGTTGCTTGGCTAGGGATGATCTTGTGACATCAGGCCCTCCTTCTAAGACCAAAATATTGATGAACCTTTACGCCATAGCCACGGAGTCAAGGTTGGTTTACCTCCAGATGTGCAAGTTTGCCCTAGCAAATGCTCGGGTGGTGAAAATGAGTATTGGGTCAAGTTGAGCTAGAGACTGATCTCTTAAAAACAATCTCCTCCCTTGGCTATCAGTTTGTCACGCGCTCCTCTGATTCTTGCACACAGATCGAGGTCGGGAGGAGGATTTCCCGACTCGACCCCTTTGAAGTTTAAATTAGTATAATGTGTGAGAGAATTGAATGTTTGAAGTGCCACCTCCGACATTGGTCAGGAGGTTAGCTTTTATACATGCGAATGAAGGTCGGTCGTATATGGTATATTAATGACCGTTGACTCCTCGGGTGACTGGCTCAAACCTTCCATGCGGGCGTCGACCGACCTGTATGGATCGGTACTGTCATGAGCTTTTTGAAGCGGCTTCATACTGTGTGACGCACCTTGTACGGCCTCGAACAACATGAGGGACAGGTGATTGTCCTATCTGAGTCTGAAGTGTTCTATCGACGCAATACGTCATATCAATCCTGAGGTTCCGCATTGGCACTTACATGACAATTGACTATTACCTCGGGGTAGTACCAGAATATGTCCTATTAAGTGTAGTGGCAAATTCAAATATTACATTTTTGTTTTTGCCGGCCGATAGTAAGAAAACTAGCCAAAATTCCACAAAGTTCATTTTCTGTTTGTTCAAAGACAAACATTTGATATGTATACGCTCTGAACATGACAGAGAAAACACTGGTAATAGCTTAGATAATATGGTCCAAAAGGCACTACAATTACATGACCATATCTTGTTTGGGATCTATAGCCTTTAGAGATGCGTAAGACTTGTCATTACTAATGCTCTGCATACCAAAATGTAGCAATATCCTCCAGCTGTCCCAATTCGTCTTGACCTTGTCGATTGCCTTCCAAACATGAGAAAATTCCACTCTTGTAAGATTAAAATAATAGCTGATGACTACTGTTAAAAGATGGATAAACTTCAACCCTGTGTTATCGGTCCCAAACGTCTCACTGCTTGCATTGAATTGTCTCCAAGTCAAAATCTCAATCAACCATCGAGAGCACCTGTTTCAAAGAAATTTGTTAAATTAATTTGCAGGTTTCGAACATATTGAAGTAAAGAGGAAAGAAAACCAAATATGACTTTAATTATTGAATACCAGTCATAGATCTTAGAAAGAAACATGAAGCAAAATCTCCATGTTCAAGGCGCACAGGCAACATAAAATCCAATCCAAAGTATGGCACAAGAACGAGCTACACTCTACCACAAACAAGTTTATTAAATCATCAAACCTTAATGCTGACGTAGCACCTAAGTTACGATGAACTAAATCAGGTTAACATAAAATCTAAATTCAAAACTATTAGTAACAAAAGACCCTCGAGAAGCAAATCATGTTGTTCTACATTTATAATTGTCTGACTATGATTATTATATGTTTGGCTGCTATAAGTCAACAATACCAAACCAACAGGTAGACTGACCTCACTATCTGGTCGATTCATTGCCTCGAACATTTAAGCAACCAAATGATTGAATAAAAATATAATCGTGAAAGCTTATTTTGATTAATATAATATGAATTATATTTATACATGATAGGAGGAACGATTTTCCTCAATAAACCAATGGATAGAAGGGAGGATTTTCTTCAACAAACCAGCAGGATTTTCTCATACAGTTTGAGGAAATCTTATCTGCTATCATGGCCCCACAAGATGTTGCTCCTATCAAGGATACCAATCTTGGATCGATGTAATAAAAATAGTTTACAGGCAAGAGGTTTCGTGAGTGAGTCTGCAAGTTGATCAGCCGTATGTACATGAGAGACACGTAGTTGATGTCTGACAACTTGATCTCGCATGAAGTGAAAGTCGATGGCAATGTGCTTCATGCATGAGTGGAATACTAGATTAGCGCATAAGTAGGTAGCTCCAATATTATCACAATATATTGTAGGAGGAAGGGTAGAGTTGACATTGAGTTCCTTAAGGAGATTTGTGACTCAATTGAGTTTAGTAGTAGCTATAGCGATGGCACGGTATTCAGCTTTAGTTGTAGACCGTGCGATTGTCTTTTGCTTCTTAGAACTCCAACTGATAGGATTAGCTCCAAGAAAAATAATATACCCTAACGTAGAAGTTCTATCATCAAAGTTCCCCGCTCAATCAGCATCAACAAAGGCATGGAGATTAAGTTGAGTGTATTTGCGGAGAAAGAGTCCATGATGAAGTTAGGAGTTTGGGTCGAGACTAACAAACTTTTACGGAGTGTTCAACTTTATCATATAGTTGGCAGACAACTCTTTATTAGGTTATGCGGTCAGGACGCCAAGGTTGATAGTTAGTAGAGTTGCCACCTTGATAGAGATATTGATGAGGCGAAGGAAAGAGGGTTTGTTGGAGGCCTATAGGGTCAAGAGTCTTCTTGGCCAAACCTTTATTGATATTCTTCTTGTACTAGTTGTTTTATCTCTTGGACTTTTGACTAACTTGAGCTGTGATGGTTGGTCCGACCAACTTGTCCTCGCGCTTCAAGTATGTCTCGTAGTCAGTCAACTTGTCATAAAGTTCTTCGAATGACATTGGTGAGTCACGTGCTCAAATTGTGGCTGCCAATTCCTTGTACACATCTCCAAGGCCATTGAGGGTATGGATTATCACTTCTTCGTCATAGAGGGAATGACCTATCAAAGCTAAGTCATCGATGATAACTTTGATATTTTGTAGATAATCAGCAATGGTACTTCCCTCTTATTTTATTTTCATTAGACTGGAGAGAAGGCTGAGCTTGCGAGTACCCAAATGATTTGCCAAGGTTGTTTGCAACTTGCACCATGCTTCTACAGCAGTTGCACACGAAGATATTAATGGCACGACGGATCTAGCAACGGATGCTTGAATAGCTTAGAGGATGAGATGGTCTTGACGTAATCATAGTTTATGAGCTGAATTTAGTACTAGACTGGGTTCGTCGGGGATGTTCATCATTGCTGGTGTTCAACTAAGAGAGCCGTCGACCGAGCCTAGTAAGTCATATCCAAATAAGAGGTTAGAAAACTAAGCTCGCCAAGATGCATAGTTGCCAGCTTTTGATAACTTAAAAGGGATTAGCGTCGCAGTGTTGATGGAGATAAGTCCTATATGTGGAGAAGCACTATGATTTCCTATAGGAATAATAACTGGAATATCAGAAGAAGATGATGATGACATTCTGAGGTTGTTGACAGGCCTCTCGACTTGTTCACGTGGTAATGATGACGATGTACCCCACGCAGAACGACCGATCGAAAGAGACCTCCTCAGACACCAGGTAGCAAGTGCTGAACTGGACAAGGACCTCTTCGAGTTCTAGGAGCAGACGACACTGATCTACACCAGAAGGAGAGATGTAGCACCTCTGGGAAAGGAGAAGCGGTGTTGTACCGAAGCAAGATGCTCTGCCTCCGCAGGAAGAAGGTGGGGGCACTTGTGTCCTGCTGTCCGCTGGTTAATGCAGCAGTAGGCAGTGAGAGAAGGAGGAGATGACCAGGTGATAGAGGTGAGCAGTAGGGGTCGTTGTCGTTGGAGGGAGTGCTGGTGAGCTGTTGTGATTAGAAGGGTGATGTAGCACCTGTGCCTCCTTTGGGAGTGTCATCCACAGGAGAGTGAAGAGAATCCGAGGAAGACGTCGATAGCGTGACTTAGACAGCAGCAAAGGGAGGGAAACAGAAGTAGTAGTGGTATTTGCTGTGAGAGGAGGAAGCGGTGATGACAACCGGTGGGTGGGTGACAGCAGCAGAGAGTGCTCTGCTTCTATCGCACCGCAGAAGAGAATGCTACCACTGCAAGGGCTCGACGGCTTGCAGTGGTGGTGGCATGGCTAAGAGCAGCGGCGGCGGCCCTTCTCATGCTTCAGCAGTCGATGGGATGATCGCATGACCGGTGGCTGCGATGGCAGTGGTCGCGGGCCGGAGAGCTGCAACGGTGGGGTTGCGTGGGGGGGGGGGGAGAAAAGGGAAGGAAAGAGCAACGCAGCGGTGGATGCCGAGGTCAGCAGCTGCGTTCTTTTGCCCTTTGTTTCACCGTAGAACAGGGGCGACTGCGGCTGTAGATCGCTGCGGCTGAGGCAGCGAGGAGGAAGAGATCACTGGCCAAGGGGGACAGCGACGGTGATGGTTTGTGTGGCCACTGGTTGAAGCAACAGCAGGGGAGGTACGTGGGTCGAGAAGCAACAGTAGTTGCTGCCAAGATCAGTGGCTACGATGGCGATGGTCGCAGGGGGAAAGAGTAGGGGCGGGGATGGTCGTTGGCAGCAACGGTGGTGAAGAGGTCGCAGCCAAGAGGCAGCGGTAGAGGGGGTGGTCCACTGGCCGGAACAACGGAGAGAAAGCTTCCGCTTGTGGAAACAAAGGAAGCAGGGGGCGGAGGGGAAGAGTCGATGAGGAGCAAGCTAGCTCTAGGCAAGATGCTCTGATACCAAGACAGAATAAAAAAATAATCGTGAAAGCTTATTTTGATTAGTATAATATGAGTTGTATTTATACATGATAGGAGAGAGGATTTCTCTCAATAAATCAACGGATAGGAGGGAGGATTTCCCTCAACAAACCAGCGAGATTTTCTCATATAATTTGAGGAAATCTTATCCGCTATCACCAAATAGTCAATCATATGTCAGTTCCATGGGCAACCACTGCCATAGCCTCTCCTTCGATCACTCAAATGTCGATGACCTATTAAGCTTGTGGTCATATGACTTTGTCATGCATAGCACTGCAAAACACAATGAGCATTCCAAAACCAACAAATATATTCGTGATTTTGCTTGACACTGCATCGACAGTCCCATTGACTGCCCAAGGTGCTTGAGCAACTAGGACATGTGTTCTACATTTCGTATATATCACATCCTCACACTTAGGTAACTTGATAGCCTATTTGAGTACCATAATATTACGGACTTAGCTGATTTTGTCTAAGTCATACGACACCCTTGCGTGTCCGTCCACAATAGTCAACCTCCTCGAAATCTCTTACGATCCCTTAGGACCTGCAAAAGATAAGACGGGATAAAAAAAGCACTCCACACGGGATTCACAAGCAATCCTTTCAACAAACACTTTATAGCCAATGCAAATTCCAACTATGGACTTCATAAGCTCAGAACGATTGCACAAACAAATGTATAAAATTGGTCCACTACAGATCGAAAACTATTACAAGTGTCCACATGATACCATCATTATGTACAAGCCTGAAATGACCACCAAACTCGCTCAAATAGAGCTATTAAGTCTTTGGCCAGCCCTTTACATACTTCACAAAGTAAGTTCAAACCGAAAAGACATGGACATGTATAAGCATTACATTTGACAAGTCGTTTATAATTTATCCGTGACATTCTCCTCCACTTATTCTTTTGACGTCCTCATCGAAGCCTTTGTTGACATTGCAACTCCTTGCCAATTGTTGAATCTTTAATCTTTTACTCCTATTGTAATATGTCCCTCGACTCCCAACTGCGCTCCACTATTATTATTGAGTAGTCGAATGTCGATCTGTCATGCTGCTTCAACTCACCAATGATTTTGACTCTGGTGTGGGGTCAACTGAATTGTGCTGATCCTTGTTGAGTCTTGCAGATTCTTCAAGTGAAGGAAATGACCATCCATGATATACGCTAGTCTTCAAATTCTTCTTGTCGCTAGAATTGGATGGATGCTTGTTGAAGCTTTAACGAGCATCGCCTTGCAAACTTTGAAGTTTTTAGGTCCTTGCTCCGTAAAATTTGTCCATTGATTCTTCTTCCATTTAATTGTCTCATCCAAGTAGGTTCGCATCACTTTCACTTTCAATTGGCATTCAGTTGGGAAATCAAGTGGATAATCTACTCTTAGTAGCACTGATCACCATTGGTGAGGACTTGACAATTGTTGTCTTCCCTTATGTTCCTTCAAAGGGTCTTCAAATCTATGCAAAGCTCCTCTGCTGGATAACTAAGAGAACTAGGGTGCTTGGTTTTATCCATTCTCTTGAGAGTTGAGAAGACAAATGTTACTTGACTTTGCCCGCCTCCTCGAGATTTGTATTCTGTGCATCGAGCTAGTTAATAGACTTCACATACTCTTAGCTCACACTTCCGAAGCACTCGAATTGTTTACAATCCTTACATTGAGTCAGCTACTGTGATTTACATTCTCAATGCCATCGAACTTTAAGAATGCAAGAAGTTGTCACTCCCACTTGGAGCAAGTCTCCGATAGATTTGGTCACCTTTAGGATAGTATCATCTTCTCCATCATTTCTGTCGCCTATTCCTCTAAGTAGCAAAGGTACAACATCACGTACTACCTACTTCATTCCCAATCGAGCACTCTTGGATCGACCGGAAGTCCTTCACATATGTCTATCTTGATGAGAAGCCCATTGACACCGGTCTTACGAAATTCCCTGACCTCTGCCCTTCAACATTGTCTTGGCACTTAGAGTTTGCCTCTGCATTCTCCTCCTCTTCGACCCATCTCACGACCAAGCGCTCTCTCTCCATGAGAGCAAGGGATCGATGTCTCCATGGAAGTCCCGCCTCTGCGGTACCATGGCGCTGCCATGCCCATGGCACTATTATCTGTTGCCTCGCATCTCCGTCTATTCTTCGTAATCGGTGTTAATAGATAAGACCTTCATTCTAATCAATGCACGAGGAAATCTCTAGACGGTCATTGCTTCTTTGTTTGACCAAAATCCTTTCTTCATCCCTCTTCCTCAATGGAAAAATGTATAAATAAGGCTTTGTCAAGCTTACATTGATCAATCAATTATTCTTTTCAATTCATTTCAACATGGTATCGAGGCTCCCTTGCATTAAGCAAGAGCTTTTTTCAACTCTCCTTTCGCTCCGATTATACCTCTGCATGGTCAGTCCCCATGGGACTCACCCATGCATCTGAACTACTCCTCGGTAGTGTGGGACATGCCCAAGGCTTTCATTCAATGCAACATTCGATGCACGCATGGAAGACTCGCCTCTGCGGTACCATGGCATTCCCTCTTTGAATCCATAGCCCTTCTTGTCATCATGTTGTTCACCGAAGTGGAGCTCCCAATTGCGCTCCCGATCATACCTCCATATGACCTTGTCCCTCATGGGACGGTCTTGTGTGTGTCGACTTGCCTCGAACTATTCCACCATAATCCGCTGTACTATGTCGCCTCATAATGACATCTCCTAGCATTCTGATCAGTGTGGTGTGAACTTGAACTGCGATCTCTCCATATGTGGCCTCCGCCAATACATCGTAGGGCCTCTGCCACCTTCGATTTTATTCACTCCTTTGGTAATCGACCTTCATCCACCCACTCTCGAGTCACACCCAAATGAAGCATAGATCTCCAATTTTTAGCAACTCGAAGTCCGCATGACTTCACTAAAAGTTACCACATAATCTTGGGCCCGAACCCCTACCAACACAATCTCCGCTGCGCATTGCTTCCCTCATGGCAACTCGAATAGTAGCACTTTGGCATATTCTTCAAGAGAACTCGCCTTTGCATCCTCTTGCCCCGTGTTAAGGCCTTCTGACACTAACTTCACCTCTGCAAGTTATGTCGCCTTAATTTCTCCATCAAATTCTTCACCGAGATAAGGTGCATGTGTCTCGAAGCTCCCTCCGTCTTTGATACTATGCAAGATGAGTCTGCTCCATCATAATAAAGAACCCATGAAACGGCATGATCTTGCTCCTACCTCTGCAAGAATCCATTGTCATTGACCTCTGTCTAAGAAAAGCTTTATGCCTCCGCTCCATATTCCATTTTCTATGCTAACTCATTTCATGTGGCTTGGGCGCTTCACCAAGTTACCCCCCAAGTTGCTTTGCTTCTCGATTTACATTGAGTTAATGGTGGCCCTCATGCCCAACATCATTGAGGATCTTATCGGCGCAGGTGTGCCTTCACTTTGTGTTGCCTTGGGTCACTCCCCCACTTGATCGCGCTATGCGTCCATCAATGCATTACCTCTTACGAGATCATGTGAGAACTCCTTCGCAGCTCGCTCGATCCATTGAGCTTTGTGGAGCTATTGCCTTGAGGTACTCCTCCTCAACATATGCGATTCATTGCACATGATTCTTCCTCTGAAGAATTGGGACTTATCCCCCGGCGCTCTCTCCGTTGAGCAACTTCTCTCTTTGTATCCTTCCCTCTGGAAGTTTTGGAGACCATCATCCCCTTAGACTTCTCTGTCTTGCTAAACAAACTATACATTATTCTGCCTTCACAAACGCACCTGTTAGATTATGACTCTTTGTTAATATAACTCTCATTGCATCCCTTTGGGTCTAGGTGATAGCGCATTTCCTTCCTCTTACGACGTATCCTTCCACGCAAAGACATCAATGCTCCATCACCAACTTTTTGGCCTTAGGATCTACGGACAATTTGTCGTCATTGTACAAGCCCTGCATGAGAACAATAAGTTTGTAATTTCTCTCACCTCTGTGAGTTTTCACAAGCCTCACCCACTCCATCCTGCAGTCTTATCCTTTACCAAGCGCCCGCACTCATTCCTATCAAGTTATCTAAAAGCGGCAGCCATTGCACCATGGCGCTACGTAATTTTCTAATCTTCTATGTTCGATATGACTCTTATGCGAAGGTTGGTCATCGAATGTCATTCTCAAATCACTATTGTCCATCTCGGTGCAACTATATGTTCGTTTCTCCCAAAGCAGGAGGATCTAGTTCAATACCAAATCCACGTTTGCATAAAGTGTTTACGTCAAGATCGCTTATCCTCTAAAGCTATTTGTCAAGACTTAGCCGATTTTGCCTAAGTCGTCGCCCCACTAATATCTTCAGTAATGTAGTCTTCCCGAAACCTCCACGATCCTTAGGATAGCATGGTCCAAGATTGCAACACGGGAACATGGCAACAAACACTTTATAGCCAATGCAAATTTCAACCATGGACTTTATCAAGCTCGATGAAAGTGAAACAAGAGGAAGTATAAAATTGCTGATTACTTACAAAATATATAAGTGATCATCGATGATCTTAACTTTGATAGGCCATTAAATAGGACTATTAAGAAGAAGTCCTCATATTTCATAATGTAAGTATAATGGCCTAGGGGACGTAATACAATATTTGAAGTCGTTTACGATTTATTCGTGACAATAAGAAGATAATAATAATTAATTATTATTATTATTATTATTATTATTATTATTATTATTAGCCAATTCTTTTGAGACATTTTAGCCAATTCTTTTCCACTATATTAGCTGCATGAAAAGATATGGGCTGTTCCAGTAGCTTCAGCCAGTCTGTTTGACCAATGTGGTATGCATAATCCTCCAAGGATCCAACAAAGTCATAACTAATCAAATATTTCATATGTTGTACATCCAGTAGTTAAAAAAGACAATAGCGGAAAGCATGCAGTTCCAATTAAGAGACACAGATTGTTACAACGTTTCATCACCAATGTCTTACCTAAAGCACAAGCAGCACCTGTCTCAACCTGTATATCTACAATGTTCCCGATCAACGTTTGTCAGATTGATAGATTCCGAGTCTGAGTCAACCAAATTGAATCATAATTAACAGAATTATATCTCAAACCCTCAATTCTTCGGCTACCGGCTGGAATTCAAACGAGGAAGCTGATCACGGCCAATCTGTCACCTGACCTAACAGAGTCGCCAAAGGTCCAAGAAAACTAGCCATGGTAGTCTATACTTATGCCCGCTCGCCCTCTCGCATCCCTGTCCAATTCCGTACAATAAAGGCGCGTTTGGGACACAAAACGTCATTTTTGGAACACTACCAGCGGCGAACTTAAAAACGAGATATCGGCACTCTCTGACAGGCTCCCAGACCTCGTCTCCGGCATCGCTCCCGTGGCAGTAGACCTCGGTCGTCGCCTCGGCCATGGTCGTCGGGAGCGGGCCAGAGCCCTTCAGGCCGCCCGACTCAGCGACACCATGCGCTTTGCTTGATTTGGGTAGGGTTAAGGGTTTTATCGATTAGGGTTTCAGGCGTCACCTTCACGTTCGTCGTCTGCTGCTGCTCCCGTCGGCCCAACGAAGAGAGAGAGAAGAGAGAGAGAGAAGCATCCGAATCCGATGAGACGTTTTGTGGCGGTGACAACGGGTCGGGTTGAGATGGGCGACGTGGGCGTCACAATACTGGCCAGAATCCGGACCGTGATGCGGCGGGTTTAGATATACTGGCTTGCATCCAAATACGAATAGCGGATCGGGTCAGCTGGCGCCGCATCTTAGAGAACCGGTTCAGTTGACGGACCCTCGATTGGCTTGAAAGTATCTTGACTCGGTCCGGACCGGTTCGAACCGAGACCGTCACCTTTGGTTCTATAGTAAGTTCTTCGTTGTATGCTCATTATGCCGTCATTTATCCTTTAATGTCTGCCTTCCAAGTAGAACTCTTCGGGGAAAAAAAAAATCTTAAATTTGGGATACATGGACCTGTTCTTAGAAGATATTTTTAGAATTTTCTTGGGTCTTTTCATGCTTTGAATTTCTAAAATGCTTTGACGTTGACTCAATTCTATCAATAAATATTCGGATCTGATCTCATCTTCATCACATACTATTTGAAGTTTGACCATAACATGTAAATATTTTATCTTAGATTTTTTTTAAGGAATAAATAAATGATTTAGTATGTTGTTGATGAGATGTATAAATTAGGTCTTGTATGGATGAAAATTTGTGCAGCATCAATATTACAATCTTATATTACATTTAATCCCTTTAATGGGAAGAAAACTTGCATAGCACTAACACTACAATCTCATATTATATTGTTCCTCATATGAATGACAAATAGTAGGAAGAAAACTTGTACACCATTAACACTACAATATCATGCTGTATTTGTCCCAAAATAGAAACAAAACTTGTGTAGCATTAATGCTATAATCCCTCATCATGTAATTTCTAATATGGATGATAAATGGGAAGGAAACCAATAATAGTCTCGTGTTATATTATTTATCATATGGATGATAAATTGGAAGAAAATTTATGTATCATCTATACTATAATTTTCGGACGAGAGCGTTCCATATTATATTAAAAATAAATACAAATATTATGTACTGCTAATATTATTTTATTATGTTATGTGTATATGATCACATGTGTTACTGATTTCCCATCTATATATATATATTTTTTTATGTGTGGGCGCTGAGCCACTCTACTTATGGTTATACAGTGGTTGACTTTAAAAATAATTATATTGAAATCTTATAATTATGAAGGTGAAATATCTAGATCTATTTATATTAATATTATCGATTTTATCGATAAAAATATAAAAATAAATAAATAAATAAATTTAAATATTTTAATTAGTGGTGCCATATAACTATATCGACGTGGGTTGATTATTTTGGAGGAGAAAAACAATGACAAGAGAAGATGACTGATTTACATCATGTCTCTTCCTTATTTATGTTAATATTGACGTAGATGTAGAATAATCATTTCGTCGTTTTACATTTACGTCGATATTAATACAATGGTAAAAAGATCACTCGATATCTACATTGATAGAATTTTCATTGCTTGATAATTATGTTGACGTGAACGTAGTTGTTGAACGACTTTTATCTCTCATTATTCGTTTTTCTCACCTATTTAGTCATCCGTGATCCCTAGTGACGTCGATATTCATCATCATCAATTGGAACGTTAAAATTATTTATTTATTTATTATTTTCATATTTTTTTATAGAATTAGGATAAATATATCTAATTTTTTATTTTTATAATTATAAAATTTTAATATAAAATTTTTAATTTTAAAAAAAAAAATATTTTAAAAATTATATATTATAGGATATTATATATATATATATATATATATATATATATAATTTGCCTTCTCCAATCCCCCATTCTCTATTATCAGGAATATGCCAAAGAAGGAAAAGGAATAGCACTGTTTTATCTTTTGTCACTCCACTTAATTTTAATTTTTTAATTTTTAATTTTTAATTTTGTCTCCGTTCCTTTTCTTTTTTTATTATTATTATTATTATTATTATTATTATTATTATTATTATTATTATTATTATTATTATTATTATTATTATTATTATTATTATTATTATTATTATTTACTTACCCCTTTCTTTCACCGTAGGTATTCCGACGCCGAGCCCAAATGCCACCTCCGCCTCAACAAAAAGAGAGCATGTACAGAACATTGGAACCCAAAGACGAAGCAGAAAGAAGCGAGTAGGGGTTCCCTCTTATCCTCTCTATTCTATTATTGTGGGATGTCGAGCCTCCGGCCATGGCGGTGCCACCATCTGTAGTTGCGCACTCCTCCTCCTTCCTCCTATTAATGTCCTCCCTCTCTCTCTCCCTCCTCTTCCTCCTCCTCTACCTCAGGAACAAGAAGCGTGGGCATCCGCGGCTCGGATGCCGAGAAAGGGAGCAGCATCACCTCCGCCGCGACCTCTCCGCGTGGGACCCACCTCCGCAGCCGCCCGAGGACGGCGGGGAGAAGGACGCGGCGGCAGTGGCGGAGCCAGCGGGCAGTGAGGACAAGGGCAGGAGAAAGAAGGCGAGGAAGAAGAGGGGGGGTTGTCGCGGGGGATCGGAAGGAGGAGATGACGATAGGAACGCGGCGGTGGCGTATGGAATGGGAGAGGTGGGGAACCGGAGGATGGAACGCATTTACCCGTTCTCCTCGTTTGCGAGCTCGACGCAGAGGAGGATCAAGCTGCAGTATGATGAGATCGTCGAGTCCAATAAAGCCAAGACCTTGACAGTCGCTCAGGTTTTCTTGCTCTCCCTCGAATTTTTAGCTTTTTGCGTTCGTGTCTTAGACGAAGTTTTGTAGCAGCGGCTGATTTTTCTTCCTTGCTATCCCTGATTTATCTTATACTTGGAGGAGAAGAAGGGAACAAAGATATAAATTCATAAGATTTGAGATTTTGCAGTTGTGAAAAGAAAAGTTGGAGATTTTATTGATGTCATGCCGTGTGAGGTTTCCTCCCACTATGATACTGATTGATTCCATGTGGTGATCGGGTCATTTGTTAGAACATCTTAACCCTAACTTCTTACTTATTCTTAGGGTTTTGAACTTGGTGTAGTTATCTTGTGACTCTTAATTGGACTACGAGAAGGGATCAGAAAGAAAATATAGGAAACTGGTATTTGGAAAATCAATCAGAATTGATGTCACAGAGTACCTAATCTTAACCATAAAAAGTTGCAATATAGGCGAACTTTTCCTACTTAACAGTCAGCCAAATATGGAAAATATGTCAAGAAGCATAGATTTATCCATCACATGATTCATGAAAACTTATCACACTCAGTAATAATTATTTTTTATATATGTTGATTACTAAATGCAAATCATAATCGTAATTTTTATTGTTAAAGATCAATCAGATGAGAAAATGTTCTGTGGATGACATTTAATCAACCCGTTTCCTTACATCATGATCTGGAGTGCTGCAGAATGGGCTATGTGGATGCTAGTGAAGGAGACCTTTTGTTATATGCCTAGATATTGGAATAGGATTTCCATTTCATTCTTTGGTTTTGGAGGCATTCTGGGAAATCATAGGATTGACATCAGAATTTTACCATCTCATTCCTAAGCGGAGCTCTTGTCATTCATCTTCTACCAATAGGATACTTAAATTTCACAGTCCACGAATACAAAATTGAAGAACCGACCATTTTAATCATGCATTTTTCTTTATCTCTACTATTCAATTTGGACTTCTACATTTTCCAATATATTATTATATTTTAGGCTTAGCAAATCTGGGTCAGCATTGGTCATAGTTTACCGAATTCCAATTGATATTTTTAGCAGGTTCATCCTTGTAAGGATGACATGAAATCTTTATGTCACCAAAACAAGTTGGTTTTGTCACCCTTCTTTCTCCATGTTTGTGTGGGCATAATAGACAACATATGCCTTGCTTGTCATGGAACATCGGATGATATCCTTGTCTTCAATTTTAATGCATCGTTCTTTTAACTTCATCTGTTTAGAGTCAACATGTAAAATATAGCTCTGTGTTATCATCAATCTGTAATTCCATCTAGGGATCTTGAATTGTGCATTCAAGGTCATGAATGACATATTCTTGTTAGCCATTTCAGTTAGTTATCTTAACAATGGCAAGAAAACTTTACAGTTCAGATATCTTGAACCTCAAGCATGTATTTTACTTTAGGAGGATAAATCAAGACTTCCCTGTTTCTTTGTCTTTGGCATGTTTAGATATTTGTTAATCAATTATATCCATATATATACATATAATATGTAGTTCCTGAAATAGAATAAGTAGCAAAAGGAGGAACTTTTAGAAATATATCTCATCTCTGATTGCATAAATTTAACTGCCTGTTAATTGCATGTGTAGACTTTTCTGAATTATAACCGACTTTCGTACTGAAGGCATGTGGCCTACAAAACCAGGTCGTTGCTAATTTTCAACTTTTTATATTCATATAGCATTTCTGTTGCCCTCCTCACGGATATATTGCAATGGATCGAGCAATCGATTCAAATAGGACATCTGGTTCTCTTTTTGTGTATTATGAAGAACAACTAGGATATTTCACAATTGCAAAGTGGAATTGTGTGCATTTAGAAGTAAACAGCAAAAGTTGAGAGGTGTCCTTACAAATTGATCACTTCATTAAAAAAAAAAAGAAAACTCTTGTTTTCATTTGGAGGCTTGAAGAACTTTTTTTTTTAGCCTGCAAGATTGGAAGTGACATCAATGAAGAAACCACTTGAGAATGACTAACTCACATGTGGAAGTTTTTTTTTTTTTTTGTTATTTGAAATGCTTTGAAAGAATGACCACTTTTGGTTAGCCATTTCCCAGTAAATTCATGAGAATCATGGAAGCTGTGGAAACTGGTATTAGGAGTTAGCTATGGGCACCAAAACTGTTGTATAGGCATTTGATATAGTTACAGAATATACTAGAAATTGTTGATAGCCCCACGGATTGGAGACAGAGAGGAGCTTAGTTTATTCATCTAAAGATGTGCCTTTATTATTTACTTTCGTTCCGTGGCATTTGTGTTTCTCTTAAGAATAGCAGTTTCATATAATAAATATTAAGAAAATAGATGTTTGACTCAGCTATGAAACTGTGTGAAGTTCTTTCTCTAATGTGCTTGATGCCTTGTGGTTGAAAGCAGGAACATTCATGCTATAGATGTTAGATGAGAAAACACACTTTTAATTAATAAAAGTGGTTTATACTTTTATACATTTAAAATGGGATTCTCGAATTTTAGTTTGGAGGTGAAACATGGTTCTTAAAATACCGGTTCAATATATATATATATATATATATATATATATATATATATATATATATATATATTCTGTTGTTTTTTATAAAGGCTCGTTAATATTCTGGGGATCACATGCCTATAATGGTTCTGATGTAGAAGTGCATAATTTGGAACCAAATCACAATGATTGGTTGCCTTTATGACAAATATATAGCCATTGCCGTGGCATCCTATCAAAAGGAAAAACAATTATCTTGCATTTTGCAGGAAAAAAAAACTCAACATTTGCATCCTGCATTGGATCTGACTTCTTAAGTCTTTAGCCATAAAGCAGGATCCACACCACATTCTTATTCGAAGCCTAGTACATAGACATACCCAGGATACTTTCTAAATTTGTGCTAAAAACTCAGCTCACAGATAATAACATATGGATAACTTTGGATAGAGACAATTTCTGGTTGTAAATATTTGGCAGGATATGTTAAAAGTCAAACACAATAACTATATTAGTCATGATCTCATAAAACCTAGTGATGCCTCATTGTGAAGCATAGAAAATGAGAAAAGTATCTCCGTTAGACAAAGACCACCTTACCAAATAGACATCACGAGAAAGCTAATATTGAATAAAAAAAAAATCTAGATTCACAATCTTTAGCCTGCAATCATTTATTGATGTTTAATTAGATAGTTGATCTAAGTTGGAAAAGGAGAGATTCTTTTATTCACCAATTCAATCCAAGAACCAACGAACTGATGCATTCATTGTAGCTAAATAATAGGCTACCTGTCCATTGTAAAGTTGAATGAATCTGTCCTTTATGTACTTCGTTTGAATCTTTCTTTCATCACCAACACAGCAATTCAACTTCCTATTTCAATGAATGAAGTGGATTTGTTGGATGCTTTTATATTCAATATTTTCGACTGAATCTTATTGGGTTTTGCATACACAACACTTTTTTTTAATCATACAACTCGCTCTACATCAACAGACCCTTTGTGCAACTGTCCTTTAAATTTGAGGATGCTTAGTTTCTATTCCATTTTGAACTGATTTTATGAAAGAAACCCCATGTATCTGATAAACTTGGTTGGAGTTGTTGGAGCATATAATGAGCATTCTTTTGTTCAGGTTGGTCAGTTCATCAACTGTCTGGTTGACGCAAGAAATGAATTGCAGCGCAAGTATGTAGCCACTTTACACTCTTGCTGTTATTTATTGTTATCATGCCAGAAAAATTATGCATCCACCCTTTTCAGGTCAGAGATTATTCAAAGGAGTTTCAAAATAAAGAAAGCATTATTGTATAAAGCCGACAGATCTTCTTTTGATCGTCTTTGCCAACAGGTTATATTAAGAATGGTTGCTTGACCACAGCAGCTAGTATATATTTCATGCATTTCCCCTAAGATAAATCTTTGTATGTTCCTGCAGATATACAAACTTGAAGCTGAGCACAAGAGAGTGGAGGAAGATGCAACTGTTTATAATCTACTTCAGGAGCAGCTCAAGCTCTCACCCGCATATAAAACAGTAATAACACACCCACACCATATTGATTATGTGATTGTAATGCCCATCTGACATGCTATTGGCAGATGCTTGAGGTTAGTGCAAACATGGAGCAGAAGACTGAATCAGACCAAGCTGCCGAACTTCCTGATATCTCATTCGAGGAGTTATTAGCTCAGGAAAAGAAGGATTTGTTCTGGTCAGTAGCATACTGTTAACTAGTTACTCCTGGTTATTTGGTGTCACACTCATATACTCTCTGGATCTTTTGCAGGCAAAGAAACCGCAAGCTGAGATAATTATCTGGTGTACATTTGCTGCCCAAAGAGTTTATTCAACCACAATAGGACTGTTTTCCTTTTTCTTTTGGGATTTCCATGTGCATCTCTCAGTGTTGTCTTCAAGTGCTCTTTTAACTGGCTGTAGAACTTGTGGACTGCTATCAAGCATAGAAGAGTGGATACTAATTGCTTACAGGTCTGATGTTTTTGTTTTTTGGTCCCCAAATTTAGGTCTGTGATGTTACATTGTAAACATATTTGCTGAACCCATACTAAGAGACTTTGGACTGTTTTTGATATATGTAAAACTGCAAATGTATGAAGCTACAAATTGTTTAGAGTTATTTGATGTTGGATGCCATTATTTATGCTAAGATTTCGATTATTAGCACATTTTACGTGTAATTATTTTAGCGATGAATGATACATAGCCCCATTATGGGCTTAGCCCATCGGCCCAATTGTTAGGAGGAGGCGACCTACAATAAGTCTTGAAGAGGGCTGCAACTGCGAAGGCGAAGGCGGGAGCGGGAGCGGGAGCGGGAGGGGGAGAGAGAATGACGGACAGATTGGAGCGGTGGCTTCCCCTCTTCGAGATCTTCCTCAACTCCCCCGCGCCGGAGGACGACGCCTCCCTCTGGTTCGATAACCACCACCATCCCACCATCGCCTTCCTCTCCCTACTCCTCTCTGCCGTCCCCTCATCTCGTTCCCCTCCGCCGATCCTCCTCCAAACCCTTCCCCCCGCCCTTCAGTCCCGCATCCTCTCCTTCCTCGCCGTCCACCACCGCCGCTTCCCTCGCGCCTGCCTCCTTTCCCTTGCCGCCCACTTCCTCGACTCCTCCGCCTTCACTGATAGCTCTGCTTTTTGGGCGCGGAAGGCCGCCCACCACCTGCACGATGCAGTGTCCTCTTCGGCTCCTCCCGTTGCCTGTGGACATTCACTTGATCATCTTCACCGTAGAACGAATGAGAACGATGTCGATCTCTATGCTTTGCCGCAGTGGCTTAAAGATCCCGCCTTTGCTGCTGCTCCGCTTCTTCCTTGGCTTCCTCTCCCTGCAGGCTCATTGCCCAGAAGCAACGATCGATATTTTGCTGCCGAACCCCAAGCAATGGAATTAGTCGCTTTTCAAGATGATGAGCCTGCGACATATTCTACTCCTCCTCCTCCTCCTCCTCCTCCTGTTCTTGATCCACAGATAATCGAGCGTGCTTCGGTTTTGAAAGCGGAGCTGTTGGCATCAGAGGTAGCACCTAAAGCCATTCGCTTGGCCAAAGACATCCGACAGCTCTGCTTGGACTCTGGAACTGGCAGCCAGCTTATGGTTCTTGGCTTGATCCAACCTTGGGAGGCGGACGATGAGATGGCTTCGGTTCTCCTTTCCAACTTGTCGGGAGAGCATGGCTTGAGTTTCGTGGGATGGCATGCCCATGTTCTCTGCTCGCTCGTCCTCCCCAAGCTGCTAACCCTCCAAAAGCCGGCGTCGAGGGTGCTGCTATCCGCCACGACACGGTTCTGCCAGCTCCATCCTGTCGCGGCCGTCGAAGCTCTACTCCTACCATTGGCACTTCGCAAGGAAGGGCTCAATGTGGTTCTCTGTGATGCGCTGGCGAGGGTCATCAGAGAGTGCTTGCACCCGGTGCATGTTTCGGCCTTCTGCCAGAGATTGCTTTGCGGGAATGCGGGGGACAGGAGGCCTGTGTGCTTGCCTTGCCATGAGGAGTTGCTATCTGATGAGCTTGTGTGGACAGAATCGCTGTTCATGCTATTCAACCATGTCCTCAATCACAATGTTTGTTTGACACCCGACACTGCAGACCAGCTTGTGTCCGTGATCGATGGGAAGGCACACGAGTTCTCTAAATCTCTGAAGTTCGGAAATTTCATGTTGTGTTTCGTCTCCAAATGCGCCAGAGCTTCCAGCCTGCACAAGGCTTCGTTGGAGAGAGCTGCCATGAGGACAGAAACTTTCGTGACCAAATCCATACTATCAAAGTTGAGCGTTTAGGTAAATTTACATGTTCTTCTCTTTCTTATGTGTTGAATTCTTCTCTTACAAACTGAAGAACTCTCTTTAGATATTGATAGTTCAGATTGACAAGTTATAAACTCTTTCATGTTTTCCGAAGGAAATTTGAAATCAGAATAATTTAGTGTATCGGTAAACAACAACAACGAGCGATAATTTCTCAACTAATTGGGGTTGGTTAATCTTTTGAGACATACAAAATCTTATATTTTTGGTCAATTTATGAGTATTTAAGTCTTTGCTTATAGTTTCTAATAAAATCTTTCTAGAACTTCTTGTACCTCTTTGCGCATCATCTTTCATTGTCTAGCTACAACTTCTCCTTGACATATGTTGATATCGGTTTAACGGTTCTATCTCACTTGATTGTTCACTAATGATTCTATATCGATGAGAACATTTCTTGTTAACTCCATACATCCATCTTAGCATTCTCATCTCTTAACATTTGAGTGTGATGTTTTATACATGTTATTTCTTAACTGTTTAACGATTTAGTCTGATGTTCTGTTATTATTATGATTTATTCTTATTATTGTTTGTAAAAAAATTGCATAACTAGGTAAAGATGGAACTAGGAAACTCTATTTATTTATCAGGGGAAAAAAACAAAAACCTATGCAGAAACCTCAATGCAGCACAACCAAAATGCACAAATAGCCAGCTACAAGAACTTGTACCATATCCATCTTGTATTTATGATTCAAATACTAGCAAATTACAACTTCTACCATGCTAGTTGCCTGTCTTTGCAGGTTAGGACAGCCAAAGAGCTGGTTGTGTATGATTAAGCCACTAATTCGACCTATCGGCACAGAGTGGATCAGTTGCGCTAAGGATGCTGATCTTCTAATGGATGTAGACAATCCTCTTGTCCTCTTCAGTGCAGCTACAGCTTCTCAATCATGCAGAGTACCCTCTCCAGAGACCATTGTCTCACATCGTAAGCAGTTCCAGCTTCTCTTTTATAGATATAATATTTTTCTTATAATGTTTGGACATCCAGTCGTTGTAATGTTGGACGTCCAGGTTGTAGCTTCCATATGAGATCGAGCATGTTGAGATCGATGCTCTTTCTTCAGAATTATGCAAAAGATCTGTTACTATGGGTTTGTTTTCCCAACACCAGCTTCTTAAGCTTGCCGATAAACTTCATTTTCGTGGAACTTCCATGTCTGGTTGAGGAGATAAGTTCGCTTGCAGTGTCTTCAGATTCTTCAGTGGATGTTTGTGAAGAAAAAGAATGCTCCGAGTCAAAGTCTACGAAACTCGAGGTTTTCTCATCGATGCCGGAGTCTGCGTACTCCAACATGAGCAGCTTTGGTTTCTCCTCGGACTCGGGACTCGAGCTCTTGTTGAGATCCTTCGCCGCTGCTTTCCGCTTGTAGTTCTTCAGCTCGTACCTAAGGCAGGCATTGACCCATCGAAGGTACACCAGTTCTTCGACGTCGGCGGACTTTTCGGTTTTGAGCTGTTCGATGTCCTTCACCAGTTTCTCGTTTGCTACCTTCAAGAAGTTGGCTTTCTCCGATGCATCTGCCTGCAACTGGAGTGCACGATGTCTCTTGGCTTTGATACAAGTAAGAAGCAAGCAGAAGGAAGCATGTAGAAGACGCTACCTCTTCAGCCTCAAGTGCAGATGATGCAGAAGTTTGTGCTGACTCCAGCTTTCTCGTCAGGTCAGAGTTCTGCTCCGTTAGACTCGAGTTGACCAGTTTGAGTTGTGCGGCTTCATCTTCCAGCTCCGCCAGCCTCTTCAGCTTTCCCTCCGTCTCCTCGTTGTTCTGACGCTGCAATTGGCTGATCCTTTGACGAAGGGAAGCTGTTCTCTCCGCCGCCTGCTCTGCATCCGATCGCGACTTCTTCTTCAGAAGCCTGATCGTCGATCTCGCAGACTCGAGCTCGTTCATCACTCTCGGAAGATCCGCGAGCTGAGCTTCGAGCCTCTGGATGTCGGACTGCAGCGACTCGATCCTTAAAGAGTATAGCTTTGCTTCAGTCGAGCTCATCTGCAGTTGGCGCTCGAGATCTCTCACGGCGGCTGCCTGCTCTTGCATTCCGTAATACTCAAGCAGTTGGAGCTCCAGGCTCCTCTCGTTCTCTTGGAGGGAGCAAACCAATCTCCGAAGGCTTTCGATCTCTTGCTCCGTCGCACTGTCCTGTTCGATCGCCGGCTTCTTGGGCGGGGAGTCGTCCTTCGCTACCAAATTTTTCACCGTGTGATCGCACTCCTCGTCGCCGGCGCTCGTCTTGGTCGGAGCCAAATGAAGCACGGTGGTGGTCGAAGTGCCGGTCACAATCGTCGCCAAAGCCGCTTTCTGGAGATGTAAGACAGAAGATAAGCCAGAAATCGATTGATATAAAGAGGGCTTTGATTCTTACGCCTTTTAGAAGTCGAAGTTCTTTGAGACCAACGCTTGACCTCCCGGTGGCTTGCGACAGGGCACCTGCGATCAGGAAACACAGATGGAAATCAGCACCAAATGCAGTCAAGATCAAATTTTGATGTTGGCGTCGGTGAAGATCGAGCTTTAATGAAACGGGGACTGGGCAGATGAAGAACACCTGAAGAATAACGATGGCCGGAAGCAGCAGGAGAGGGAACGCGCGGTCGGGCGCGAGACGAGAGCTGGGCGACGATGAAACCTGCGAAGGTGAGACCGATTGGGACGCCAAGCTTGATGACGATGGGGTTCACGCCCCTGCCTCTCACCATCGACTCCATTACTCCGCTAATCTATCTTCCGCCGTCCTATCTACCAATCCGCCGCCAAAGACGACACCTTTCGCTCGCCGAGAAGAAGAAGAAGCCGAGACGACAATGGAGAAAGCAGCCGACCAGAACTCTCTGTCGAGCTTTCCTGCTGTAAATAAGAGGACGAAGGCAATGCAAGGGGGAACACGCAAAAAAGGCGAATCCACCGGGTGGTCTTCTTCCTCTGCCGCTCGTTGTCGAGCCTCGGCATCGTCTTCTGCACCTTTTGATATCGTGAGGGCGGAGGTGATCCAGAGAGAAGAACGGAAGGTGGCGCGGAGAGCTCGCTTCACTTTTGGTTCGCAACCTTAACCTTCTTAAACTTCGTGACACTTTTGGCGTATATTGTTGAGCATGTACTAAACGTCATTAACTGTTAACGGGGCAACCACATGGTTTAAGAATAGATGCCAACAAATGAATCAGCCAAATATATACAAATTCCTATATATTAAAAGAGTCAGAGGACACATATTATGTTTTGTCCTATGCGTATGTATTGCATGTGAGATACAAGAGTTGGATTTCATGAAGGCTGAACGCTAAACTCCATCATATTGCTTTGGCAAAGTTAATATTAACAAGTAGCAACATTGATTATGTGGCAGCAAATTGGAATCAATAGCTTCACATTCTCTTTTATTTACTTATGCTTTTTTATCTGAAAGAAACTTGGAGTTGAGGCATGGGATGGTTGTGTTCTTTTTTTACTTGTTTTATGGATATGTTTCCAACATTCCTGAAATTTCTGGAAGCAAAATATATTTTTCTTTTTTTTATAAAAATATTCACAAGCGAAAACTGAAAAC